>OY744543.1:26713066-26753066 GCA_963556195.1 Sepiola atlantica
GGTCACAAGTACACGTAAAATAGACCCATCTTCCCATCACGCAACGGATTTAGGTCCAAAAGCAAAAAAAAATAAAATAATTTAGTTAACTGACCTAAAACGCTAGAATAATCCGGAAGTGTGAGGATCCTTTAAAATTAAATGTATATACGAAACTGATCTCTATTCTAAATTCTTAAATAAGCGTTTTTCATCTTTCTGTAAAGTTTTTAAGGGTGTTCATACGTACTCGCCTAAAAAAGAAGAATCTATATTTTGTTTTGTGGAAGCTGGGGTGATTTAACAGAGGATGTTAATCGACACTTATACTATACATCTTTTTTTTTTCGTTATTTGGACGGTTTGTAAACAAAATATTAAAGAATAAGTTTGTCGTTATTTATTTTTCACGGGAAATTTAAAACTACGAAAATTAAATGCTGAAATAATGAAAAACAATTTTTAAGAGTAAACGCTTAAAAAATTGTTTTTTATTATTTATAATAAAAAATACTGCTATTTTAGAAAAAAAACTAAAATAATTAGCTAAGTTAAAAAAAAAACACTTGTCGATTGTTGTAGAGTCAGCGGAGAAATATTTGAAATAAATAATTTATCGAAAGAAATTATTCCCTATGCAGAGAAAGGAGGGCGCACGTCCTTTAAAAATTAATGAACATGGTTTCGATTTTCTTGTGATTTTTTCTTATTATCACTTTAATTAATTACTGTTAATATCTACAAAACTATTCCATATATATAACCAAATAGGGAAATCAAATTATAATCGAATAATAGCAAACAATTAGTTATTTTGAACTGTTTAAAAATATAATTATGCAAATTAGATAAACAAAAGATTGTATTTACAACTTTGCTTGACTATAAATAGAGTATTTCAAAGTAATATAGTGTGTTAATTATTTAAATTAGAGCAACCTTTTTTTTGCTTATAATATACTAACGATAAATAAGAAAATATTTCGCATTTATTAATTTAGAACAATACAATTACGAATTACTCAATTCTATCCGGTCGTGGCTGACGGAACGAGAGCAAACTACCCCCGTTCATTAAATAAAGGATTCCCTTCAAAATTCCATACAGATTTCCTGAGTTCGATAAAACTCACCTGAAGAAGGTTACTTGAAATATTATAGCGCTTATAATACATACATTGTTTTCTGTCGGAAAACTAATTGTTGCTATTATGATCGCTTGGTCATTCTTTGGACCGCACTGATATTTTTGGGGTAATTATTTAATTTTTAGTAGAATATACGTACATTTTTCTAATTCAGTATCTTAAGATCTTTGAAACAGTTCCAGAAAATTATATTTATATTTCAAAAGATAAACAAAAATGTGTTCTTGAAATTTCTAATTTTACTGAATTTCTGTGTTTTTTTAATCCTTAGTGAGAAACTTTTTTCATTCTAAAAGTTTTTTGACATGTAGAAATAGTTTATTTTCAGATTAATTTAGGCTTTTACCCTTCTAACATAATCAAATTTTATCTTAAAAAAATAGATATGAGGAAAATGAGTTTAAAAGTAGTTCAATTATGATATTGTAATTCATACTGAAATAATTATACATTATTTGAACTTATTTGAAACTCAGAAATTGAAATGTATTCTTATTATTCTGAAACTTATTCTGAAAATCAGTTTTTATGAATCTAAAATATTCAACATATTTTTATCTTATTTTTACTTCAATCAAAAATTAAAAAGTTTGAAATATTTTGCAAATAAGTGTATTTGAATAGGAATATGGAATTAATATTTTTAAAAAGAAAAAGAAAACTGAAATTATAACTAATAAGTAAAATTGTATTTTATTATTTAAAACATATGATGTTTAAATAGAAGAAATATTATTATTATTGATCATTCTTAACTTATTTATAATTGAATCTCTAATAATTGAAACGAAAAAGAATAACTTTTTATTAAAAGAATAACAAAAGTACCACAAAAAGTAGAATCAAATAATAATAAGAAAATGTGGGTTAGGGTTAGAGCGTTAATAGTGTGGGTAGAAGTTTTAAGCAACCCCATTATTTATTTTTCTTGTAAACCTATTTTAATAACTTCACTGATTTAAGTAAACCTCTGAATTAATGAATAGAATATTCTCATTTGTGATTTTGTCTCTGTGAGTAGTACTGAATCATGTAGTAGGCTTGTCAAGAATAGACTGATGTGTTTTTTGATAATATTCTAAAATACTTTTTAATAAATAACATAAGTAAAGGTATTTTTTTCTACAGGGTGGGCCAAAATAAGGGTCCTATCTTTAAATTTGAATAACTTCCACAAAATAAAAGTTAAACTCACCAATCTTTATGTGTGTGTAGACTGACCCTTCCGAGATTTTTTGAAATAAACAAAACAAATTTTAGCCGAAAAACACTTCTTAAAACTTACAAAAACTAAAGTATTGTTTTTTACACTGTTTTGAGTTTTTTAAGCAAAAATAATGTTTTCTAAATGGGCGCCGTTGGCGGCTTCACACTCTTCGGCTCTTTTTAAAACATTTTCCATAACAGTTTGCAACATCTGAGGACTTATGGCTCTTATTTCTGCTTCAATATTTGCTTTCAGTTCCTCAATATTGTTTGGCTTATTGGCATAAACCTTTTCTTTGAGGTAACCCCATAAGAAGAAGTCAGGAGCTGTAAGGTCGGGTGATCGTAGAGGCCATTGAATTTCGCAACTGCGAGAGATAATCTGATTTCCAAATATACCCTGTAAAAGTGTAAGGGTATCTCTCGCAGTGTGTGCTGTGGCTCCATCCTGTTGGAACCACATCCTGTCAGGTTTGGCGGCAACCCACGGTTGCAAGAAATTTTGCAGCATCCTCCTCCAAACTTCTCTCCAATTCCTCGAAATTTTTAGCTGTTCGTACAGTACGAGGCCTACCACTTCTCGCCATGTCGGATATTCCTTGTTGGTCCCTAAAACGAGCAATAATTCCTCGGATTGCTTTTGCCGAAGGAGAGTTTCTGGTGTTGTAATGACGCCGATAGATGAGTTGAGTCTCCGAAATCGACTCATTGGATTTAAAGTACCACTTTATTATGAGGGTACGTTCCTTAGGGCTAATACGGCTCATGCTTGCTTCGGAAATGGTCCTTTACTTATTCTAAAAAAAAAAAAAAATCAATAAATAAAAAAGTTATGAATTTTTAAAAATAGGACCCTTATTTTGGCCCACCCTGTATTTATTATTTCCAAATAACTTCATTTTTAAACTTAATCTCTAAATTTATTACTTAAGTATAGTAAATTGTGGTTGTGTCGCTATGGGCAGAAAGGAAAATGTTTTAATGAATTATATTCTAATTATTAACTTTTACATTTAATAAATTAAAAGGTTAAGTAATTTTTAATTGCATACTTCATTAAGACATTTATAATAACTTAATTTGTAAAATTTTAATTTTGAATGATTTGGGATAGCCATTTGTGTTTTGTCTTTATTGGCAGTACTAAATCATGTAGTAGGGCTGTCCATAAAAAGCAAATGTTTCATTTGATATATTCTATTGACATTTTTTTTGTTTCAAAATATACACGTGAAGTTATTATTGTTGTTCACGTCATGTTTAAAGTTAAATTAAAATTTAATTTGTTGTGACCTATCTCTTTGGGCAGTACTGAATAATGTAGTAATACCGTCCAAAAAGGTCAATGTTTTCTATATTTATACTAAATATACTAATTATTTCTAAATTATGATTAAGCAGTTAGAACTTTTTATTATTGCTTTTATGCAGATAACGAAGGAAAGTTTGAAGTAATACATGCAAGGCTAATTCACTAATGAATTATATGCTTTCATTATTGTGATGTCATAATGATTATTTGTTCAACTCAATTAGCAATTGTTTCTAATATATCCACCAACTCAAAGTATAGGTGACTCAAGATGAACTTGGTCACTGATGCTTTGGGGTCTTGTTATTTGTTCCTTTTATAATAACAAATACATTGTACATTCTCAAACTACAATGCCTTAAAAAGTGAACTAGACTGAAAAATGCGGACGTATGTGCATTAATATTCTTAAATGCAAACCTGAAAAGTACAGAACAAGTGGAATTAACTCTTAAATATTAAAGCTGGAATTGAGATTTGAGGAATTAAATGTTGAGTATAATTAACAATGTAAAGAGAATAATAAACAATGATGAATTAGGTGAATAAAGTTTAATTTGCTTTAAGCATCCTTCAAAATGTGAAGAATCCATGAGCGATTGCTCCTTACCACATTACCTTGAGTGGAGTGTATTCTGTGGCTGATTCTTCACAGCTATTGAATCTGCTTGTATTTAACAATGTATCCACACTTCACAGGTCAGAAAATTTTGCCTTTTTGTGTTACATGTAAAGCACATGTGTTTTTTATTTTAATAAAAATTTAAACAAAATTTTGACATAATTGACTTACATTCAACTCTTCCTATTAGTTAACTCTCTAATTGTAAGCACCATTTTGTTCCAACTTCTATTTTAAGCTTTTCTTAATTGTAATAATTTTTTGCATTTCTTTTAAGTGACAAATAATTTTTTTTTATTTCAAAATTTTCAAAAATGATTTCCAACTTTATTTCAAAAAGAAAATTTAAAAAATAGTTATAAAGTGATCAAGTAATAAAAGTTTAGTGATTAAGTCACTAAATCTTTGAGTCACTAAATCAAGTCACAAATCAGTTAACCCAACTTGTTAATTTGCCTAATACATAACTTTTTCTGTTTATTTGAGGTGAATATTTAGACGAAATCTACTGTATAATTAAAGAGAAAAATATTTGGGCGTTTTATGTCATTCTTGTGTTAATCAAACTATCAATATAAAAAAAGGAGCTATAAAAACAATGCATATGTCTGCTATCTTAGCAAACTTATGATTCAGTGTGATTGAGTGTACATTTAATTCTTCAAATATCAATTCAAGCTTCAATATTTAAGTGTTAATTCCAATTGTTCTGTATTTTTCCAGGTTTATATTAAATACTATTAATACACATGCGCCCGCATTTTTCAGTCAAGTATATATATATATATATATATATATATATATATATATATATATATATACAACCCACAATACTACAAGCAAAATTTATCTTATTTACACACACTGTTTTGTCTATAATTATTTTAATACACGCATCAGTAAAATTGTTTAATATTATGTAAAAATTATTTAGATTAAGGTGGTTTTATGGGAATACATTTGCTACGTAAACTATATCTTTAGACACTTTCCTTGCAACGGGCATTTACCTTTATCTTTCCAGCTACATTCTTTGTTGGTATTATTATTTTGTAAGTTGTTATCCTCTTTTCATTATATGTCTTAATTATTGTCTCCAGGTTATTTGTACAGTATAGCTAAGTTTGACTGTGTTTTTGTTGAATATTTTGTGTAGTGGGTTAGTTATTGGGAAGTGTCGATTTAACAGGTTAAGGAATAAATGTCCAATTTTAGTTTAAACTAGCAGATTAAATGGGGGTGTATACCATATTATTTTTCCATTTCTATTTCGTTCTATTATTTCTATCTTGATATTCAATGTTTGTATTTATATACCCGCTATTTCTTAATGCGTTGTTGTATGTATTCCGATTATTGTTATATATTTGTTCAGTGTAGGAGTTGTTACTAATACTGTGGCTGATCGATATTGGGATGTGTTTTATTACGCTAGGTGGATGATTCGATTTTGGGTTAACGTATAATGGGTTGTGATTATCTTTCATACCCAGTTTAAATTTACCCTCGCTGAGGAAGTTTGTGATCTAAATCCCAGCCACGATTTCTACTTTAAGTCATAAGTCTTTTATAACTTCGTGTATAATTCTTTTCATTCTTACAACTTTGGGCCCAACTATATATAGCTAGTACGTCGTCCATATACAACCCTATATCGTTAATGTTAATCGTTCTAGTTTCTGTTAGTTTATGTAAAATCAGCAAACATTCCAGGTCGGACATTTCAGCGGAGTCTAATGAGCCGATTTCAACATCGAAAGAGTCTGTAGATTCAGTTTTCATCCTTTGTTCTTCATCATACATCAGTAAAGTCTTCCGACACTTGCCTATAATGTCCATTTCGTCCTCGGTAATATCCTTGAGCATGCTGGCGAAGTTTAGTACCTTGTGGATTAAATACTTTGTTATGGAAGAGTAGTAATCCATGATGTCGAATTGGATGAATGTACAGTGGTTCTTATCTCTTTTATGAAACCAATCAATGGTACTTGTGGTGTTTATCCATTGGTTCAGGTGTAGCTTGATTTTGATGGTTTCATTTACCCTTTCAAGAATGGTCTTGCTGATTTTCCTGATTTTGTGAACAACCTAGAAAATATAACATAAATAATTTAACTGACGAGCGCAAACAATTAATCCGCCCAACAATAGTTAGAACCTACTATAAAGGATCGAATCCAAGTAAACTAATACTAATCAGGGATCGAATCCAAGTAAACTAATACTAATAAGGGATCGAATCCAAGTAAACTAATACTAATCAGGGATCGAATCCAAGTAAACTAATACTAATAAGGGATCAAACCCTAACCAGAAAATAAAAAAATAACAAGCGGCGCATGCGTGGTCCCCCTCTGTATGTGACGAGTGTAAGATGCAATACATTTCGGTAATTTGGGTAATTTTTTACCCCCCCCCTTTGACCCTCTAGGGGCGCGAACCAGATTTTTTCTGATGTCAAGGATGCTCATTTTATATCCAGAACAATTGCCTCTACATTTTGGTCAAGTTTCAGAAAAATTGAATGGATGGATCAAACGTTATGGGAGAAAAGGGTCATTTTTGCCATTTTAGGGGCACTGTGACCCCCTGGGGGCGCGAACCGGATTTTTTCCAAGGTCAGCGATACTTAGTTTCTATTAGGAACAATTGCCTACACATTTTGGTCAAGTTTAAGCGAAATTGAATGGATGGATGAAAAGTTATGGGGCAAAAAATGTAATTTGTTGCCATTTCGGGGCCTTTTGACGCCCTGGGAAGATAACCAGATTTTTTTTCAAAAATCGGAGGATGTCACTTTCTAACCTGATCAAAGTTACAACTTCATGCAAAATTTCAGAGAAATTCAATGGATGGTTGCGGAGAAAAATCCGGACGGACACACACACGGACACACACATGGACGGAAATGCCTCAAAACATAGGTCTCCCAATTTTTTAAATCGGGGGACCAACAAAACAATTTAATTTAAATCATGTATAAGCTATACAAATCTAATCAAGAGTAAACCCCAAGAAAATAGATTATAGGATTAAAGATATAAATAAAACCTAGATTTACCTCCCTTACCGCCAACACAATAATAATGGCAATAATAAGAGGGGAATAGTGATGGTCGCGATAGTGAAAATAGTAATAAGAGAATTAATGAAAATAATGTAAATGACCACATCCAATAACAGATATGATAAATATTACAATAGTAGTAATAAAGCAAATAGGTAATATAGTAAAAATAATAGTAACAATACTTATTATAATAATAAAATATAATAATGTTGACATTAATATCAATAATAATAATAGTAATAATAATGATAATAATAATGATAATAATAATAATATAAGTAATAATAAAAATAACTGTAATAGTTGGAATAATAATTATAGTAACAGTGATGATAATAACTGTTGTGAAGTTGTCCCACAGTAAATAATAAATAAAGGAAGTCAAGTCGAGGGTTGATTTAACAAGTGTATTAACAAAGTAAGAAACTGACTAGCTCTTGGCTAGACAGTTACAAGACTGTGCTTTGTCTTCTGTGTCTCTGGTGACTCGCACTATTTATAGTGACAACCGGTGTAGTTACTCCTGTGTAAGAACGACCGGTGTAACAATAACAATACTAGCAATAGTGATAATAATAATTGTAAGTACCACATTAGTTACAAAAATAATAAGTATAGTGAAATGTATTAAGAATAAAACAGAATTAAAGGAGATAAAAATAACAATAATAACACTAATAACTGTAATAATTATAAACATAATAATATCGTGAATATCTATAGTAATAAGGATAGTGTCAATAATAATAGTACTTATAACAATAATAACGGTAAAAATAGGAATAACAGCTAAAATGCTCATTATCATACTAGCAATAAGAATACATAATAATAATAATAATAATAATAATAATAATAATAATAATAATAATAATAATAATAATAATAATAATAATGGTAATTATTAAAGAGGTGAGCGTTGGAAGAAAATAGCAATAACATAGAAATAATATTTGATAAGAAGAGTAATGGATAATAGTTTATTTATCTATATAGCCAAAACCTATCCAAATACGAGAAGATGACAACTCTAAATATTGGAAAGTAAATTTATCTAGCGTTCTTTTAAATAGAAATACTTATATTATCGCCCACTCTGGCTGCTTAATGATCTGAGAATTATGTGCCCCGCCAACATATTTGCCTCCCCAGCGACCAAGTCCAAACTGATGACCTACAGTTTACTAAAGTGGAATCTAGTCGGCCTGTCAACTCTAACAAACTTCCTTGCCCTCCCTTTCACTCTTAAAATCTGGCCTCGGTTTCAGATCCTCCAAAACAAGACGAATTTCTCACTATTGATTTTGAATTTATTTTAACTCTGCCTTTGACAAGATGCGGTAATACGCATTGAAACGTTGGTTGATTGACGTAAGGCTATGATATTGTTTATGTAATTTTATATATATAATATATATATATATATATATATAGAGAGAGAGAGAGAGAGAGAAGGAGATAGAGATAGAGATAGATAGATATAGATAGAAGTATGAAAAGGAATTAGAATAGCGACGGAGGCAGATATTTTTTTCAATTCAGTTGCTCAATGCAAGGTATATTCCGCAAAAAAGCAATTTATTTAATTAATTTTTTTCCTTAAGCCAGGCTTTTAAAAGATCAAAATCTTATCATCAGAGGAAATTGCTGGGATAGACAAGTTAGCGAAAGGCCAAGATTTAAAATCTGAACAAGTAAAACAAAAATTGTGGTGGGAAAAAACAAGGCAAGCAAGTGTCCGATTGTAAAAAATCCGGTGTCAAAATGTCCAGCGGAGAAAGTGGTTTGTTGGTAGGCCGTTAGAAAGCACGAGAAATAAATTGAGAGGTTTCAAAGTTAAACTCCAGAAACTACCGTCTTCTATCTATCTGCTCTATCCGGTATATTGAGCTGTATACTTTTCACAATAGGTTTTACCTTTCCTAAAAGTTCGCTTTTAGTTCTCTACTTTATATATATATATATATATATACATTCGGTAATAACTGGTGTAGTATTCGCCCTGGACAGGCGGAGCCTGTTACTTCGAAGAGGAAGTTTTATGGGGAGATCAAATATACAAGTGGTCCCCTACCGCATGTATATCCAGGTCAGGGGAGACAACACACGGCGTCTGCTATCCCTAAATGGTTACCGATCTGGTACTGATCAGTGTGAATGCTGCTTCACTTCGGTACTCTAACGAGAACGTGTGTGTCAACGTGATTATGCCGTATATACAATACTCTAATCCTACCACAATGGCCAGGAGAAGGCGGGGTATTCCGTCTTAGAATAATACTATAGATAATCGAAATTGTGATGTCATTTATGGTCTCGACAAAATGTATATCTGGAAAAGTAAATCAAACCACTTTAATGAATTGCCGCATTTCTTTTGTTTCGCTTGATGATCTTTGCATTAATTAATGACGTCATGCAAACATTAAACATTGAAATCTTGAGAGCTGGATAGAAGTAAAAAAGAAAGGGAGAGAGTGAGAGAGAGAGAGAGAGCGAGAGAGAGCATATTTTAATAGGATTAACACAAGCTTGTTGAAATACTCAGGTTGTTCGATTTACAAGTGTAGAAAGGATACAAGGATAAACGTTTACACAAAGATATAGAAAACGATAGATAGATAAACAGACAGATAAATAGATAGATAGATAGATAAAAAAATGGAGAGAGATAGAGAGATAGAGATAGAGAGAGACTGAGATTGAGAGAGATACCATGTATTGGAATTTAATAACGTCGCCCTCACTGACTGGCTGCCGTATTGTCCCTTAAGGGTCTCACGGATTGGCTGTCAGGCATCCCAATCCCTATTCCCTTAGGAGTCACGTGAGTCAGCCCATTAAAACGCTTGCACGCTGTGTCCCGGCCTTTTCTCGACCCACCTTTTGAACCTGGTAGGACCGCGGCTGGATGCTTCTGAGACAGAGCCCCCGACGGCAATCGCAGAGAACCCCCACTCCTTCCTGTTACTAACCATCTTGGATTAAATTGACTACATCTCGACAAGAGCCGGAATTGAGGCGGGCGCACGTGCAACCTGTTACCAGAACTCCCACAAGATAAGTTCGCGAAGCACGTTTTCGCAAACCTAAATTAACCTTTTTTTTTCTGAACTTTGAACTCACCATTTGTTGTATATATATATATGCCCTCATTTTTTCTCACAAACAAAACTGTTTAAAAATTATATACGATTGTTGTTGTGTTCCTTCTCACAAAAGCTGTTGCGCTGTTTCTATTTTGCACTTATCTACATAATTGCTACTGCATTCTAACGTGCGAGAATTGAACTTTCTTCCAGGGATATTTAATCCCAAAAGATTACGAGTGGATATTTTTCTGAGGCTTAGTCGACACTCTTTCTCTCATAAATTTATGATAACGGTCTCCTCTGTTTTAATCCGTTTTATTACACTTAATAGTTTTGTGTTGCTCTTCATACAATTAGAAAATACCGAGTGGTTATCAATTATGTGTCGTTATCTCTTTCAGTCTCATGGCTGCGTCTTCGCACTCAGAAGATGCCGAATTAGTCTAAAGAGACGGACAAAAACAAAATAGATAAGAGAGATGTCCGATCAACAAGATAAAACAAATATAAACACTCCTAAAATACAAATTCTCTGGTGCCGCTTCAGCGTGTGATCTACTGGCTGTCCATAAAAGAACCCGGGAAATTTATCATAATTAATTTACACGGTCTATTGTTAGAAATACAAAAATAGTCGTTGTTAACATAAGAAAAACCCAACATTTAAATGCGATGTTCAATGTACTTTTCGTAGGCAAATATGTATGCTCTTTGTGACGGTTCATCTTTTCCTTTAACATTTTGTGCATTTCTTTTATTTCTTACATTTCTTGTGTTGTTCTTACTAGAGAGCGTTAAGAACAACTTCACATATTGTAGTTTGTTGGCATCCGTCAGTCGAAACGACTATAGAGGAGCAACGTCTTGTGATGTTGTTTGTGTGCATGTGTTGGAATTTATTAAAGGCCCCATCACTGATTGGCTGTTGCCATGTACCTTAAGGGCCTCACTGATTGGCTGTCAGGCATTGCAAACCCTATTCCCTTAGGTGTCACGTGAGCCAGCCCATAAAATGCCTTGCACACGGCATACCACCTCTCTTTTTTTCGACGACTCCGCTCAAGTCAGCAACACATCGGCTGGTATCCTCGGTGACAACAGCCCACGACGGCAGTCACAGAAAATAACCTTCCGCAGTTATCCGAACTCTATACAGATAAGTTCTCGCGAACCACGTTTTCGCAAACCCCTTCTCAAATTCCCTATGCCTTACTGAACTTTGAAAACTCTGTTTGTAAATATTCTATGATTGCACCTTTCTCTTTCTTAGTAAAATTTGCTGTGAAGCTACATTCTGGTGTTTTGTGTTCCTTCTCTCAGGCTTTCGTCCTATATCTCTCTTTTGATGATTTATCTGCACATGGTTACTCCATTCTCACTTGCGAGAATTGAACTTTATTTACAGGATTATTTTAATCCCAATACATATTCTTATGTGACTGTAGAGACTAATTGTGGATTTGCATGGTCCACTGCAGCCTTGACATACAGATCTTGTTGAATGTTGTGTTACGTCTGATGGTTAAGCTGCCTGTTGGCTCGCTGTTTTCTTAGCTCTCTTCGCAGCGTTTTCATCGTGCACGGTTTTCTCACTGATAATCATTACTTTCCAGGCAGGTCTGTGAGCTTCAGAGGCTTTCTATGAATTAATGCCGATTGAGTAAGCCATCATATCTCGCTTGCAAACATCCTCGAAGCGGAGCTAAGGACGACCCCTTTTTCTTGAACCTGAGGCAAGCTCGCCGTAGAGAAGGTCTTTAGCGATGTACCCATCATCCATCCTACGCAAATGAGCCAGCCAGCGAAGACGTAGCTCATTCCGTAGGGAGTAAATGGATTGTCTCCCTTCTCTGAAGAGATAAGGCAGACAATCCATTCTGTCTTGCCATGTTATACCAAGTATCTAACGTAGAGACTTTATATGGAAGACTTGGAGTTTTCTCTCCCGTGTTGAGTATGTAGTCCTCGACATACAGTAGAATACTGGGAACTCACATTCTGTTGAAAGTAATCTTGGTAGAAGTGTTAAGGTGGCTGTTTTCCTAGACTCTTTTACTTAGTTTAGAGAGGGTTGTGGATTCCTTACGAATTCTTTTGTTGGCATCTCACCAAGAAGATGGTCTCCAAACACTGATGGTCAGGTTTGCTGATGCTTACAACCTATTCGACCTCAGCATCAGCCAGAGGAAAACTCACGTTATGGGGATAGCAACGGCCTGCCCACCCATCATTTCAATTTAAGGCACACCACTGGAGATCGTTCACCAGTTCCAGTACCTTCAGACACCCCTTCATTTAACGTAGAGCTCAATATTGTAGATAGTACAACGGAAACGGTCATCACAAGAAGGAAAACAAACTCTCGTTTAACACAACGACAAAAGGGGGTAATTTAATATTATCTATACCATTTTGTATATGTCGGCAAAGGTAAGGACAATGTCTAAGTGAAGAAATGAATAGAAAGAAAGTTTTTTTTGACCGCTTGAAGTCTACGAGAAGCTTATTTTCCAGTGAAGATGGCGTGATTCAGGAAATTAAGAGGATCTAGACAGGAGAGAGAGAGAGATAGAGAGAGAGAGAGAGAGAGAGAGGAGAGAGAGAAAGAGAGAGAGAAAGAGAGAGAGAAAGAAAGAGAAAGAGAGAGAAAGAGAAAGAGAGAGAAAGAGAGAAAGAGAGAGAAAGAGAGAGAAACAGAAAGAGAGAGAAAGAGAGAGAGGAGAGAGAGAGAAAGAGAGAGAGAAAGAGAGAGAGAGAAAGAGAGAAAGAGAGAGAAAGAGAAAGAGAGAGAAAGAGAGAAAGAGAGAGAAAGAGAAAGAAAGAGAAAGAGAGAGAAAGAGAGAGAGAGAGAGAGAAAGAGAGAGAAAGAGAAAGAGAGAGAGAAAGAGAGAGAGAAAGAGAGAGAGAAAGAAACAGAGAGAGAGAGAAAGAGAGAGAGAAAGAGAGAGAGAGAGAGAGAGAAAGAGAGAGAGAGAAAGAGAGAGAGAGAGAGAAAGAGAGAAAGAGAGAGAGAAAGAGAGAGGGAGAGTAAGAGAGAGAGAGGGAGAGAGAAAGAGAGAAAGAGAGAAAGAGAGAGAGAGCGAGAGAGAGAGAGAGAAAGAGAGAGAGAGAGAAAGAAAGAGAGAGAGAGAGAGAGAGAAAGAAAGAGAGAAAGAAGGTTGTGTGCCTTTCTTGTTTACTTGTTGCATTCGCTTTGATGACTCTTGCTATTGCCAAAATAGCCCAAAGTATATCCTCAAAAGACAGCTGAAATTAATACGCCGATCAAGCTGATTAGTCGGTGTATGACCAAATTAGCCAGCAATGACAGTGCTCCGCATTAGGAAATAGGTCCTTCTAATGACTATTACACATGCTCTTCTGGCGAGGCCTATATTCGATAGACATGACACCTTTTCAAAGTTTTTCCTTTGCCTGTTGTCAACACAGCAACGATATTCCCATCCGCCGTCTCCAGCTTGGTCGACACACTGTCAAGAGATTAGAGTGAGAGGAAGAGGTTAAGTAATAATAATGTGTTGTGGTGATTAATAGGGGTAGCAGGTCTGTGTATGCTAAGTAAGGAAGTGCTAGGTTTCAGAAAGAAGGACGAGACAAAGTATGCGTAAGTGTGGCGAATTTGTTTTTATCACGACGGGCTAAAAACATAACAGTATTTATTGTTACATAGCGGTGTCAACGGCGTGTGTAATTAGTATATACACCTGTACATACCAGTATATACAAGGGTCGTCTTCGTCGCCGCAACACTTTCACTCGAAAGCAGAGGGAATGGAAGATTTTTATCGTGCAAACAGCATGGACAGCGTGGACAATTACAGAAAACAAGAGGGATATACACTTTAAAACATGGGATACTGCACCATATATATATATATATATATATATATATATATATATATATATATATATATATATAGAGAGAGAGAGAGAGAGAGAGAGAGAGAGAGGAGCGAGAGAAGAAGAGAGATAGAGAGCGGGAAATGGAGAGAAAGAGAGCGAGAGAGAGAGGGGGAGAAAGAACGAGAGAGAAACCGCCAGACATACAAAGAGAAAGAGAGAGAGAGACGCCTTGCACCGCGCACTACGAAATTGACAGCACACTCACTGAGGCTTTTAGAGATAGCGACTTTTGGCGTTTGCCTCGTTCGTGTGTCTTGCCGAAAAGAGAAAGAATTACATTTCTTCAGAAATCACGGCGTTTCGTCACTTCCGTTTACTCGCTAATATCAATCGTTGACTCATAATCCACCAATCATTCTCTAAATTCAAGCGTAGTCATGCAACAGTATAAGCCTTTTGCTTCCTCTTCTTACCATGCACATTCATCTAATCCCATCGCATAGTTTATATCGTAAATCATTTGTAATTGATAGTACGAAGTTTGATAGTATCATAGAAGAAACAGATATACTTCTCTCAATAGCATTATATATTGAGAGAATCCAAATTTCCCGTTCTTTCCAATGTTTTCCAGCGTGTGATCAACGTTTTCAAATATATTAAGAACAAAGATTATGTAAATCTACTGTAGCCGTAATGAGGTTACAATGACACTTCAAACTTCAGAAGGAACTACTCTTCAAACAACACCGAAATAACACTGACAAATTTCCAAGACCAACGCTTTCTTTCAGGTGTCAAAAATTCGACTTACCATCTGCTTTTAATCCCTCTATTTTAAGTCAGTTGGTCTATACACATATACATTAATTGCTCACTCATGTAAATTATTTTCAACTACAAAAATCTTGTATTGTGAGTACAAGTTATTTTTCTCTAGAATACGGTTGCCCTACACACAAAACATCCAATACGCTTTGAAGCTGGTGAGTGTTGTTTTTGTCTCTATTGCAACAACTATGATGTACAGTACATGCTCATTTTGAATAATGATAAAACATTATTCTCAGGTTCTAAAATGAGAAAAGTTAACTATCGAACCAATTATGTTAAAAGTGTAAGCCGGATGTGTCATTTAATAGACGAATGACCAGTGTACCCGAATCTTAAACGATATTATATCAACAGTAATGTAGCAGAGGGGTCTCGATTCTAACAAAGTGGCTTGCTGTGTTTTGTCTCGTTATTATAAAAATTTAAAAAATTCAAATTAGGTACCAAACAGGAAAGCCGTCCTGGAATGAGCTCCTAAAAATAACCTTCAAAATGCCGTCTGAGTTTCACAATGGACTGGTACAAAATGTAACAAGCCGCGCATGCGTGCACCCCTCTGTATGTGACTCGATGTGGCGAGTGTAAAATGCAATAGATTTGGGTAATTTGGGGCATTTTTTACCCCCCTTTGACCTCCTGGGGGCGCGAACCAGAATTTTTCTGAGGTCAAGGATGCTCATTTTTTATCCAGAACAATTGCGTCCACATTTTGGCCAAGTTTCAACAAAATTGAATGTATGGATCAAACGTTATGGGAGAAAAGGGTCATTTTTGCCATTTTAGGGGCACTGTGACCTCCTGGGGGCGCGAACCGGATTTTTTCCAAGGTCAGCGATACTTAGTTTCTATTAGGAACAATTGCCTCCATATTTTGGTCAAGTTTCAGAGAAATTGAATGGATGGATGAAAAATTATGGGGCAAAAAATGTCATTTTTGCCATTTCGGGGCCTTTTGACCCCCTGGGGGGTTAAGCAGATTTTTTTCAAAAATCGGAGAATGTCACTTTCTAACTTGACCAAAGTTACAAGTTCATGCAAAATTTCAGAGAAATTCAATGGATGGTTGCGGAGAAAAATCCGGACGGACGGACAGACAGATGGACAGACGGACATGCCTCAAAACATAAGTCCCGCGATTTATAAAATCGGGGGACCAAAAAGTATGTTATATCATCATCACATTTTATAAGAAATAAAAAAGTTTGTTAACTTATAAAAAAAACAAGTAGTTGCGTCTTTAATTTGTGAGGAGGAAATAGAGAGATGACTAGTGAACCTATTCGTCTATAGAGGCAAGACCGAATAATTTTGTTTACCTGAACGGGTAAACCGCCTAGCTTTCACTTTATTATATAATTATGAAGGAACATCTCTTAAAACTATATCAAACGAATGGTCGTTATATCCGAATCTTAAGCGATATTACATCCAGGAAGTATAGTATCAGAACAGGTACTGCACTTTGATCCCATACATGGTTATGTGGTTTATTTAGAGAATTACATAAATCAATGATATGCAGCCAATACTCAAAGCTTCGACCGATCAAAGATGGACGCTGAAGTCAGTTATCTAAAAAAAATGAGATGGGGGGGGGACGCTTCCCAATTTAAACGTGTTAATCTCATCTAGATTGTATTTGATGGAAAATAATGCGATCGAATGCCCTCCACGTCTTCATTGTATTTTTATGGCATACATCACCATGTAGAAACTCAATTGTTTGCATGCCGTTTTCTCTTTATCCTTATTGTAAAATTACTTCTCAGACTATAAAAAATAGTTATGGTGTTTTTTTTACTTTGTCTGTTCGTTCGCGAATAAAAACATGTAATTTATTTACAAAAAAGGAATAGACAGAGTATACATTTCTAAAGTAGTAGTTTTTTACGATGTCAATTCTAGATTTTTGATCTCGCGTTTAAGGATTTTTTTTAAGTTTAAAAATTAACATAATGTAATGAGATAAAATATTAGAAACTATATTTGTTAAAAACTAAATGATATTTTCTGATAATCTGCAAACAGTATTCGGCATTAATGCAAAGCGAATTATATTTGCTTAAAAAGATAATTTTTAATAACTTGAAATTTTAGAATCAGTTAACATGACGCGAGATTTTGTTAAACAAATGAAATATTTATTAAATCATTTTTTTTTTAAATCCAAATTTTCGGTTTTCAAAAACCTTATTCATAGTACAGACAATATACAATATTGTCTGTACCATGAATAAGTTTTTTGAAAACCGAAAATTTGGATTAAAAAAAAAAATGATTTAATAAATATTTCATTTGTTTAACAAAATCTCGCGTCATGTTAACTGATTCTAAAATTTCAATGTTATCGTTCCAACGATGCTTCTAAACTGTAGTAAAATTTAAATCTCTTATCATAATTTTTTATATTTTATGCCAATAAAAACAATTCGTAAATACATTCATCGCAGTTATTTACTCTCTAATGCCAATACTTAGTATTTTTCTACTAGATTACACAACTATTTTCTTCGTACTAGGTATAAATTCGTTAGTAGAATGGTTAGCGTGAACAAATATAGAACACTGGCTATCTTCAGCAGCAAATTGATTAACGGTATCGTAGTAAGCATTGTCAGATATCAACCATTCGCACAATTCTTCATAAGTTGTCGTTTCCCTTCATTGCATCAAAGGTGTCAACAACATCCATCTGTATATCGACAAAAATATCTTGAAATATATGAATTCATAGAAATATACCAATTAACTTTTTAATTTGCTTTTTTTAATTGCTAAGCTTAGTTTATAGCGTAGGAAGATCATATTTAATTTTATTCATAGCGTAGAAAGTTCATGGCGTATAGAGTTTATAGCGTAGGAGTTTTACTGTAGAATGCCGACATTCGTTAGTAGACTAATAAAGAAGGAGATTTTGATACCCAGGTATTGTACTAACACGATTAAAGGAACAATTATAAACTAGTACAATTTAAATAAGAAAAACAAAAACAAATACATTCTAAATCTAATTATTTTAACAGTGCAAGCAGGATCTGTCATTTAATCAGACAAATGGTCTATATATCCGAGTCTTAAAATATATTATATCCACGGCAATGTTGACCACCCATAAAAGTATACTTAATCAATAAGATGCAATCAATGCTAAAAACATCGAACGATTGACGTCCAGCATCTTGAAAAATAAGGGATATCACAATCCAAAAATGGTAATCTCTTCCAGATCATATTAGATGGAAAATAATGGGATCGAATGCTCCACGCGTATTCTTCCATTTGGTAATGACTAGCATGACCACGCGGACATTCTACGATTGATTATATACCAGATTTGACCACGTGGACATTCTACGATTGCTTACATACCAGATTTGACCACGTGGACATTCTACGATTACTTACATACCAGATTTGACCACGTGGACATTCTATGATTGATTTCATACCAGATTTGACCACGTTGGCATTCTACTAGCATGACGATAGCATGACTAATATTAATGACTAGCGTATGACCACGTGCCAATTCTATGATTGCTTACATACCAGATTCTCTTTATTCTTACTGTAAGCATACATGCCATCTAACTACCCTTTAAATAAACGAAATGAACACCACTTCTAAGTCTATAAGGGCAAAATGCTTTCTGATCGCACCCAATTTGATTTTTGAAAGATTCATTCTGAAATAGGTAAAATCAAAATGTTCGGCCCACTGCGACATCAAAATATCATGAATAACTTTTTTACATTTCATGTTTGGCGATAGAGAGAAAGTTAATAACTTATTTACAAACGAATAATTGTGATGTTATCTACTAAAAGTAATCAAGACGTGCCACATTTATTATTTGTTAGCACATAACTCCGAGAGGGAGTGGCATTTTGGGAAATGCGATTTGCAATAAGTTACAATAAAAGATTGTTCCTTTACCAGTTTTCTACGGAGTTCAACTAAATATAACGAAATTATTTGTCTCCCCTACCTTAGAAAGTTTGTGTGAGCAGAAAATTTGGAAAGAACATCCGAAGAGAAACTACATGCTATAATGAGTCAAGAAATAGCGGACAGAGGGACTGATTAAGAAAAAAGTAGAATCCCTGCATGTAGTTTGAGAAGTTTAGGGAGGATTTATTTGAAGCTGTGTTCTTGTTGAAGAATTGATGGGTGATCAATTTTGGTAATTCCATGGTGGTTTTACAGATGTTACATCACCCTTAATCCAAGGGAAGGTCGAAATATGTAACAAGAAACAATGAATTAGAATATACGAGTTCATTATGTAACTTGTTATCCAATGCAGATCAAAATCGTAACTGCAGTCTCATCTCGCCTCGTGACGTCGGCTCCTCCGTGATTAGGGCACCTGTAATTAATCTTTTACAACAGCTCGAGAGCGAAAATAAGAAATCTTCAATTTGACAAAAAGAAGTATTTATTGAGATGTTGGCGCAGCCTTCTCTCTTGCCAGCGGCGGGGACGCATTCTGCGCTATAGATTGTTTGGGGCCCTTAACCCTTTAATTTATCGTCGATGTTCAGACATTCTCCACACGTCGTGTTCGCCTTATAAGCTTCCACGCGACTGGTTACAACTTTTTATCCCTCTCTTTTCCAGTCATGTTACGTCATTTTCGGTTCAAGTACACGGCAGTGTCGAGAAGGCATTGAATACACTGGCTGACCTGGTGATCCCGTGCACGTGGCAACGTGGGCACACGAATCAAAATCACGAGATAAATACCAGTAAACGTACCCATTTAATATTGTACATAAAAATTTCGGGTCTACTCTTAAATGATATTAGGTGATTTGAAAATTTATACAATATATTTGAATTTTTCTAAAAATGACGAATGTAGTAATATTCAGAAGCGTGTGTGTGGAAATTGTGTCATAGACGGTATTTTCCACACAAGGTTAAATTCAGCAGATGAAATAGAACATTCAATTAGAAGTAATAAATTGAGCTAGAGATACATGCCAGAATATGACGTCACATACAGGAAGTCCGATGTGAGACATGGTGAAGAAAAGAGAAAGTTCTTTCTCTTTGGCTTGTGGACTGAGAGGAGTCAGTCGTCTTTTGCAGGCCTTTATTTCTATTCCTTCCTCAGAATTTGCAATTTTACAATGCTGTTATGAATTAAATTTTGTAGCGCATGTCGCCATTGAGCGATTTAGTGATGTCTTTGCTTAAATTGTTACTCATTATAACAGCTATCAGAGAAGAAAGTGAGAGAGTTATTATCATTACACCCAGAAAATAAGGAAGTGAACCGCCCTGTTTCAACTGTCAAAATCGTAAAGCGATGAAGGTTACATAACCACTAAAAAACGTTACTTTCAACTTAACTATTTATATTTGAACGAGTGAAAAGCCCTTTAACCCACCCGTGACGTCACCAGTTGGCCCTCCTGGGCTGGCTAGTCACGTGATCCTGTTGGTACAAAAGTTGCTGCTCCGAAGAAGGCCACGGTTGTCGAAGAGGCCTCTCATAAGGTCACATCCACTCCCACGTTGTGTTTGTTTAGATAAGTGGGTGACCGTTTAGGGGGAATCAGCGACTCAGGATCCCTGTGGAATGAAAGGTCATTCATGCAGAACTGCTGAAGGAAAGAAGTCAAGTCCGCTGTGGTTTTCTTAGAAAATAATTATTCTTAATAATGAATAATGAAATAAAATATACACTTGTTGAGTCACTAGGCCAGTTGGCCAGATAATGTTGAGTTCACTCTGGTATGTAATTGGACCGATGGACAATTTATCCTTCTATCAGTGGCGTGCTGTTCTAAGCTTGGGCGAGGACACGTATCCCGATAGGTGTGATATCTTTCACGGATAGAGAAGGGTTCTTATGCCCGTTTCTCTCATTGATTAATTCACGGTCTGCTTGGTGTAACTCTGGCTAGTCCTCGCCCAATGCTTATCACCGACTGGCTCGTCCTCGCCCAATGCTTATCACCGACTGGCTAGTCTTCGCCCAATGTTTATCACCGACTGGCTAGTCCTCGCTCAATGCTTATCACCGACTGGCTAACTCTCTCAACTTCAACTCACTTATATGGAAATAGCTTGTGAATCTAACAACAAAGTTCAACTTCGATAATGTTATTGAGACATAAGATGTTTATAGGTCACTCTGACAATATAAACCAAACTTGAAAATTGTTTATCCTTATCCAAATTATAAGTATATTACATTTCAACTGTTTTCCAATTCGAAACAACAAGGTTCAATTCCGATAATGCCATCTGAGATTGAAGATGTTTTGAGGTCACTGTTCATATAAATTGATATATGAACTTGTTTATCTTCAGTGGAGAAATGTTATTTATCAAGCTAATTCTCATTTTGTTTATTTGAGGTCCAAAGTTGGTTAATGTTTATGGATACATAAGAGGTTTATAGGTCACTCTGACAATATAAATTGATATTCTTATTTCAAACCAAAAATTATATTATATTCTACTGGGCCAATTAATACTAGCCGTGTATGCTGGGCGCCGACCTTCGTAGGACCAGTTAATATTGTCACACAAGAACTACAGGTGATGTTGTAGACGAAGATACGGTGGCCAACCTGTAACGATCAAATAAATCACAGCCTATGCTACAATTGTATTACATTTGTTTTCGTAGTAATCTTTAATCGTTTTACTGTGTAGTACACACCAGCGTCGTTGTAAATACAACACAACTAAGATTCGCAGTTCAGGTCGAATTAAAACACACACGTAAGCAGCCATTAGTATATCTTTCACTAATATTTCAGAGTAATACTACTTTATCAAGTTAGTGGGTGTAAGATCCTTTCGGGGGGTTGTATCGTTCTTTGTAAGCGGTCAGAATTCCGCATTCTAAAAGCTGAACTTTTACTTCGCAGTAACAATTCTTCGAAGACCGCAGCAAAAGTAGACCAGCCTTGGCTAAGCGTACAAACAATAAACCGTTATGGTCTGCATTGCTGAATTACGAATTATGTATTTGTTCAAAAAGCCATATCCATGCGTACATTAAAAATAAAACCCGGTAACAAGATGTTAAGAGGGAATTATTCTTTTTTAAAACAATATTTCGGAGCAAATAATAGTGTTGTTGTTCTTTTTAATTACTTCTATTATGAAACATAATCATAACTGCACAGTCCCATCTCGCCAATGCGTGTATTGAATCCCGGTAACAAGATGTTAAGATGGAATCATTATTTTTGTAAACAATATTTCGGAGCAAATAATGGTGTTGTTGTTCTTTTTAATTACGTCCATTATGAAACATAATCATAACTGCACAGTCCCATCTCGCCAATGCGTATATTAAATCCCGGTAACAAGATGTTAAGAGGGAATCATTATTTCTGTAAACAACAGTTCGGAGCAAATAATAGTGTCGTTGTTCTTTTTAATTACTTCCATTATGAAACATAATCATAACTGCACAGTCCCATCTCGCCAATGTGTATATTGAATCCCGGTAACAAGATGTTAAGAGGGAATCATTATTTTTGTAAACAATAGTTCGGAGCAAATAATAGTGTTGTTGTTCTTTTTAATTGCTTCCATTATGAAATATAATCATAACTGCACAGTCCCATCTCGCCAATGCGTATATTAAATCCCGGTAACAAGATGTTAAGAAGCTATTATTATTTCTCAAACAATATCTTTAGTGAGAGTAATGTAGTATCTTAGATGTTATCATGCGACCATCCACTCAGTCATTATGTTCTTCTTATAGCGTAAATTAACAAGAAATAGTCACAATCGCATTCTCTAGCCGTGTACTTAAATCAAATCTATTACTAATGAAGATTTATCTATTCTAGTTCATGTTGCATGAGAATGTCAGGCCAAGGAGTTTGAACGTTGGACTTTTGTGAAGAGTGCTATCAGCCGTGACAATTTAATTGGTTGGCAGATTCAATGCCGGAATCTGCCATGCCAATAAATTTCCAGTTGAGAAAAAATACACAAAACTAATAAGTTACTAATAATTATTACTAATATTATTCATATAGTCTCTATTAAAGAACTATTGATCGTCTTCTCTCGTATATTAATAAAATCGAACCCATTCCTGATATAAAAATTTAGTATCTCTGTCTGAAGAACTTACTGCACTTGTATCCTCCCAAGGAAAATACTTCTAAAAACCGCAGACCCCAAGCAATATAACACCTCTTTACTGTTGATGTCTCTAGATGCCGAACGATTTCCTACTCTTTACTGTTGATGTCTGTAGATGCCGAACGATTTCCTACTCTTTACTGTTGATGTCTCTAGATGCCGAACGATTTCCTACTCTTTACTGTTGATGTCTCTAGATGCCGAACGATTTCCTACTCTTTACTGTTGATGTCTCTAGATGCCGAACGATTTCCTACTCTTTATTGTTGATGTCTCTAGATGCCGAACGATTTCCTACTCTTTACTGCTGATGTCTCTAGATGCCGAACGATTTTCTACTCTTTACTGTTGATGTCTCTAGATGCCGAACGATTTTCTACTCTTTACTGTTGATGTCTCTAGATGTCGATCGATTTTCTACTCTTTACTGTTGATGTCTCTAGATGCCGAACGATTTTCTACTCTTTACTGTTGGTGTCTCTAGATGCCGAACGATTTTCTACTTTTTACTGTTGATGTCTCTAGATGCCGAACGATTTTCTACTCTTTACTGTTGATGTCTCTAGATGCCGAACGATTTTCTACACTTTACTGTTGATGTCTCTAGATGCCGAACGATTTTCTACTCTTTACTGTTGATGTCTCTAGATGCCGAACGATTTCCTACTCTTTATTGTTGATGTCTCTAGATGCCGAACGATTTCCTACTCTTTACTGCTGATGTCTCTAGATGCCGAACGATTTTCTACTCTTTACTGTTGATGTCTCTAGATGCCGAACGATTTTCTACTCTTTACTGTTGATGTCTCTAGATGCCGATCGATTTTCTACTCTTTACTGTTGATGTCTCTAGATGCCGAACGATTTTCTACTCTTTACTGTTGGTGTCTCTAGATGCCGAACGATTTTCTACTTTTTACTGTTGATGTCTCTAGATGCCGAACGATTTTCTACTTTTTACTGTTGATGTCTCTAGATGCCGAACGATTTTCTACACTTTACTGTTGATGTCTCTAGATGCCGAACGGTTTTCTACTCTTTACTGTTGATGTCTCTAGATACCGAACGATTTTCTACTCTTTACTGTTGATGTCTCTAGATGCAGAACGATTTCCTACTCTTTTTCTCGATGTCTCTAGATGCCGAACGATTTCTTATTCTTTACTGTTGATGTCTTTAGATGACGAACGATTTCCTACTCTTTACTGTTGATGTCTTTAGATGCCGAACAATTTTCTACTCTTTACTGTTGGTGTCTCTAGATGCCGATCGATTTTCTACTCTTTACTGTTGATGTCTCTAGATGCCGAACGATTTGCTACTCTTTACTGTTGGTGTCTCTAGATGCCGAACGATTTTCTACTCTTTACTGTCGATGTCTCTAGATGCCGAACGATTTTCTACTCTTTACTGTTGAGGTCTCTAGATGCCGAACGATTTTCTACTCTTTACTGTTGATGTCTCTAGATGCCGAACGATTTTCTACACTTTACTGTTGATGTCTCTAGATGCCGAACGGTTTTCTACTCTTTACTGTTGATGTCTCTAGATGCCGAACGATTTTCTACTCTTTACTGTTGATGTCTCTAGATGCCGAACGATTTCCTACTCTTTTTCTCGATGTCTGTAGATGCCGAACGATTTCTTATTCTTTACTGTTGATGTCTTTAGATGACGAACGATTTCCTACTGTTTACTGTTGATGTCTCTAGATGCCGAACAATTTCCTACTCTTTACTGTTGATGTCTCTAGATGCCGAACGATTTCCTACTCTTTACTGTTGATGTCTCTAGATGCCGAACGATTTCCTACTCTTTACTGTTTATGTCTGTAGATGCCGAACAATTTCCTACTCTTTACTGTTGATGTCTCTAGATGCCGAAAGATTTCCTACTCTTTACTGTTGATGTCTCTGGATAACGAACGATTTCCTACCCTTTACTGTCGATGTCTCTAGATGCCGAACGATCTCTTACTCTTTACTGTTGATGTCTCTAGATGCCGAACGATTTCCTCCTCTTTTTCTCGATGTCTCTAGATGCCGACCGATTTCTTATTCTTTACTGTTGATGTCTTTAGATGACGAACGATTTCCTACTCTTTAATGTTGATGTCCTTAGATGCCGAACGATTTCCTACTCTTTACTGTTGATATCTCTAGATGCCGAACGATTTCTCACTCTTCACTGTTGATGTCTCTAGATGCCAGACGATTTTCTACCCTTTACTGTCGATGTCTCTAGATGACGAACGATCTCTTACTCTTTACTGTTGATGTCTGTAGATGCCGAACAATTTCCTACTTTTTACTGTTGATGTCTCTAGATGCCGAAAGATTTCCTACTCTTTACTGTTGATGTCTCTGGATAACGAACGATTTCCTACCCTTTACTGTCGATGTCTCTAGATGCCGAACGATCTCTTACTCTTTACTGTTGATGTATGTAGATGTCGAACGATCTCTTACTCTTTATTGTTGATGTCTCTAGATGCCGAACGATTTTCTACTCTTTACTGTTGATGTCTCTAGATGCCGAACGATTTTCTACTCTTTACTGTTGATGTCTCTCGATGACGAACAATTTCCTTCTCTTTACTGTTGATGTCTGTAGATGCCGAACGATTTCCTACTCTTTACTGTTGATGTCTGTAGATGCTGAACGATTTCCTACTCTTTACTGTTGATGTCTCTAGATGCCGAACGATTTCCTACTCTTTACTGTTGATGTCTCTGGATAACGAACAATTTCCTACCCTTTACTGTCGATGTCTCTAGATGCCGAACGATCTCTTACTCTTTACTGTTGATGTCTGTAGATGCCGAACGATCTCTTACTCTTTACTGTTGATGTCTCTAGATGCTGAACGATTTCCTACTCTTTACTGTCGATGTCTCTAGATGTTGAACGATTTCATACTCTTTACTGTTGATGTCTGTAGATGCCGAATAATCTCTTACTCTTTACTGTTGATGCCTCTAGATGCCGAACGATTTCCTACTCTTTTTCTCGATGTCTCTAGATGCCGAACGATTTTCTACTCTTTACTGTTGATGTCTCTAGATGCCGAACGATTTTCTACACTTTACTGTTGATGTCTCTAGATGCCGAACGATTTTCTACTCTTTACTGTTGATGTCTCTAGATGCCGAACGATTTTCTACTCTTTACTGTTGATGTCTCTAGATGCCGAACGATTTTCTACTCTTTACTGTTGGTGTCTCTAGATGCCGAACGATTTTCTACTCTTTACTGTTGATGTCTCTAGATGCCGAACGATTTTCTACTCCTTACTGTTGATGTCTCTAGATGCCGAACGATTTTCTACTCTTTACTGTTGATGTCTCTAGATGCCGAACGATTTTCTACACTTTACTGTTGATGTCTCTAGATGCCGAACGGTTTTCTACTCTTTACTGTTGATGTCTCTAGATGCCGAACGATTTTCTACTCTTTACTGTTGATGTCTCTAGATGCCGAACGATTTCCTACTCTTTTTCTCGATGTCTGTAGATGCCGAACGATTTTCTACTCTTTACTGTTGATGTCTTTAGATGACGAACGATTTCCTACTGTTTACTGTTGATGTCTCTAGATGCCGAACAATTTCCTACTCTTTACTGTTGATGTCTCTAGATGCCGAACGATTTCCTACTCTTTACTGTTGATGTCTCTAGATGCCGAACGATTTCCTACTCTTTACTGTTTATGTCTGTAGATGCCGAACAATTTCCTACTCTTTACTGTTGATGTCTCTAGATGCCGAAAGATTTCCTACTCTTTACTGTTGATGTCTCTGGATAACGAACGATTTCCTACCCTTTACTGTCGATGTCTCTAGATGCCGAACGATCTCTTACTCTTTACTGTTGATGTCTCTAGATGCCGAACGATTTCCTCCTCTTTTTCTCGATGTCTCTAGATGCCGACCGATTTCTTATTCTTTACTGTTGATGTCTTTAGATGACGAACGATTTCCTACTCTTTAATGTTGATGTCCTTAGATTCCGAACGATTTCCTACTCTTTACTGTTAATGTCTCTAGATGCCGAACGATTTCCTACTCTTTACTGTTGATATCTCTAGATGCCGAACGATTTCCCACTCTTTACTGTTGATGTCTCTAGATGCCAGACGATTTTCTACCCTTTACTGTCGATGTCTCTAGATGACGAACGATCTCTTACTCTTTACTGTTGATGTCTGTAGATGCCGAACAATTTCCTACTTTTTACTGTTGATATCTCTAGATGCCGAAAGATTTCCTACTCTTTACTGTTGATGTCTCTGGATAACGAACGATTTCCTACCCTTTACTGTCGATGTCTCTAGATGCCGAACGATCTCTTACTCTTTACTGTTGATGTATGTAGATGCCGAACGATCTCTTACTCTTTATTGTTGATGTCTCTAGATGCCGAACGATTTTCTACTCTTTACTGTTGATGTCTCTAGATGCCGAACGATTTTCTACTCTTTACTGTTGATGTCTCTCGATGACGAACAATTTCCTTCTCTTTACTGTTGATGTCTGTAGATGCCGAACGATTTTCTACTTTTTACTGTTGATGTCTCTAGATGCCGAACGATTTCCTACTCTTTTTCTCGATGTCTGTAGATGCCGAACGATTTCTTATTCTTTACTGTTGATGTCTTTAGATGACGAACGATTTCCTACTCTTTACTGTTGATGTCTCTAGATGCCGAACAATTTCCTACTCTTTACTGTTGATGTCTCTAGATGCCGAACGATTTCCTACTCTTTACTGTTGATGTCTCTAGATGCCGAACGATTTCCTACTCTTTACTGTTGATGTCTGTAGATGCCGAACAATTTCCTACTCTTTACTGTTGATGTCTCTAGATGCCGAAAGATTTCCTACTCTTTACTGTTGATGTCTCTGGATAACGAACGATTTCCTACTCTTTACTGTCGATGTCTCTAGATGCCGAACGATCTCTTACTCTTTACTGTTGATGTCTCTAGATGTTGAACGATTTCCTCCTCTTTTTCTCGATGTCTCTAGATGCCGAACGATTTCTTATTCTTTACTGTTGATGTCTTTAGATGACGAACGATTTCCTACTCTTTACTGTTGATGTCCTTAGATTCCGAACGATTTCCTACTCTTTACTGTTGATGTCTCTAGATGCCGAACGATTTCCTACTCTTTACTGTTTATATCTCTAGATGCCGAACGATTTCCCACTCTTTACTGTTGATGTCTCTAGATGCCAGACGATATTCTACCCTTTACTGTCGATGTCTCTAGATGACGAACGATCTCTTACTCTTTACTGTTGATGTCTGTAGATGCCGAACAATTTCCTACTTTTTACTGTTGATGTCTCTAGATGCCGAAAGATTTCCTACTCTTTACTGTTGATGTCTCTGGATAACGAACGATTTCCTACCCTTTACTGTCGATGTCTCTTGATGCCGAACGATCTCTTACTCTTTACTGTTGATGTCTCTAGATGCCGAACGATTTCCTCCTCTTTTTCTCGATGTCTCTAGATGCCGACCGATTTCTTATTCTTTACTGTTGATGTCTTTAGATGACGAACGATTTCCTACTCTTTAATGTTGATGTCCTTAGATTCCGAACGATTTCCTACTCTTTACTGTTAATGTCTCTAGATGCCGAACGATTTCCTACTCTTTACTGTTGATATCTCTATATGCCGAACGATTTCCCACTCTTTACTGTTGATGTCTCTAGATGCCAGACGATTTTCTACCCTTTACTGTCGATGTCTCTAGATGACGAACGATCTCTTACTCTTTACTGTTGATGTCTGTAGATGCCGAACAATTTCCTACTTTTTACTGTTGATGTCTCTAGATGCCGAAATATTTCCTACTCTTTACTGTTGATGTCTCTGGATAACGAACGATTTCCTACCCTTTACTGTCGATGTCTCTAGATGCCGAACGATCTCTTACTCTTTACTGTTGATGTATGTAGATGCCGAACGATCTCTTACTCTTTATTGTTGATGTCTCTAGATGCCGAACGATTTTCTACTCTTTACTGTTGATGTCTCTAGATGCCGAACGATTTTCTACTCTTTACTGTTGATGTCTCTCGATGACGAACAATTTCCTTCTCTTTACTGTTGATGTCTGTAGATGCCGAACGATTTTCTACTCTTTACTGTTGATGTCTCTAGATGCCGAACGATTTCCTACTTTTTTTCTCGATGTCTCTAGATGCTGAACGATTTCCTATTCTTTACTGTTGATGTCTTTAGATGACGAACAATTTCCTTCTCTTTACTGTTGATGTCTGTAGATGCCGAACGATTTCCTACTCTTTACTGTTGATGTCTGTAGATGCTGAACGATTTCCTACTCTTTACTGTTGATGTCTCTAGATGCCGAACGATTTCCTACTCTTTACTGTTGATGTCTCTGGATAACGAACAATTTCCTACCCTTTACTGTCGATGTCTCTAGATGCCGAACGATCTCTTACTCTTTACTGTTGATGTCTGTAGATGCCGAACGATCTCTTACTCTTCACTGTTGATGTCTCTAGATGCTGAACGATTTCCTACTCTTTACTGTCGATGTCTCTAGATGTTGAACGATTTCATACTCTTTACTGTTGATGTCTGTAGATGCCGAATAATCTCTTACTCTTTACTGTTGATGCCTCTAGATGCCGAACGATTTCCTACTCTTTTTCTCGATGTCTCTAGATGCCGAACGATTTTCTACACTTTACTGTTGATGTCTCTAGATGCCGAACGATTTTCTACTCTTTACTGTTGATGTCTCTAGATGCCGAACGATTTCCTACTCTTTTTCTCGATGTCTGTAGATGCCGAACGATTTCTTATTCTTTACTGTTGATGTCTTTAGATGACGAACGATTTCCTACTCTTTACTGTTGATGTCTCTAGATGCCGAACAATTTCCTACTCTTTACTGTTGATGTCTCTAGATGCCGAACGATTTCCTACTCTTTACTGTTGATGTCTGTAGATGCCGAACGATTTCCTACTCTTTACTGTTGATGTCTGTAGATGCTGAACGATTTCCTACTCTTTACTGTTGATGTCTTTAGATGCCGAACGATTTCCTACTCTTTACTGTTGATGTCTCTGGATAACGAACAATTTCCTACCCTTTACTGTCGATGTCTCTAGATGCCGAACGATCTCTTACTCTTTACTGTTGATGTCTGTAGATGCCGAACGATCTCTTACTCTTCACTGTTGATGTCTCTAGATGCTGAACGATTTCCTACTCTTTACTGTCGATGTCTCTAGATGTTGAACAATTTCCTACCCTTTACTGTTGATGTCTGTAGATGCCGAATAATCTCTTACTCTTTACTGTTGATGCCTCTAGATGCCGAACGATTTCCTACTCTTTTTCTCGATGTCTCTAGATGCCGAACGATTTTCTACACTTTACTGTTGATGTCTCTAGATGCCGAACGATTTTCTACTCTTTACTGTTGATGTCTCTAGATGCCGAACGATTTTCTACTCTTTACTGTTGATGTCTCTAGATGCCGAACGATTTCCTACTCTTTTTCTCGATGTCTGTAGATGCCGAACGATTTCTTATTCTTTACTGTTGATGTCTTTAGATGACGAACGATTTCCTACTCTTTACTGTTGATGTCTCTAGATGCCGAACAATTTCCTACTCTTTACTGTTGATGTCTCTAGATGCCGAACGATTTCCTACTCTTTACTGTTGATGTCTCTAGATGCCGAACGATTTCCTACTCTATACTGTTGATGTCTGTAGATGCCGAACAATTTCCTACTCTTTACTGTTGATGTCTCTAGATGCCGAAAGATTTCCTACTCTTTACTGTTGATGTCTCTGGATAACGAACGATTTCCTATTCTTTACTGTCGATGTCTCTAGATGCCGAACGATCTCTTACTCTTTACTGTTGATGTCTCTAGATGTTGAACGATTTCCTCCTCTTTTTCTCGATGTCTCTAGATGCCGAACGATTTCTTATTCTTTACTGTTGATGTCTTTAGATGACGAACGATTTCCTACTCTTTACTGTTGATGTCCTTAGATTCCGAACGATTTCCTACTCTTTACTGTTGATGTCTCTAGATGCCGAACGATTTCCTACTCTTTACTGTTTATATCTCTAGATGCCGAACGATTTCCCACTCTTTACTGTTGATGTCTCTAGATGCCAGACGATATTCTACCCTTTATTGTCGATGTCTCTAGATGACGAACGATCTCTTACTCTTTACTGTTGATGTCTGTAGATGCCGAACAATTTCCTACTTTTTACTGTTGATGTCTCTAGATGCCGAAAGATTTCCTACTCTTTACTGTTGATGTCTCTGGATAACGAACGATTTCCTACCCTTTACTGTCGATGTCTCTTGATGCCGAACGATCTCTTACTCTTTACTGTTGATGTATGTAGATGCCGAACGATCTCTTACTCTTTATTGTTGATGTCTGTAGATGCCGAACGATTTTCTACTCTTTACTGTTGATGTCTCTAGATGCCGAACGATTTTCTACTCTTTACTGTTGATGTCTCTCGATGACGAACAATTTCCTTCTCTTTACTGTTGATGTCTGTAGATGCCGAACGATTTTCTACTCTTTACTGTTGATGTCTCTAGATGCCGAACGATTTCCTACTCTTTTTCTCGATGTCTCTAGATGCTGAACGATTTCCTATTCTTTACTGTTGATGTCTTTAGATGACGAACAATTTCCTTCTCTTTACTGTTGATGTCTGTAGATGCCGAACGATTTCCTACTCTTTACTGTTGATGTCTGTAGATGCTGAACGATTTCCTACTCTTTACTGTTGATGTCTCTAGATGTCGAACGATTTCCTACTCTTTACTGTTGATGTCTCTGGATAACGAACGATTTCCTACCCTTTACTGTCGATGTCTCTAGATGCCGAACGATCTCTTATTCTTTAATGTTGATGTCTGTAGATGCCGAACGATCTCTTACTCTTTACTGTTGATGTCTCTAGATGCTGTACGATTTCCTACTCTTTACTGTCGATGTCTCTAGATGCTAAACGATTTCATACTCTTTACTGTTGATGTCTGTAGATGCCGAATAATCTCTTACTCTTTACTGTTGATGTCTCTAGATGCCGAACGATTTCCTACTTTTTTTCTCGATGTCTCTAGATGCCGAACGATTTCTTATTCTTTACTGTTGATGTCTTTAGATGACGAACGATTTCCTACTCTTTACTGTTGATGTCTCTAGATGCCGAACGATTTCCTACTTTTAACTGTTGATGTCTCTAGATGCCGAACGATTTCCTACTCTTTACTGTTGATGTCTCTGGATAACGAACGATTTCCTACCCTTTACTGTTGATGTCTCTAGATGCCAAACGATCTCTTACTCTTTACTGTTGATGTCTGTAGATGCCGAACGATCTCTCACTTTTTACTGTTGATGTCTTTAGATGACGAACAATTTCCTTCTCTTTACTGTTGATGTCTCTAGATGCTGAACGATTTCCTACTCTTTACTGTTGATGTCTGTAGATGCTGAAGATTTCCTACTCTTTACTGTTAGTGTCTCTAGATGCCGAACGATTTCCTACTATTTACTGTTGATGTCTCTGGATAACGAACGATTTGCTACTCTTTACTGTCGATGTCTCTAGATGCCGAACGATCTCTTACTCCTTACTGTTGATGTCTGTAGATGCCGAACGATCTCTTACTCTTTACTGTTGATGTCTCTAGATGCTGAACGATTTCATACTCTTTACTGTTGATGAATGTAGATGCCGAATAATCTCTTACTCTTTACTGTTGATGTCTGTAGATGCCGAACGATTTCCTACTCTTTACTGTTGATGTCTCTAGATGCCGAACGATTTCCTACTCTTTACTGTTGATGTCTGTAGATGCCGAACGATCTCTTACTCTTTACTGTTGATGTCTGTAGATGCCGAACGATTTCCTACTCTTTACCGTTGATGTCTGTAGATGCCGAACGATTTCCTACTCATTACTGTTGATGTCGGCATTGTTCTGAGAGGAGCACTTATGGCAAAAGAAAAGGTAATGCCTGGACGGCTGCACTTCCTAGGACCGAGCCAGATCACAGCTCATCCCGGTAAAGAAGGGTCTGGTGTTCCTAGGCAATTGATAATATCTCAGATTGGTTGCCAAGGACGGATTCTCGGTTGGTATAGACACAGCCGAAAAATTTCCATCGGCCATACGCTCATAAGCTAAAAATGGGTTTATAACCCAGTCCGGGATATTTAGTTCATTAACGTCTGTAAGTTTGTTTATTAAAATATCTTTCCTTAATGCCTGCCGATGAAAGGAATAAAAGTCCACCTCCACATCTAATAAATATAAATAGTCTGAGTTGTTTTCTGCCACTGATATTAAACATGAAAACTTATGAAAGGTCTGAGTTTTTATAGCATTTTTTTATAAGTGTTTATATTTTTGATAAAAGCCATTAAAATACTTTTCGCTTTTATAAGACACATCTTACTTTCTGCAGTTTCCTTTTTACTTCATACAATTTATAAGAAGTATCACCAAAATATGTTGCCATGAGACCATCCTCTAAGCCTTATCTCCACCTTTGGGAATGAGTAATGTAGTATCTGTTATTTGATCATAATACCATCCTCTCAGATATTACTTCCTCTTTGCAGGTAGTATAGTATCTCTCTATTCGTCATGATTCCATCCGCCAAGCAAGTATCTAATCCTTTGAGGAGAGTGTTAGGGTTAGCGTTCGCTTTGGGTGGAGTGTAGTATCTGTTCGTTCGGTATAATACCATCTTCCCAAATATTATCCTTTATGTGGAGTGTAGTATCTGACCGTTTGTCATAATATCATCCGCCCAGGCATTACATACACCTTCTAAAGGATGTAGTATATGTTCTTCGAGATGATACCATCTTCCCAGGCATTATGTTTTCCTTTTTAGGGAGAAGGAATCCTTCCAGTGTTATTTCATCGACGGAATTTTAAAGAAAATCTTAAATAGTTAAAAAAAATCATTAAAATGCCGCAGGCAATTTTCGTTTTGTAAACACTCGAAGTTCTGTGCGCAACAAAAGACGATTTACTAATCAGTAGTTATCGAAGCTAAAAGCCACTCGAGGATAAGGCTTGATGAGATGAATGGATTATCAGTTGAGTGATGTAGAATATCATGAGAGGATTGAATATCATGAATGAAATAAACAAAATTGTATTAGTCATGTAGACAGTTTGTGATAATTATTTGCTGACATTGGATTAAAAGATGTTGTAGCCTGCAGGGAAGCAGTTTTGTTGTAGCGTTTTCCAGAGATGGGATGTTCTTGATAAAAAACTCTGTTCATGGAAATTCCGTTTGATGTAAGGTACACGGTAGTAAAACGAATACTTGCCATGAATGTCTTACAGGAAAAAAAACCCCAGAGATTGAAACTCAGTCGAACACTTTCCATATGGATATAATTATAGAGTAGAGAAAGACTAACAATGGCGTTTCTGCAAGGAAGTGATGTAGAGATTAAACGTTTATTCATTTTTGCGGCAAAGCTACTGGAATATACGCGCATTTAAGGATCGATTGTTGTCATACCAGCCGAGACGCGTTTTGGTATTCAACTCGAGGGGTCAGGAGAAGCCCTGGTCAAAACTGTGTAGAAAATTACGGAACCTTTGGTGAAAATTTCTACTGGTTTAGCAAACAAGAATACCATGACTGATGTCGATCTCTGTTTAAATAGCGAACATAAGCACGAATTCCGTGTTTCACAAACATATTAATTTTTTTAAAGATATCATCATCATATCCGTTTTAACGTACATTTTACATGCTGGCATGCGTCGGACTTTAAAACTGACCTATCTCTGACCAAGTTTTTACTTATCTCTCTTTCTCTCAATTCAATCGTTGTCACATCTTTCCATGTTTTCCTTGGCGTTTCCTTATACACTAAGCCTGCCACTTAAACTGTTCAACCTCTGCTAACCAAAGAACTCATCCATTCTTTCAACGTGGCCATACCATCAAAGTCCCCTGTTCTACACACATATCCCGATACTGCTCATATTTAATTTTACTACGTAGTAATCAGATCTAAGCCCGGCTTTAAGACTCACATTCAGCATCTATCGTATAATTCCCATATCATTTATCCTCATGCAACACATGTCCTCAACCCTCACTGGACAGGTTTCACTTACATACATTATCACACTTTGTACACATGCTTGATATACTCTTTTCCTTTGGTCTAATATGGTAACGGTCTTCTGCTTAGTAATGGCAGAATTTTCCTGAACTCACACAATCCACTCATACCTTTTGCAATCATACTAGCACCTGTTCCTCCCTGTGCTCCAATCGTATCACCAAATGGTAAAAAAAAAAAACTTCTGAACAATCTTAATAGATTTGCAATTCAAACATATTTTCTCCAGATTTGAGTTTTAATCACAGAATAATTTACCATTTTTTTAAATTATAGTTAATATTGCACGGTTACTATCTTGGATGAAGGTAAGTGCTCGATTAAGCTTCAAGATATGCCCCCTCCCCTCGTAAAATCTTCTCAGCAAGAAATCGTCTTGCTTCCAACACTGCCAAAGACTTCCGTTTTTTTCTATTTGTACCTAAAATTAAAGTAACTTCTCACTTGTCAAACACGTTACCGCGAGAATGTTTCACTAGGAATTACAACATGGTTGTTTACAATGTCAACATCTGTCGAGTGGTCCTGTGAATTAGTCTCAAGTTCTCAATATTTCATAGTAATGTTTTATCATCCGATCGAAAATCTCACTAACCCTTATCCTCGAGTGGCTTTTGACTTTAGTGAGTGGTGTCCAATTAATATATAATAAAAACGTAGATATATCAGGTGAATCCATCATGAGATTAAAAAAGATTTCAGGACTCACATCGACCCGAATAATTTCGATTGCAATTTACGGAACAGAACTGAAATGATCGAGCTGTCGCCAAACAGTCAATTAGTACCGACATTAAATGTAACAACATTTTAAATGTTCCCTTGACTTAAGGCTAGTGTCTATTAACCCCTATCAAATTAATGTTGAATCCACTTTCTTTTAATTTATCTGGGTAAGTTTTTTAACTTTATTTTTTATGAGACGCTAAACATTTGTTTAATCATAACCCTAACTTAAGTCAACCCCATCGCCCTAACCTAACCCTAACCGTACCTGGTTTCGTATCGTTTGCTTTAGTGTCGCCTTTCTTTTACATTTTTTTTTTCAGCTTTCAAATCATAAACTGCTTCGGCCGTTTCCGGTTTCTTCTGTAAATAGCAGTCGCAAAAATTCTGGTTGATATGGGTCCTCTTCTATAGAAGCAATGAGATTTATTTCACTCTTTATGGAATTAATGTTCTTCTCTTACTATGAGGGTTTTCACATTTGCCCATCGGTTTTGACATTTTGTGTAACGTAAGTAGTCACATTTCAGAAATGATTGCTTTGTTTGTTTAAAAAAAAACACTCTGCTCATTGTAGATCTGTTTTGAAGTTTTTTCTTTTTCAAACACGGAAATATCCTTATGTGCTTCGTAGCTTAATGTTCGATAATTTCCGTAATTTGAAATGTTTTCAATGGTGTTCTCACATATCTTTTTCTCACACGATGAAATATGACCATATTTCAAGTAGATATTTATCTACCTGCCACAGCGGGAAGATGCGACACAAGGTCGGGAAAGTGGGATTTGAAAAACCAGCGCCTGAGAAGTTGAGCACTGATCTACAAAAAATGCCTGGTAGGGGCGCCTCAGGTGATTAGCAATGAACTAACCCCTTCTCAAAGTGTGAGAAGGAAAAGCCTGGGAGGGTGGACCTCCTAGAACTGCACAGGACAGATCCATAGACCGGCGTAAATCAAGCCCCGAAGGCCAAGACAATACCAGTCTATGGGGTGCAGTATCCATCGGAACAGATACTACACTTTGATCTTGGCCAAAAGGGCGAGAAACGTGTCTATTATTTATTCAAGTATTCAATTGAGTATTGATGACACTTATATTTTGTTTATTCGTTCTCACGGGTGGGTAAGAAAATAAATAAAACAAGAAGAAGAAGAAGAAAAAGAAAAAAAAAGAAAAAGAAGAAGAAGAAGAAGAAGAAGAAGAGAAGAAAAAGAAGAAGAAGAAGAAATCACACGGAACATGTAAGAGAATAGAAAAGTGTGCATTGCTAGAGATGAAAAGTGTAAAACTGGAGACATCGGAGGGTTTGGAACTGAAAAACCAAGAAGAGATAAGGGCGCTTGGCGAACATGATAGCTATAAATATTTGTGGGTTCTGGAAGCAGACGCCATCAAATCTACAGTAACGAGAGAGACAATTAGAAGCGAATACCCGAGAAGAACAAGAAAACTCTTACAAACAAAACTATATAGTAGGAATCTAGTTAAAGAAATAAACATCTGGACAATACCACTAATAAAATACTATTAATCATTCATAGGCTGGACCAAAGAAGAATTGATTAAAAAAGTAATGCCCATGTATAAGGATTACACGCGACATATGATACTGATCGTCTTTACGTGAAAACGAAACAAAGGGAGAAGCGTACTGGTAAGTATAGAAGACTGCGTGGATTACACAAAACAGATTTGGAAAAGTCCATGACTCAGAACACAGAAAGACTGATCACTGTAGCAAGAGGCACAGTCAAAATGAACAATACAGGAATCAGTGAATCCAGTTATAAAAAGAAAAGAAAAGGAAACTGAGAAAAAATACAGCTACTGAATGAGAAGAGAAATGACCCACGAAAACACCTGCACATGGTTAAGAAAATACCACTTAAACAGAGAGACGAAATCACCACTGACAGCTGCACATAACAATGCGATAATAACTAACTACATTAACCCTAAAATAGATCAACCCAAGGACAACAGTAAATGTAGACTATGTGGACAAAGAGACAAAACGGTAAATCACACAATAAGTGAATGCAACAAACTATCCCCAACAGACACGACTACATAGAGAAAAGCAGTACACTCGGAACTATACAAACGACTTCACTTTTAACAAGCAGACAAATTGTACAGGAGACAGTACTGGAAAACGAAAATACCAAAATCCTCTGGGACGTGAAGGTACAAACAGATGAACTCATTCAAGCAATGAAACCCGACATCACAATAGTTAACAAGAAAGAGAAAATCTGCCAAATTGTTCAACATGAATAAGTGTAAGAAGCGGTTGAGATTTAAAACCAGAGGAGATTTGAAGAGATATAAAAAATAAAAATATAAGAATAACATAAAATAGAATAAGAATACGAAAATAAAATAATAAAATAATAAAATAATAAAATAAAATAAAATAAAATAAAATAAAATAAAATAAAATAAAAATAAAAATGAAAATTATTTTATTTTTAACCGTTTCCTAACACTAAATTTAAATTCAAACAAACATACACAACATGCTAAGCAAATTACGCGTCCCAACGAGAGTGTCACATGACTTCACATTTCCGAAACAGATGACAACAGAAGCTGAAGAGAGCCGGATGGCTAAGTCTTTCCGTGCTTGAAACCAACGGTACGAATGTTGTACTATTTTTTCTGTACCAAAATAAATAAATATTATGCTCTTAATTTTTAACTTCAATTCTTAATTATCGAGCACTCTGTGGGATTTTTCCAACTATATTACAAAGAAGTTAAACATATATATATATATATATATATATATATATATATATATATATATATATATTATACATATACAGGGTAGTTCATAAGTCACTTAGCTATTTATTTTTGAAATTCTAAAGTTAAAAAATACGGTAATACAAAACAGAAAGTTTATTCAACAAATTCATTTATGGGAGTTTAAAATTACAGCAAATTTTCAAAATTTCCACCTTCGTTCTGCATGCATAGTTCCATTCTTTTTTGCAAGGAATTTACGACTCTTTGTAGCATATTTGATTGATTATGGTGTTGTGCGAAGGAGGCTTTCTGTTCACATCACGTTTCCATTGCCTAACAAATAGCAGTAATTAGAGAGTAAGATAACAATCATCAAAAGTTCATAGTATGTTTGTGTTTCATATGGTAATCATTTTAAATAGCTAAGTGAAGTGACTTATGAATCACCCTGTATATATATATATATATATATATATATATACATACATACATACACACATATATATATGCTTTACTCTATAATAAAGACCAATGTGTATTCATTTGTATATATATATATATATAAAGAGAGAGAGAGAGAGAGAGAGAGAGAGAGAGAGAGAAAGATAGATAGATAGATAGATAGACAACTATAGATACTTCTATTACGTCACGCAAAAGTTAGTGAGTAAAACACGTTCTTTTTACTAGCATCCCGACGAAACCAGTTAAAGTGAAGAGAAGTGAGAAAGCAAATAGCAAATCAGACAACGACCTCATACTTACTTTGTAACCTGAAAAGAATTTGGAGAAAAAAATCTCCACTCCATAATAATAAAAAATCAACTGTAAGTGTTTTTTTCTTGAGGTCATCAAAAACGATAGCAATAATTTATATATGAAAAATGAAATTACTGCCGTATTTCTATGATTTTATATAAATATTTTAGTAATTTCGCTTCGTTATTTCCCGTTCTTTACTGTTTCCACAATGCAAAGGGTATTGCAACAAAACTAAAGAATCGAAACAAGAAAGAGTTTTCACAGCTTAATTTTTTGTAGTAGAATGACGGCATTCTATTGATACACTTTTGCCT
>OY744543.1:26758066-26780566 GCA_963556195.1 Sepiola atlantica
TACAGACAAACAGACATAATACATGCATACACACAGATAGACAAACATACATACATACAGACAGACAGACAAACATACATGCATACATACATACATACATACATACATACAGACAGACAAACAGACATACAGACAAACATACATACATACATACATACATACGTACATACATACAGACAAACAAACATACATACATACATACATACAGACAGACAGACAAACAGACATACATACATACATACATACAGACATACAGACAAACAAACATACATACATACAGACAGACAGACAGACAGACATACATACATACATACATACAGACAAACATACATACATACATACATACATACAGACAGACAGACAGACAGACAGACAGACAGACAGAGACATAACGTCTGGTCCTGCACTAATTGAGTAACATCGTTCACCCACTCCTCCCCTCAATAAGACTAAATGCGGAGTGACGACTTTTCACGTCTACCTCGCTGTAAGCTGTCGTTAAAAAGAGACATAATTCCCCTTCTCTAGGAATAATCTAGTTTCGTCACTTCTGTTTTCACGCTAGGGGCGATTTTTGAACTTTCGTCTGTCAATCATCCTCTCTATTAAACATCGTTGTTTTCATTATGTAACAATAGAAATTGGAGAACGAGCGCGACTAATTCCAGCTCCCTTACTCGTGCTAGTCTCTCCAGGCAATGTCTTCTTTCGCAAAGAAAAGAAAATGTTTTTTCTGATCGCCTCGAGTATCAACCATGGAATCATTAATAAAATTCACAATCTTTTCTGCAATGCAGTCATATTTAGTGCAAGTGAACTTCAGCATATCTTTTCCTTGCCCATCCAGATTCAGTCATGAATGTCCAACAGTTTTTATTTTTATTTCTGTTCAATGATCTGCTGGCACACTTTAGTAATCGTCTCATGAGTAAGAAATGTAATTCTGAAATTGGTTTTACACTCATTGGACGATAACCCTCTAGATTCCTATCAGTGGGATTATCTCAAAGATAATATCTATCAAAATAATCCAGTATATTCGTAAACGTAAAAGCGGACGATCAAAGACAAAATTAGTGAAGTTCATAAGTTAGTTTCAATGTTGCTCGTTGCAGCCATTTGTTATACACAGATTCTCATCAGATTACTGTAGTTAAAAATACGTTGGGCCTGAACAGTACCGGAAGTGTGACCATTTTTGAAATAATAGGCGTTGTATGCTATCTCACTTCTCCGGAATATACATGTGGCTGTGAACCACAGTGCAGAAGTTAGTTTCACCTTTGCACGTTGTAGCCATTTGTTATATAAAGATTCTTATCAGATTACCGAGGGTAAAAATACGTTGGGCCTGGACAGTACCGAATGGGTGACCATTTTTGAAATAATAAGCGTTGTATGCTATCTCACTTGTCAGGAATATACATGTGGCTTAGACCTCTTCAAAATTGACCTTTTTCTTCAAACATATGGAAACTGCTATTATTCCCATTCTCCAAGGTCTAAATTAGCTAAATATACCAGTTATTGTGATCTTGGACCTTGGCTCTGCCTGCCTCAAGAGCTATGTAATTTTATTGTTGACGTTTTTCAAAAACGCTGCAAAATATGGGATATTATGTCCTTATTTTCATTGTAGCTTTCCAGAGGTTGATGCTATAGCATTGAAAGTGGTACCAAATTTTCTTGCATATGGTAGTAAACACATGAACACCTGTGTTAATTTTAATTAATTTTAATGCACAAACATATATATTTTTTATGCTTGGAAAGGATGCCATCATATAATACATAACTTTATCTCAAAAGTCATTGTTCAGAGCGAATATCACATCCACATATTACCGAACCTGTGTCCCGTTGTGTCTGTCATTAAATATTGATACAAACAAAAACTGTTGGACATTTCTGATTGAAACTTGGTTGACAAGTCAAACGTAGACTGAAGTTCACGTGTACCACATATAGTTTGATTGTAGAAAGAATTGTGAATTTCATTAATGATTCTAGATATGGTATTTTTTGTTGGGTCACCTAGTATTAAAAAAAACAAAAACGTCTTAGATATAGTCGTTAGCTGATGAACTTCTAAGTTCTTATTCCTATCAAACAGGCCCGTTTTAAAAGCGATTAAGAGGTCATTATGTAGAGCACTGGTTTTACTATTAAATCCGTTTGTCTATTTCGTTTCATTATGTTTGTTTATGAATAAAAATGCTTTCCATCTTATTCGTCTAATTACATTCTGTTTTTTAGATTAGTTTAAAGAATTAAGAATTTGTCTCCGTTGTTTGTAGATTTATCACAAATGAATCCAATGAAACTTTATACATATTTGGGCTCAAGTTTTATACTAGGTGCTTGATCATATATCAATTATAATATAGCTCTAGTTATTTATAAATTACAATGTCTGTGTGTGTGTGTGTTTTTTTTATAGAAGAAAGGTTAAAGAATCTAAATAAGAAGTTAAAAGTGTATTCTTATGTAAAATTTTCCCGGGAAGACAATAGACGTGGTCGTGAATCTTCAAGTGCAACTCTAAAATGGTTAGTTTGATCATATATCAATTATAATATATCTCTAGTTATTTATAAATTACAATGTCTGTGTGTGTGTGTGTGTGTTTATAGAAGAATAGTTAAAGAATCTAAATAAGAAGTTAAAAGTGTATTCTTATGTAAAATTTTCCCGGGAAGACAATAGACGTGGTTGTGAATCTTCAAGTGCAACTCTAAAAGGGCTACAAACGTGGATGTGTTCAGAAAAAAACTGGCAGAAAAAACAAGCTGAAATTGAAATCTAAGGGAGGTTTGGCATTATACAACGCAAAACACTGATAAAAACAGCCGGTATATTAAGGAAAAGGCTTGAGTGCAGTAACCAACCACAGAAAAGTTAGAAATAAAATACAAATATGGAAATTAAATGTGTGTATATATATAAATAAATATATATATATATATATATATATATATATATATATATATATATATATATATATATATATATATATATATATATATATCTACATATATATATATATATATATATATATATATATATATATATATATATATATATATATATGTATATATATATATAAGGTATTACATTTTTTTTATTCATACAAAAATAATTCGGCTACACATTTGTAGGCATATATCGGTCAGGGCTATAAATAGCGAGACCTATTCGGGGTCAACTTTTGTCTACGGCTGTAAGAAGTAGAATTATTCATAATTCGTGTATAAATAAAACAAAATATAGTTTGAAAAGTCACACATGGAAGCGTTACTGAAATGCCAATAATAAGGAGGAAATAAAAATAAAAATATTTTGAAACCTGGATCACGCAATTTATTTATGTTTTTTAAAATAAATTATTTATTTACTTAAAAAAAAAAATATCATAAAAAGGATAAAAAGAAAATACGGTTTCCGGAATTTTTTACCAGTTCCATTATTATTTTTGCCTGCAGTGAATTGATAAATATTTTATGCGCAGAAAAATATTTTATGGACAATAGATTTATGAAACATATGTACTGACGAATAAACTATATTTGTTAATGTTGAATTTTTCAGAGTATGATTACAAAATACTAATTCTTTCATAGATTTTATATTCGACTAAGTTATAATTATATATATATATATATATATATATATATATATGTTGAAAAGAAAGTTGAGTTTAAATATCATAAGTAGACAAAACACTTATTAAATATATAAATATGTATATATATATATAAATATATATAAATATATATTTTTTGTAAATACATTTTAAAATAAACTTACTGAGAGAAATGTAGTCTTTATTACCAAAATAAATAAAAGACAAGTAGAATGGGTCAAAAATGTTTTTTCCTTGTTTTTAGTAAAAACAATGATTCTTGATCCCTCTACAAATTTTTATTCATTTTAGTAATAAAAAAGCCTCCTTCTTTCTCAGTAATTATCGCTATTTGCCAATATTATTAAAGTTATAAATATATATATATATATATATATATATATATATATATATATATATAATTTTATTTTATTTAACTACAATACAGTATAGTGTCTGTTAGGCGTACCGGAGTTTCATTGCTCCGGACAGACGATCTCTGGGGTAGAATCCGTCATTGCATCTGTGCAAAATCATCAGCGCCTCACAGTTCGAAGAAAAACGCCTGTCCGTTACAATGAAACCATGTTACGCCTGCCACTGTAGTGTATTGTTGTTCAATTATATAATTCATATTAGCCCTTCTAAAACCTACGCTCGAACACTTTATTATTTTTTCCAACAAATATTTGTATACTATATATCTATATATATATCTATATATATCTATATATCTCTCTCTCTATATATATATCTATCTATCTATCTATATATATATATATATATATATATATATATATATATATATATATATATATATGAGGTTAATATTACATTCCAATAAACATTTTTTAAATTTTTCTTTTTCACATTTCCAAAATAAATAACATTTCTGTGAGATATATTTATTACGGTCCGTTTCATTAATCTTTTGCAAAACAACATTTTTATGTTAATATCGTCTCTGCAACATCACAAAATCATCAGAAACTTCACAAAGAGTAAAAATTATTGAATTAAAGTGTCTCTAAAAAACCTACACTATACAGTGGTTCATTTTGAATTTTCCGTTCAGAGCTAGTACATCCTAAACGTTGTGTGGACATTTATACATTTTAATTCAGTAATATTTCTTAAAATAGTTAATAAGTTCTATAATTTATTTATAAAAATTTTAATTTACTTGAGGGTAATTTTTTTAATGTCTAATTGACAATCATCGAGCTGAATCTTTTAAGGAGACTGCAAAGTAAAAGGGAACTGATAGTATATGCTAATACATATATTGTCAATAATAATTATATATATATATATATATATATATATATATATAGTACATGTATTGTATTAGTTTCTGTAAATGTAAATCCGTAGAAACTCAAGTGTTTATAAAAAGTGCTCAATAACAAGTAGAGCTGTTTATAAGTATACATTTTTATTTATACAAACATTATTGGTTACATATGTGCATACATGTTTCGGTTGCACTTTTCCCAGAAAGTCAACCTCATCAGACCAAGAATTCTCGAGAAATTTCTCGAAAATTCTTGGTCTGATGAGGTTTACTTTCCGGGAAAAGTGCAACCGAAACATGTATGCACATATGTAACCAATAATGTTTGTATAAATAAAAATTTATACTTATATATATATATATATAAAGAGAGAGAGAGTAATCAACAGACAGCTGCTTCGGTGTCTCACACTTCCTATAGTACTAGATGTGGCAAGTTTTTCAAGCTGAGATTCGAAACCGAACCGTTTGGTAAGCAGTCGTAACCTTCTATTACATTGACTACGAAAGTAGTGGATTTTATAGTGCTTATATTTGTTTGCTATCGCCCTACTGGTTATCTAGAGAGCTCCATATTGTATGAGTGCAACTCATATACCTTTAAACAAACGTTGTTAAAAGACACAAACCCTTCATAAGATACTCATAGAAATAAGAAATAATCTCCCGACTTCTTTACCCAAAGTATTATCCCTATCTTCTCAATTACAATGACTATTGAAACCACAGATATAAAAAAAATGTCCGCTATACAAAAACATAAACCAAAGCGCAAAATTAATCTTTAGTCCCCCCCCCCCGAGTAAAGTAGTTCGAGAAGAACTAAGAAACATAAAACAAGATTATTAATAATGGCTCTCTTTATTATATAGTCGATTCTATGTTATTGCTTCCTTTACAAAAAAAACATAACATTTAAAAGCTCACTTTCTAAGTATCTATTGGTTTCGCGGAGTCTTGTATCATCCCATCACACTTCAATGAATTTGACGCTACAAATTTAGTTTGAGACGGTTCAACCTATGCTGTCACAAATCAGATACGATCTAGTGTAGGGGGGGGGGCAATATTGAGGTGGATTCGGTCGCCGTGTTCGATGCACCACTTTTACATTTTGCTGCAGTGAGAAGCTAGTAAATAATATCAGGTGCTATACGCTGCTTGTCTCTGGTTGCTGCAAGATTTTCAGGGGGTCTCAATCGTATAACGGCTTACGAATATAGACGGGAACTATTTTTGCGAACTCTTGTATCATCTCACGAACTCTAATTAATTCGACGTAACAAATTCACTTAGAACCGGCTCAAACCACCGTTGGTGAATTCCGTCACACATCAGATCATATCACTACCATTATTATTGTCCACTTTGATTTCAGTCGAAAATTCACAAACTGTGACATATTTGTTAAGGCATTCTTTCCGCAGTCTCTGTATTTCTAAAGTGAAAGGAATCATTAGTTGGCTATCTAATTTACACAGTGTTTTCCATGTTTAAGAACTCAATATGTAAATTGGATGTCAAAGTTAAGTGATTAAGAAGCAACACTGAAAAGACAGTCGCTCTTTCTCCAAATTCTTCAAAGAGGCATTAAAATATTAGAGAGTGTTTAAATCAACATAGAGATGGTTAAGAAAAATACAAAGTTAACAAAGTGAAAATTGGTTTACTTTTGACAAATTGCGGCTAATTAGGAATAGTAAAATCGATTTTTTTTCAAGAAAACGCAATTCGAGAACTAAAGAATATTCTATTATGTATTTTTTTTAGAAACAACGTAGGAAACATATGAGGCTAGTATATATGACAGACGAACATATGCTACACTCTCACTCCTCTTCCGTCGAAGGAGGGGGTAATGCCTGGGAGCATATTATCATGACGAACGAACATATACTACACTATCTTTAAAGAAAGAAGTTAATGTCTGGGAAAATGGTCTGATGGCAACAAAATAGTTCTATAGTTTCGGCTTCAGAAAGACAGATACCCAATCTGCATTGGTAATAGGTAACAGCTATACGAGATGAATGTGGCGTGCGTGTGTTTCTGTGTTTCTGTTTCTGTCTTTTTGTTCAGGGATACAATTGAAAACTAATCCCTATACTTTAATTTTCACGAATCACCTTTCACAAGATGTCATGTTGTGTTTAGAGGGTTCACAACGTAGTGTCTTAATTCAGGTCGTACAGCCATTAACAACAAAGGCGACATTTTACTTAAATCAAAAACTGGCGAAATATTTACAATAATAGCGTGGGGCCTGCGTTCGAGCCGGATAACCATGAGCAGCAAAAACAATGTTTTACTTTATTTTAGATTATTTTATTGACAACTTAAAAAATGATAAATTATCGAAATTTAAAATAAGAATAAAAGACAGTAATATGGAGTAGGAGAACACTTGGATTCTAATTCATTTCAATGATACGACGTTTGTACCAGCTAGTGTACACTACGTTCGTTGTTTCTCTGTCTACCTTACTGTCCGAGGATGCAATTGATAACTGAACCCTATACAAAGATCAAACACAACTTATTTCGTGTAAAATTTTACGTTCATTTATATATATATATATATATAGGCAGCAGTTTCTCTTTAAGACAAATATCGTTGAATATGACAGACAATATATGTCTGATATATTTGTGAGGATCCTTTCCAATAGCTGAATCAGGGTCTTTGTTTCGGTGGATAATTGGCTAATGAATCTACCATAATCGTTGGTGTCCCGAGTACTTTCGAACCCATCCAGGTCCATATTCACGGGAATCAGGTTAAGATCATACAGTTGATACTAATAGGTAGTTTTGGCGAGAATAATATTATTAGTAATTCCTATGAAGATAGACCCGGATGGGCTCAAAAGTACTTGGGACACCAATGATTATGACATTCATCCGCCAAATCTTGGGACACCAATGATTATGACATTCATCTTGGGACGCCAAATCTTGGACGCCAAATCTTGGACGCATAATCTTGGACGACAAATCTTGGGACACCAATGATTATGAAATTCATCCGCCAAATCTCACACCGAAACAAATACCCTGACTCGGCTATTGGAAGTATAGTTGTCTGTCAGTCAGAATAGACTAAATATATATATATATATATATATATATATATATATATATATATATATATATATATATATATATATATATATATATATTGTGGCGGTCAATTTTATATAAAACATTGTAGATATCATTTACGAGTGCCTATCCCGTAGCTTAGTGATGAGAGCTGCCGACTATCAACTAGATGATTGAAGGTTCCGTCCTGGCTTGGGATAAGTGCTAGTCTAGCCGCACTGAAGAGATGTGATAGAGCGATATAGTCTGTCTGTAGATTACTATACCCACATATATATAGTTAATTAAGCAAGTTTAAATATGGATGAAATGAACATAAAACAAATATTTTTTAAAAGCACTCGATACAAGGTAGAGAAGTGTAGTATCTGTTCCGATGGATACTGCACCCCATAGACTAGTATTGTCTTGGCATTCGGGGCTTGATTTACGCCGGTCTATGGGTCTGTCCTGTGCAGTTCTAGGAGGTCCAACATCCCAGGCTTTGCCTCCCCTTTTTGGGGAGGAGTAGGTTTTTTGCTTACTGCCTGAGGCGCCCCTACTGGGGAATGCCGACGGGGCTGCCCAGGCAATTTTTAATGGCCAGAGTGCTTACTTTCTCATGCGCTGGCTTTTCAAGCCCCACTTTCCCGCCCCGACCTTGGGTCACATCTTACCTTGTGGGAGTAAGATAAAAATGACCTTGTGCCTAACCTCCTGAAGAGGAGGTAAATAATACAAGGTAGAGCCTTATAAATGAACTTTATATGAACATCAAAACAGCCTACGGAAATTAATTCACGTTTCTGTGCTAAGCGCACGTCGTCGGGGCTGTTTCGGTAATTTGTTAAAATTGTCCGACGCAACTCAGAGATATAGGAGTCGCAGTCAGCAAAACTTCGACCGCGTTTTACTCAAGGTTATAAAAAGAAGAGTAGATAGAGGGTGAAGATGCTTAAAAGCATGCCCGATTTTATTATCACCTACTATTATAATTTGCCCACCCCCTTTACACTAACACATTAGAGAATTATATTCGTCAGTCACATACATGCGTAAACAGAATATGTATATGCAGGCCAGAAAAAAACACACACGCTAATCCACACACACATTTCTTACCATTTGAAATCTCTCATACATGCACGCGCATAAACAGAACGTATATTCATACATATAAATTGTTACACGGAAGCAAGTATTAAAGCTTAGACGAACTTACACATTTCCGTTGACTAGACATTGTTAAAAACACGACCCGCATATATACACAAATCACCGTAAAGTAATATTACTTCCACACACAGAATAAAAGAAAGACAGATCACACATATGTACACACTTCATTGTCACTTATACTAATGAATAAGCATATCAAATTCTCTTTCTCTCTCTCTTTATATATATATATATATATATATATATATAGAGAGAGAGAGAGAGAGAGAGAGAGAGATAGAGATTGACCCAGATGGGTCCGAAAGTACTTGAGAGACAAATCCAAACTATGGCAAATTCATCAGCCAATTCCTCCCTCCCCCCGAAACTAAGATCCTGATTCGGACTATTGAAAGTATCTATCAAAGGATATCTAGACATGAGTTGTCTCTTATATTCAGCAATACTTGCCTGCAAGAGAAGATGCTGCATATATATATATATATATATATATATATATATATATATATATATATATATATATATATATATATATATATATATATATATATATTCGGGTTCAAATTCTAGTATATATAATATCTTAATAGCTTCTAACGCCAATAGTAGTTAAAGCAACATGAATTATTTAAGACTATTAACAGAATTTCAAACACTACTGATAATATTTAACCAATCAGTTTTCGCTTGTTTGAATTCATGTTTTAAAACATGATGTAAATCATAAATCTATGACGTCACATCAAAGCTATACTTATTTTGTTAAGGTAATGTTTTAAGATCTATTTATAAGAAAACCTATATAGCCCCGTTCGTAGAAAATCAGACTGAATGTCTTAGAGTTTCGATTTCCGATTATGGCATCCGCTTTATTCGTTGGGAATATAGTATTTAGTATTAATGCTATATTTTCTATTTCTAGTTAAGATATTTTTTGAAAAAAAATTGTGACTGACGAACATACACACGGAGAGAACGTACCTCTTATATTATGAGTGCATGATTTAGGAAATTAATTGATATTTAAACTAGTTAAGTATAGAATACAACCGGTATTAACATTCATTCCATACTTATTATTAATGTAAATTTGTAATAACCGCGAAAAAATTTCTAATGCTCATATTGCAAATAATCATCATAATGACCATCAGAGTTTTGATCACTCCTCGAGGAGGAACTCTTTTCTGATTTCCAGCACCTTATTACGACTGTACCTCTAGGGGTTTTGCGATAGTCGCCACGCGAGGTTTTATCTTACTCCCACAAGTAAGATGTGACCCAAGATCGGGTCGAGAAAGTGGGGTTTGAAAAGCCAGCGCTCGAGAGGTGAGCACTCTGGCCATTTAAAAATTGCCTGGGCAGCCCCGTCGGCATTCCCCGGTAGGGGCGCCTCAGACAGTAAGCCATAAACTTACTCCTCCCCAAAGAGGGGAGGCAAAGCCTGGGAGGGTGGACCTCCTAGAACTGCACAGGACAGGCGTGCAGTATCCATCGGAACAGATACTACACTTTGATCTTAGCCAAAACTGCGGATTGGCAACGCTATTTGTCCATAGCTAGGTGTCAACATACAGCGCCTGGTACTCCCAAATGGTCACCCATCTTGTACTGACCAGGCTCAACATCGCTTAACTTCAACATTATTATGCCGAATAAATAATTAACAAAACATAAATCATAAGGGTAACAGAGACAAAAAAAAAATTGTAAATAAAATCAAAATAAGAATTATGGCAATTACACGCAACAACAGAAAAACTAATCATAACATAATTCCATCAGTATACAGGCAAATTGACGCCAATAACATACAAGTCACACAATGGGATTAAACGGTATTCAAACTGCAACAATTCTGACAATTAGTAATTAATCCTTACCAGCAAAAAATATAATTAAATATAATATTAATTTATAGCAATTAACTATGCGCTTTGTATTAATATTTCTATTTGTTTAATTATTGAATGTTATATTGTTCAATTGACTTACTATATTCCACATCCACGCAACCATTTACTGCGATTTTTATATCTAAAATCACCTAGTAACTGTGTAGCTTAATGGTTATTTACATTCAATTGTAACTGTGTAGCTTAATGGTTATTTACATTCAATTGTAACTGTGTAGCTTAATGGTTATTTACATTCAATTATAATTAGTAAAAGATTAAAAGTAATATAAGTTGTATAACTATCCAGAAAGTTTCATATTGTTATGTTATACCAAGCCGTAGGTTTATTAAAGCTTCCTTATTGAATTATTTGCTAATATATATATATCCGGGGTAAACCTTTTGAATTGTTTACAACTAATACCTATGTCATCTCTTCGATTCAGTAGTTTATCTCTATCAGGGAACGTAATAATAGTTGACAAAGAAAACAAGTGGGATTGTGTAGTGTATGAGTAGAAGCTTTTTGCAAGACGCTTTATTTCAGTACAGGCACCTTATTGTTTCCTTTAGTATTTGGATAAATATGTCACATTTCTTGTCCATTTTATTGAAATATATTTTATGGTTTCTGTATCTAGCTTTAAAATTAGTACTTGTACCATCTATGTAATTTGTTTTAGACTTGAAATATCTTCTGGGAATATGGTTCATAAATAATATATGCTCTAGCTCAAACATCTTTCTTGTAGCGGACAATCATTTTTATCCCTGCAGCTGCACTCATTATTACCAGTATTGTTAACTCCATTATTATTATTATTATTATTATTGTTATTGTTATTGTTATTGTTATTGTTATTGTTATTGTTATTGTTGTTGTTGTTGTTGTTGTTGCTGCTGCTGCTGCTGCTGTTGTTGTTGTTGTTGTTATTATTATTGTCGTCGTCGTCGTCGTCGTCGTCGTCGTCGTCGTCGTCGTCGTCGTCGTCGTTGTCGTTGTTGTCGTCGTTGTTGTCGTCGTCGTTGTCGTCGTCGTCGTCGTCGTCGTTGTTGTTGTTGTTGTTGTTGTTTTATTATTATTATTATTATTAGTATTAGTATTATTATTGTTGTTAGTATTATTATTATTATTATTATTATTATTATTATTATTATTATTATTACGGGTAAAGATCTGTCTATTATGACATTTAATTATTTCATCTAAGTACAGCTATAGCTGAATTAATGATTATTTTTTAATTAAATATTTCATGTTAAGAATTATTTGCAGGAAAATGACAATTTAAAAAATTAAGAAACATATGTTCAATTTTGGATTTAACAAACAGATTAAAGGGAGGGTGTACCAAATAATTCCCCGGTTTTGATTTTCTCTTCTTATGATACTATTAACCCATTCTTATTCTGATCTTAGTGTTAATATAAGCACTCTGTTGTAAAGCGTTATTGTATGTAGAAAAATTGTTATTAAAGATCTTTTAATTAGAAAAATGATTGCTAATTCTATGGTCAATCGCGATATGTTTCATCAGGAACGATGTGATTTATGTTGGGATTAACATATATCGAGCCATAATTCTCTCTCATATATTTGTTTATGTGTTTGGGGGTGAGGGTAAATGTAACATCTAAGAAGTTGGTGATCTAAATTCCTGCTGTAATCTCAAGTTAAGGCCCTAAATTTTTCATAGTTTTGTAATTAAATATTTTGATTTATCAGCTTTAGATTTAGTAGCATTTCTAACAATAGATACACCACTATTTATATAAAGTCTTATATCCTTAACATGAATCACTCCAGGTGTAGTTTGCTTATACAAAATAAAGGGTCCTGATGAATCAGACATCCTCGCGGATTCCAGTGACCCATCTCCACATCAAATTAATTCGTGGATTTTTTTTACTCATTGGTCATTGTCACAAATTAGGACTGTCCAAGGCATTTATATGACTTTTTGACATCATTATATTTTATATATCATTTGAAAATTATTGAAATTAAAACTAATGAGAGCAAACATATTAATAAGTGCAAATGGGTCCTGATTGATTCCCTGGAAACGCGTCTCTAGGAGAGGATTAACGATAATAAACTCAGAAAGTTATGTGAGTTTGTGTAAATCAGCGTTTTGTTTGTTTTGTTTTACGGCATATCAACCTTTTTCAGGTCATTTAATGCCGAACGTTTATTATTATTATTATTATTATTATTATTATTATTATTATTATTATTATTATTATTATTATTATTATTATTATTATTAGTAGTAGTAGTAGTAGTAGTAGTAGTAGTAGTATTTCACTGTCTTTTCGGTAGGAAATACATTGTAGGATAGAGAAGAGATAGGGTTAGGGTTAGGGTTAGAGACCTGATTGATTCCTTGGAAACGCGTCTCTAGGAGAGGATTAAAGATGATAAATTCAGAAAGTTATGTGAGTTTGTGTAAATCAGCGTTTTTATTATTATTATTGTTATTATTATTATTATTATTATTATTATTATTATTATTATTATTATTATTATTATTGTTGTTGTTGTTGTTGTTGTTGTTGTTGTTGTTATTGTTGTGAAGTAGTCCAACAGTAAAAAGAAGAAGTCAAGTCGAGGTTGGGTTAAATAACAAGTGTATTAACATAAAAGTTACAAAGGTAAGGAAACTGACTGGCACTCGGCTAGACAGTTACAATACTGTCCTTTTCTCCCTGGTGATTGTCTACTCGCACTATTTATAGTGAGAACCAGTGTAGTTTCGCTTCTGTTAGAACGGCCGGTGTAACAATTATTATTATTATTATTTCACCGTATTTTCTGTGAGAAATAGATTGTAAGGAAGAGAAGATTTCGAAGTTTATCTTGTACTCTGTAAAAGCAGGAAAGGCTGGTTATAATTTCTTTATGAGTTAAAGTTATATCAGAGATCAATTTTAAAGTTTCACGATGTCCTTTTTAGAGTTGCTATCTCTACAGCTTCGACTTCCATAGATTGTGTCTGGCTATTCATTTAGATTTTCTTTTTGTTTATTCGGTTTGCTTAGTTTGGTTTGCTAAGATTGGTTTGGTTTGGTTTGGTTTGGTTTGGTTTGGTTAAGTTTACAGCATATCAACAATCTATGGTTTATTTAATGCTGAATATAGTTAGCAAATATAATTCTATAGGTAAGACAATTATTTATATCCCTAGAATACATTGTTCTTAGAATACATTGCTCTCATGATACACTGCTCTCAGAATACATTTCTCTCAGGATACATTGTTCTCAGAATACATAGCTCTCAGGATACATTGCTCCCGGAAAACATTGCACTTCTCTTAGAAAACATTGCATTAATTTTTTAAATCATTACATTTTTCTGGAAAAATTACTCTTAGAAAGGAATTTTCACAGAGAGTACCATCATAACTTAAAAACACGAAAACAGATCACCCCAAAGAAAGCACCCAACAATACTCCCAGAATACATTGATCTCAGAAAACATTGCTATAAGAAAACATTACTTATAGAAGCACATTCCACAGTGAGAGTGGGAACATTAATATTAGAAAATATTATTCTTTAAAAACAATACTCTTTGGCATTGGTATTTTTTTTTTGTTCTCAAAACGATTGACTCTCAGCTACCACCTTCTAGTATCTATTTTGGAAGAAAACAAAAAGGATAAATAAATTGTTTTTTTGAAGATTCGGATTGAATAATACGGTTGGGGATGAACTTATAGATATTAGGGAATGACGTGACCAGCCGATTAATTGGATCGGGCCTCTTTGATCCCCCGTCAAGCCGAAGAAAGGGCCAAAGTGGAACAATGGCTCAGACTGACATCACAGGTCGCCACTCACGTCTTACAGGTGGCCCCATTTTTTTTTGGGGGGGGGAGGGGTACCCCTCTGTATGGGGTCGCAGTCGACGAATTCGTGGCCCCCACTGGCAGGGCAGCTTTTTTCATTAAACCATTTTCCCCTATCACAAGCGGTATAATATATCTCTCTTTTAGTGACCATGTTGTTTTCACGTTATTCTTGAGGTTTTCAGATAATTCTTTCACACTCAGCTCTATTGAGGCCATAGTCATTTGGGACGGTTACTTCGATAATGAGAGCAGTCCATACTATTTTTTTGTATTATTACAATGCCTGGTTAAATGCCCTTGTCTTTTATTTTTTGTTTCATTTTACTTCAGTCGAAGTTCTCAGAAATCAAGGTGCCCCTTCCTAGGAGCTGACACGTAATCTCTATATGAGATACATAGATATTCGAATATTCAATTAAAGTTATCCTTTTTCCTCTCAAACGTTGAGTTAGTAACAAAGTGAAGAACATTAATTTTCCTCTCCCGAATTGACCAGTTAACTTTGTTATATTATATTTTTCTTGTGGTCTCTTGGTCTTACCGGTTTCCAGGACAATAATTTATCTTGTCTGGTGGAGTATCCAGCTAAGTGATGCTACTTGAAGTTACATTACTTGGAGTAGGTGCACCAGGAGCCAGTGTATAGCCGTGTCGGGGGCGGGTCTTATTTTGGGCCTCGAATACTATGTTATTTTAAATATTTGGTCAGGGTTTACTTGTAGGGTGAAGTATCCTCATATCAGGTTGTCCTGACAAACCCTTTGTACAAAGACACCGTAGACACACTCTTATTTTATGTATCTACCTGCCCGTATTTTTTTGTTATAGAACACTGTCACTTTTACGTTTGATGATATAAGTAGAGGTTCATGTTCTGATGTCCTGCGACATGTTAAGCTGCATGTATTTGCAAATCTACTAGTGGGGGTATCTACATACTTTGTTGTGGCGGGCAATGTAGTTCCCATCTGCCAAAAGGATCTTGTATCCCGACATAAAGTAGCTCGGACTCTCATTTGTCGAATAGCGAAACCTGCACTTGTCATTTTTTGAAGACCAGTATTAAAAGAAAAAATCATTTATGAATAGACACTGATCTGATGTAATTATTTGTTTCCCGTCAAATGAAAGTGTGTTCTGTGTGTGCGTGTATGTATGCATGCATGTATGTGAAAATTAGAGTTACTATTTACTTGCATTCCCGCGAAGACAGCGTTAGACACAAGGCCGGTTTTTGATGTGGGTGAATTGGAGCTCCCCTAAAAAAGAGCACTTTGGATTGAGACAAAAATAAAAGTCAGTCTAGAAGGATCTCCTTTATTAACAGAGAATAGAAAGAAAAAAAACAAGTGTAATATCAGAAGAAATACTACACTTTCCTCCTACGAAGGGTTCAACATTAAACTAAATTAAACTACATATAATTCGCATTACCCAGGCTAACACCTAGCATCTGTGTTCTAAAATTCATAATGATCAGTTAATTAGATTACGCGTGAATCCTTTACATAAAAATATATAAATATGTACACATACCTAGCTAAAAATTGGAGTTAATTAAGTCTTGTCATGTCTTTCTTTTGACTTTATTGTTTTCACGCAAGCAATAGGGGGTCTCATATTATTTACTAGAACTCAAGTAAAAAACAAGCCTCCCCAATGCTCCAGCATACTTTTCTCTTGACATTTAATATGTTTGCGTGTGTGTTTAAATCAGAATTATTTTGGTCGTCTTTGGTTTATTATTATTGCATTGCTTCATGATAGAGGGAGGTGAGCTAGAGTTGTTTATTATCAGAGAGCAAGTGATAAAATATCGTTCAAAACTCCAGCACACTCAGCTCCGGATGTGAGTGTATGTGTATATATTTTCGCACTTGTGTTAGTGCATAAATTGTAGTGATCTTTGGTGTGTTTTTATAATTATTTTAACGATCACATGAGCATAATAATGATAATAACAGTATTATTGTTTTTATTGTTCTTGTTTTTCGTCTTCTTTTTTCTTCTCCTTTTTTCTTTCTTTTTCTTTCTTTTTGTTTTTCTTCTTTTTCTTCTTCTTCTCATCTCCCTTTTCTTTGTATTCTTCTTAACTCTTTCTTCATCTTCTTTTTCCTTTCTGTCATCGTCGTCATCTTATTCTTATTCTTCTTTTTCTGTTTCTCCTTCTCACTTTTTTATCTCCTTTTTTCTTTTTCTTCTTCTCTCTTTTTTCGTCTCCTTTTTCTTTATTTTTCTTTCTTATCTCTTTCTTTTTATTTTCCTCTTGGTCTTCTTCTTTTTCTTCTTCTAACGATCTTTTTTTTCTTTTTCTTATTTTTTTTTCTTCTTCTTCTTCTTCTTCTTCTTCTTCTCATCTCCCTTTTCTTTGTATTCTTCTTAACTCCTACTTTATCTTCTTTTTCCTTTCTGTCATCATCATCATCTTCTTCTTCTTCTTCTTCTTCTTCTTCTTTTTCTTCTTCTTCTCCCTTTTTATCTCCTTCTTCTTCTTCTTCTTCTCACTATTTTCGTCTACTTTTTCCTTATTTTCTTCTCATCTCTTTCTCTTATATTTTCTTCTAGGTCTTCTTCTCTTCTAACGATCTTCTTTTTTCTTTTTCTTTTTCTTTTTCTTCTTCTTCTTCTTCTTCTTCCTATTTGAATCGACCATAATACTTTATATCTCAAGAGTTTTCAGCCTTTGTTGTACGCGGTCATTTCGGCGAGGATGAGGGAAGTCGTTCGTATGAAGTGCCTTGACCAATCCGCTTTCCACACATAGAAAACCTAACCTTCAACCATTGAACCATTGACCCTCATCAAGACGACCGCTTCCACTTTCACTAGCGCTTCAGCTACCAACAGTTGTGAAATACAGAAGAGAAACGATGACAATTGCTCTAAAACTAAACGACTAAATCTGGAACGAACAAGTCATAAATAGAAAGATGGCTACACACATAATAATTAGGTAAAGATAACAAATAAAAACAATAGAATATTAAAAAAAAAAAATCAATTATTTAGATTATTCAGACTACTGTTGAAATCTTGGATGTTATATTTCACGACGTTTCGGCTGATGTGCCCTCCGACCTTTTTCAGTTGTGTCGAACTCAGGAACTGAACCCTTTATTTAATCCACGGAAGGATTGTTCTTGTTTCTTCCTTCATTGTGATAACAAAAAGAGTTATTGCTGTGAATGTCTTATAAGGGGGGATCGGAAATTGGATCTTGGTCGAGATATTCGACACAATTGCTTTTCTCAATCTGTTATTATCTTGAATGATATTCTTACCACTTTTCGGCTGATGTAACCTCCGATCTTCTTCAGTTGCGTCTTGTCGAACTAGTGAATCTTTGTGTCAAACTCAGGAATCTATATACAATTTAGAACAGAACTCTTTATTTAATCTACGGGGAGAGATTGTTTTTTTCGTTGCGGTAGTAAACCGAGTTCTTTCTGTGAATGTCTTACAAGGAGAAACAAAAGATTATATCTCAGTTGAGGTATTGTCGTTCTTAATTCTATCTGCCAATTTGTCAACCCAAAATATTACTTTATTAGAAAAAGATCCAATTGGATCGAGATGTTGAAAGCTGCTTTGGCAATAACATTCTAAATTGAATTTAAATATTTAAAAAAAATGTTAGAAACCGCATAAATTATTTAAAAATTATAAATTAAATTTGTGATACTATAGACTACCTTCACTCGCACAGTCAGGACCACCGGAAAACGATAAGCTAGTAAGGTGAATGATAATATAATACAGGCTAACCCATTGAACTTAACTTCACAGACAAACTTTATTAGCAAAATAATCCTATAACATTCTTGATATGTTAAGGTTACTTCATGCGAAATTTATTGTTATTTTGTCAAATATTTTTGTTCCGTTGAAATAGTAAAGGTAGAATAGAATTCTGACTCTCAAGGAATCGAAGACAAATTTCTATTTTCTTATTTCTTTCTTAATTTCTAATTTATATCGATTTTTCAGAGTGTTCCTGCAAATACATGAAAAACAATGTGAAGACGAGGACGCTATACAATCATACAAAACATGAAAAAAAAAGCGGAAAGAACATAAACAAAAGGGGATTTCGTTTGGTTGTTTGTTTTACGGCATATGAACCTCTTTCCTGTCAAATCCAGTCATTTTCGTAAAACTTGTGTAGAACAGTCTCTTCCCGACCCTAAATAATAATAATAATAAAAAACAGACAATATTCGGATTGCATAAAAAGATTTAATACTTAATTAAGAGGATGGAATCTATTCACGTCATTGAGTATTTGCATGAAAAAGATTATTCCCCTTATATTTCTGTCTCTACATAAATTTAAACAGATAGCTGTCTACCATTCTGCAACACTTTCCACAGTAGCGTTTATTCTACATTTTGTACGGCGAGAAATACGGGTTCCATCGATCTCAGAGTGGAGACTCTAACTCTAACCCTAACCCTAACCCTTACACCAGCCTCTAACCTAACTCTTATACTAACACGATGCATGTCTAGACAGGATTATCATACGTTGATTAAATGCATGTGTGCGGACTGCGAATAATTTGAAGGACTATTTATCCAATGTTTTTTCATTAGTGGCGGGAGTTTTCTGTACAAGAACCAAAGTTATTATGCTTCAAGATCTTAATATCTTCAGATATTTATTTATGTTTTAAATATGTTGTATACGAATGGTTTGTAGTTTCGTCTGCGTATATTTTGCAAATAAATAGTTTGTAAATGATAATTATATTTAACCTATGAATAGAGCATTGATAACGTTGACCTTGAAGGAATGGCAATTCAAGAGTTGCTCCACAATCAGAGCCTTGCCACGTAAAGAAGGAAAGACACAATGGGAATAGGATGAAAGAATCTATCAAATAACATAGAATCATTGAAGAACAAAGATCAAGAAAGAAAGGATAACATGACGAATCATAGAAAGAAGGAGCGAATAAGATAAACGAATAACAGAAAAAAAGAGTGAGAATGAATAATAGAGAGAAGGAAAGAAAAAAACCAAAGAAAGAAAGAATAAGAGAACGAATAACAGAGAGAAGGAGATAAAGAACAAAAGAAAGAAAGAATAAGAGAACGAATATCAGAAACATACAAGAAGGGAAAGCAAGAACCAAATAAAAAAGAATAAGAGAAGAAATAACAGAGAGAAGGAAAGAACGAACAAATAAAAGAAAGAATAAAAGAAAGAATAACAAAATGAAAGAAAGAAAACGAATAACAGAAAGATAAAAGAAGGGAAAGAAAGAAAGTATAAAGGAACGAATAACGAAAGAAAAAAGAATAAGAGTACGAATGACAGAAAGAAAGCAATGAAGAATAAGAAAACGTATAACAGAAAGATAAAAAGGAAGGAAAAGAAGGAAATATAAAAAAAAACAAATAACAGAAAGAAAGAAATAGCGAAAGAAAGACTAAATGAACGAATAGCAGAGAAAGAAGGAAAGAAAGAATAGAAGAACGAATAACACAAGAAAAAAGGAAAGAAAGGAAGAATAAAAGAACGAATGACACAGGAAAAAAGGAAAGAAAGAAAGAATAAAAGAACGAATAACACAAGAAAAAAGGAAAGAAAGAACGAATAAAAGAACGAATGACACAGGAAAAAAGGAAAGAAAGAAAGAATAAAAGAACGAATAACACAAAAGAAAGGAAAGAAAAGAAGAATAAAAGAACGAATAACACAAGAAAAAAGGAAAGAAAGAAAGAATAAAAGAACGAATAACACAAGAAAAATAGGAAAGAAAGAAAGAATAAAAGAACGAATAGCAGAAAGAAAGAAGAAAAGAAAGAAAAAACTAATACAACGGATAATAGAAAAAAAAGAAAGAATAAGAAAATGAATAACAGAAGGAAAGAAAGAGAAAGGTTTATTAAATCGACGGGCTAGAACTAATGTGTAGTATCTGCTTTCTCATTGATCAAAGTATAAGAAATACTTCTATGCTTGTAACGAGATTACTCCAGTTGAGAAAGTAATAATAATAATAATAATTATTATAATCTTAATAATAATTGTAATTCGTAATAGCTATTACAATAACGAGAGAGGTAGGTGGGTTGATACAATGTAGGTAAAGAATTGAATGTAATATTGAATGTGCTTTTAGAATGCAGGTGTTATTTTAACAGATCAGTTTAGAGTTGAATTGAAAAATAAACATTTGTCATTTGTTGTTTGGAAAGGCAATGGGTAGACACGATAGCATTTTTTTTCATGGAAATCGCCCCAGACAAGGCACGAAGCCACTTCATGTAAGGAGCTAAAAAATACTACCTCAAAGTAAAAAAAAAACTAGCTAACGATAAGTGCTAGATGGATAGATTCCGACTCAGAAAACAGCAATTGTTTCTCCTTTGTCAGAAATATCGCTCATGGAATGTAAGGACGAAAGGACAAAATAAGATAAGCGAGAGTTACGAGGCTGCTGAGAGTAAATCGAAAGTTCACTTTCTACTTTTCTAGATTATAATAAGTGCTGATGGACATCGACAAACGTCAGAGCAAAGATTGCCCCGAGTTGCAAGGACATTCTGCCCTCGTTCCTCTGGTGGGCTCCAGCGGGGAACTCACAGTACTTAAAGAAACTAGTGGGAGACGAAGGTAATGTCGACATATACGAGAAATAGAAGTAAGCCATGAAAAATGTTTTTTTTTGTGTTTCGAATCTTCATTTGTGTACAAACTTGTAGAAGAGGATACTCGGATAAATGCTAAGAGAATTCACCAACTGGAGTTTTTTTAGTGTTATGTGTCGTGGCATCATCAACGAATATATTGGCTCCGTTACACATAAATATAAGTAGAAACGTCACGCCTAACAAGATGAAAAACTTTAAAGACTTACGTATATGAGACACGCAAATAAAATTCGGGATCATTACATGTTACATACTGATGGAGAGTTTGAATTACCCACAGAAGTTTTTGAATTACCTACTAGACACCATCCTCGAGTGTCTTCGGTCACTCTGTACAATGGTTTGTCAGGACAACCTGGCATGAGGATACTTCATCCTACAAGTAAACTCTGACCAAATATTTAAAATAACATAGTATTCGAAACACAAAATAAGATCGTCTCGACACGGCTTTACACTCGTTCGTATGAGGAATGGTACACTTTCTCCTAGTGATGTTACCTCAAGTAACAGCACTTCGCTAGCTACTCCACCAGACTAGATGAATTCTTGCCATGGAATCCGGTAAGACAAAAAGACAATAAGAAATATATACTATAACATAGCAAACTGGTCAATTGTTGAGAGGAAATTAATGTTTTTCACTTCTTTAGTATACTCAACGTTTGATAGGGGAACAAAATTTGATTGGACACTCGGATATCTATGTATCTCATATAAAGATCCAGTGTTAGTCTCAAGAAGGGGCCGCTTGATTTCTGGGATTTTACACAGAAGTAAAATGAAAAAAGAATGTAACACTACAGTCAGCCAATTCTTTGATCGCAGCAGATTATCCGGGCGACAACTCATCACATACACGACTGGATTATTGTTGTGTAGCTGACACGTAGCAGTAGTCCGTCCTC
>OY744543.1:26785566-26798066 GCA_963556195.1 Sepiola atlantica
AAATAAAATAAAAAGTAACAACGGAAGAAAGAAAGCGAAAATAAAGAAACTAAAAAGTAACAAAGAAATCAAGAAAGGATAAAAGAAATAAACCAAAAAGTAACAAAATAATAAAAAAAGGAAATTAAAGAAACAAAAAAGAAACAAATGAAGTAAAAAGAAATAATAATAGAAATAAAGAATTAAGATAAATCGACAATGGAATTATGTAAATTATATCGGCTGAATAAAAAATACAAAAAAATAAATAAACAGTTTAAGAAAGGAACATGACACCGATAAATAAAAAAGAAAATAGAAGAACAATAAATAAATAAATACATAAATATTCTATCAGGTTAAGGGCGAAGAGAGCGATGAATATAAAAAAAATAAAGTAAAAAAGTAACAAAGAAAGAGTACAAAGAAATATTGAAAGAAAAACTCGAAGTTTACAAAAAATCAAAAATCAAAAGATAAAAGTAATCAATCTTTCAATAAATAAAGAATGACAATAGTAACAATCATTAAATAAAAAGAATGAAAATAGTAACAATTAATATATAAATATAGAATGTAAATAGTAACAATAATTAAATAAATAAAGTATGAAAATAGTAACAATCATTATATGAATAAAATTGAAAATAGTAACAATCATTAAATAAATAAAAAATGAATATAGTAACAATCATTAAATAAATAAAGAAGGAAAATAGTAACAATCATTAAATAAATAAAGAATGAAAAAAGTAACAATCATTAAATAAATAAAGAATGAAAAAAGTAACAATCATTAAATCAATAAAGAATAAAAATAGTAACAATCATTAATTAAAAAATAATAATATAGTAACAATCATTAAATGAATAAAATATGAAAATAGTAACAATCATTAAATAAATAAAGAATGGAAATAGTAACAATTATTAAATAAATAAAGAATGAAAACAGTAACAATCATTAAATAAATAAAGAACGAAAAAAGTAACAATCATTAAATAAATAAAGAACGAAAAAAGTAACAATCATTAAATAAATAAAGAATGGAAAAAGTAACAATCATTAAATAAATAAAGAATGAAAAAGTAACAATCATTAAATAAATAAAGAACGAAAAAAGTAACAATCATTAAATAAATAAAGAATGAAAAATAACAAACATTAAATAAATAAAGAATGAAAAAAGTAACAATCATTAAATAAATAAAGAATGAAAAAGTAACAATCATTAAATAAAGAATGAAAAAAGTAACAATCATTAAATAAATAAAGAATGAAAAAAGTAACAATGATTAAATAAATCAAGAATAAAAATAGTAACAATTATTAAATAAATAAAGAATGAAAAAAGTAACAATCATTAAATAAATAAAGAACGAAAAAAGTAACAATCATTAAATACATAAAGAACGAAAAAAGTAACAATCATTAAATAAATATAAAATGAAAAAAGTAACAATCATTAAATAAATAAAGAATGAAAAAAGTAACAATCATTAAATAAATAAAGAATGAAAAAGTAACAATCATTAAATAAATAAAGAACGAAAAAAGTAACAATCATTAAATACATAAAGAATGAAAAAGTAACAATCATTAAATAAATAAAGAATGAAAAATGTAACAATCATTAAATAAATAAAGTATGAAAATAGTAACAATCATTAAATAAATAAAGTATAAAAATAGTAACAAAGAGACAACGAACACAATTAATAAAATAGAGAAAAGAAAGTATTTAATGAAATTGACAAAAATTCATGAATGTAACTGGCAGTCGGTATTTACAGGCTGGGATAACGGTGAATACAATGACAGAGAGAATGAAAAAAGAAAAAAAGGAAGAAAGAAAAAGATGAAAAAAGAAAGAAAATATTTAAAGAAATCGACAATGAAAAGATGTACTAGATGACCAATAAGTTTATTCTCCTAAACGTGCGATTTTTTTCCAATATTTCTGCACGAGGTCGTTTTAATTTGACATAGTAAATCTCATATCTGGTTTCTAAGATATTTAATATTTTTATTTTAAAAAAAATTAAGCGCATCTTTATTATTAAAATGAATAAAAGCTATGTTTTTTTCGAGAACGAAATGTGGCTATGAGAGCAGGAAATGAGAAATTAACCAAGAAAGAAATCGCTGAGAAACTTGGTGTATCTCATCGTATAGTGCAAAGATGGCGGAAGAAAGAGAATACATATTTTGGGTATCAAAAAAGTTCTGGTAGATCAAATAAACCGGAGCAGAAACAATTCATTGAGACTGAGACGAAGGTAAATTTTGCATTTTTTTTACTTACATATCAGCTATTTTTAACGATTAGTTCTTATGTTAAACTTATTTAGCAAAGTTTATATCATTAATAATCATCTTTTTATTTGACTATGTAGAATATATAACATTTAAGTAAGTATTAAGGGAGTTATAACGAACTTTTTGTATTTTGCTGACACAAAAGTCTTGTCTCCCTATTGATTCTGTTAGAGACAATTTGTTGTTGGCATTCGTCCAACAGCAAGTTCGATTGGTGCACCTCGTAAAAAAGTCAGAAAGAATGTAAAGCGTCAATCCTGGGGTAAAGTAGAATACAGGATTTCAAAAAACCACCATGCTACAAGCAAAAACATCACCGATAGAATTACAATTTGCAGATTGATTATTTCGAAGGGTTTTATTGGCATGGCTCGTTAGGAAGACTGAAAAGATGTCATATTTTTATTCTGTATTTTTATTACTGATACCAAATTCTCAAAACTGCAGAATACGTGTCGAAAATTCAAGATATGTTCCAAAAGTTCCAGTGCCAACATTTTCACTGAAAATAATCACCAGATTTGGTACAACTGAATTATTCCTTTGTGATGATAAGGAAACTGTCAATTCTGACGTTTATATTTAAAAAAAAATGCTAGCATTATATTGCAAAAGTACAGAAAGCAGGAACATTGTACCAGATATTAACAAATTGGAACTCCAAAAAGATGGTGCCACGGTACACACATCAAAACGTTCTATCGCAGCTATTAATGGTTTATTTGGTAGTGGATTGTTGGAAATGTGGCCTGGTAACAGTCCTGACCTCAACGTAATCAAACATCTAAGGAGTAGGCTGCAAAAAAGTGTGTTTAAGGAACCCAAACCGAGAAATCGAAAAGAGTTGATTGACAGGGTTCAATCAGAATGAAAAAAACATCATTATGGCAAGCAGTATCTCAATAACCTTGTAGAATCATTTCCATACAGGATTATGGGATGTCTAGAATTAAAAGGATTGAGGACAAAGATTATGGGATGTCTAGAATTAAAAGGATTGAGGACAAAGATTATGGGATGTCTAGAATTAAAAGGATTGAGGACAAAGATTATGGGATGTCTAGAATTAAAAGGGTTGAGGACAAAGTATTGATTTGATGGTTGAACTTTATTTGTAAACGAGACACGAATTTTGCAGTTCAATTTTATCTATTTTTTCTTAAAATAAGTTTCTAATTGTAGTGCTTAAATTTGTTCTTCTGAGTTAATGAGACATATTGATATTATTGATTATTGATAATTGAAACATATTGATATATATATATATATATATATATATATATATATATATATATATATATATATATTTATAGTTAAAACCTTTTTAAAGATGTAATAGTCTTAAAAGTAAAGCACTGTTTGAAATTAAAAACTTTGTTGTCATCTGCAATAAACTAGCGCCACTCGAGCGTTGAACACAGTAGACAGCAATGACACTTCCCCCCGCCTCCTATCTTAATTTCAATTGCTGTCTGTGTCGATTACTCGCGGCCGCATGGTTTTGAGCGTTTGTCTCGTGATTCTAGTCTGAATCTACGAAATGCGTTCGAGCCCATACGACCGCTTGCAACCGCCACTCCTTGACCCTCTACAAATATTGTATGTGGTGTCAGCGTAGGCCGGCATTTTATTTTTTTGTTGGGGGGGGGGGGTGAAGAATGAAGGAAAAGGGACGGGGTAGAGAGGTTGAGGAGAGCTTACTGTGTTCTTGCAATTTCTGTTCATTGGTTCATTTTTGTGTGGTGTTAGGCCGGTGTAATTTATTGCGGGGTAGGGGGCAGAGTGATGTTTCTTGCAGTTTCTGTTCCTTGGTTTCTGATGTCGTGTTCTTTATATGGTTTCGTTTTCTTCCTGTTTCAAATTCCATGTGATTTGTTACCCTTCGTAGCTTATACAGGTTAGTTTCCGCATTCGAGGATTTTCCTTAAGATTTCACCTGTTTTGATCATTGCCGTCCTTTGTATGGTTTCAATGATCCCTTTGATTTCAATTACTTCCGGTCTTTTTCCAGGTTTTTGGAGATTGTTCCTAGTGTTCCTACGATTATTGGTATTATACTGACTTTCTTCATGCTTCATATTCCCTTCAGTTCTCTGGCTAGTTCTGTGTATTTGCTTCGTTTTTCCGTCTCTTTGATGTTTACTCTGTTGTCTTCTGAAACGGCGAAGTCTACGACTTGGTAAGATTTTTCCTTCTTGTCAATTGTTATAACATCCGGTCTCTTTGGTTGCATGCGTTTGTCTGTTTGTGTATCTATATCCCAGAGGATTTTGTGTTTGTCGTTTTCTAGTACTGTTTCTGGTTTATATTTGTACTATTTGTCTGCGTATTCGAAATTTAATTATTTGCACAGTTCCCAGTGTACTGCTTTTCTCACACAAGCATGTCTGTTCTTCTATTCTTTTGGGGCTAGTTTGCTACACCCATACATTATATGAGTTACTGCTTTGTCTCTTTGTCCACACAGTCTGCATTTACTGTTTTCCTGAGTCTTGTCTATTTCAGCTTTAATGTAGTTTTTACCAATCGCATTGTTCTGTGCACCCTCAGTAAAGGTTCCGTTTCTCTGTTTAAGTGTCCTTTTCTTAGCCATGCCCAGCTATTTTGGTTGTTTTCTTCGCCTGTCACCCTGATGAAGTGTCCATGTAGTTGTTTTTCTTCCCATTGTTTTTTATTGTCTTTTTGTTTCTGGTTTCGGTGCTTCTCGAGTTGCTCGTTGGATCGGTGTCTCTTGCTGCGGTGATTAGCCTTTCCGTGTTTTGAGGTATGCATTTCTTCAGCTCCTTTTTTTAGTCTTCCACACAATCTTCTATATATACCAGTTATTATTCCCCTTCGTTTCTTTTCATGTGGAGTCTGTCCGTATCGTCTTTTGGATGTAGTGCGTTGTACATGGCCATTAATTTTCTAGTCTCCTCGTCAAGGTGCCCGAATTCTTTTTTAGTCCAGCCTATGAATGGCCTAGAGTATCTTATTAATGATACTGCCGAGGTGTTTATTCCCTTTACTAGATTCATGCTATATAATTTCGTTTCTAGGAGTTTTCTTGTTCTTCGTAAATATTCTTTTCCAATCTTCTCTTTCATTTCTGTAGATTTAATTGTGTCTGCTTCACGAACTCCCAAATATTTGTAGCTATCCTGTTCGCCTAGCGCCCTCATCTCCTCTTGGTTTTGGAGTTTCATGCCCAGTGTCGTCTCTAGTTTTTCTCTTTTTTTCTAGTAGTGCACACTTTTCCATTCCGAATTCCATTTGGATGTCCTGACTGAAGATTCTGGTCGTATTTATCAGCTTTTCCAGTTCCTTTTTGCTTTTTGCAAATAGTTTCAGGTCGTCCATGCACATCAGGTGGTTTACTCTTGGTTCTGTGTCTGCAAACCTGTATCCGGCATCACATTTTCTGAGTATGTAGTTAAGCGGCATCATAGCTATTATAAACAGTAGTGGTGATAGGGAGTCTCCGTATTTTTTAATATCTCAGTCCGGTGTTGTCCTCCGGCTGTCAGTTCTAGTCTCCATGTTTCCATTGCTTTCTTAATCATATTAATAATCCTGTCGGGTATTTTGTATATTTTTAAACATTCAATTATCCATGCTTAAGGGATTCTGTCGTAAGATTTTTGGAGTCAATCCATACCATGGATATATTCGGTTTTCTGTTTTTTACCTCCTTCAGGATCTTTTGATCTATGTATAGCAGATCATGCGTCCCTCTTTTCTATTTCCGGCATTCGTTTTGTTCTTCGGGGAGAAGACACGTTTGTTTTGGGATTGGTAGATTTGTTCTCTCAGTTGTGCCGGAGGACAACATCTGACTGAGATAAAGACACAGAGAGCATCTTCCAAGGAGACTCCCTATCATCACTACTGTTTATAATAGCTATGATACCGCTTGACTACATACTCAGAAAATGTGATGCCGGATACAGGTTTACAGACACAGAACCAAGTGTAAACCACCTGATGTACATGGAAGACTTGAAACCTTTTGCAAAAAGCAAAAAGGAACTGGAAAAGCTGATGAATACGACCAGAATCTTCAGTCAAGACACTCCTATTATTAACGGATCGAAGAAAGAGAAAGAAAGAGAGAGAGAGAGAGAGAGAGAGAGGGAGATTTTTATGTTCTTTCTCTATCGACTAGTGTTGTCTTCTTATCCATTAGTTTTGTCTTATCGATGCATTTTTTCTTCTTTTCTTATCGAGAGAGAAAAGGAGATAGATAGATAGATCGATAGAGAGAGATAGAGTGAGATATATAAAGAGAGATAGAGAGAGAGAGATATAGAGAGAGATAGAGAGATAGAGATAGAGATAGATATATAGATAGATATATAGATAGATAGATAGAGAGAGAGAGAGAGAGAGAGGGAGAGGGAGAGAGAGAGACTGGCATTCTTGTTTACTTTTTTATCGATTAGTTTCCTCTCAATGATTTTAAGTAACCAATAGGAATTAAATTGCGAAGCCTGTTTATAAAAAAACTGTAAAATAGAAATAATTCACTTCATCATGGTCGCGGTTTCAGAAATCGGAAATTGCGAACCGGTGTTAACAAAAACATCTCCAATTATTTTATGTCGCATAGCTTTTGGCGGTATTTTTATTTTTACTATTTATAAAAGAACAGTTTGAATATATTATTTTTTTATAATTATTTGTAACTTTGTAATATAATTATATTTCGTTAATAATTAAAAATTAAACTATTTAAGTATATGTTCAAAATAAAAAATATAATTATAAAAAAAGTTAATTTATTGTAAGTCAAAATATCTTCAAAATTAAAAAAATTTAAAAAATTAAAAAAACCGTTAATTATTAAACAAATTGTTGAAAACAAATTATTATTTCTAAAATAAAATGTAATCCGGCCTAAAATATAATTGGGGATTATTTTCTGATTTCAGATACGGCAGCCATGATAAAGTTGATACTTTCCATTTAACGAAAAACAGTTTAGGAGAGTCGTGTTAGATAATAGATGGTAAATACACGGGCAGGTCATTATGACCGTACTGGTCATAATGACCTGCTCGTGAGTTAAATAAACAATGTTTTCAGAGTCTACTCTAGTCTGATTTGACACTGGGTTCAAATTTGAGGTGTATGTTCAGGATTACAGGGGATAACTCAAAGCGACGAGAGAAGAGAGCCTACTGATACGACGTCACGTGAGACCAGAGCGAGAGAGAATAATTAGATTTTAAAATAAGAGTGATGTGGAACCTCGAAGCGGACAGTCGCTAATAAGATATATTAAAATTAAACAAAAAACTGTGAGACTCGCATGCAGTGGTGAGCGCTTATCTATCTATCTATCTATCTATCTATCTATCTATCTATCTATCTATCTGTCTGTCTGTCTGTCTGTCTGTCTCTGTCTGCCTGACTATATGTCTTTCAGTCTATCCATCTATCTGTCTGTCTATCTATCTCTAGTTAAGTTAGGGTTATAACTGTCTTTCTTTTTCATAATTAAATGTACATTGTACTGGTAACATTTTATCTAAATAAACCCTCATTTTGAATCTCTGTCTTAACTTAATTCTTCTCCTTCTATATGCACAGCGAGGTTATTTAAATAATGGGTTCTAGCGTGGCCACCGAGAGTTACTACAGGCCAAGCAACTAACTTCCTGCCCCCCTCTGACGTCACTGACTTCCGTGTCAAAACAAGGACCGTAGTAATAACAATAAGAAGGCATTTCGACTTCTCCATTTACTAAATAATCCATCAAAATTCAGGAAATCAACCAATTTTAATGAAATTTTCAGGATTTATTAATTAATGATCACGGAATATAATAAATCCATTACTTTATTATAAAGCTTGGTGCAAATGTATTATTTCTTGTAAACAAAAAACACCTTTACTAAAGTTATTCAAAATATCAAAACATGTTGACCATACGATATTGTAAATATTTAAAACAAAGCATTAGACAACTTTAAAAATTGCATGTAAAAAAGAAAAGAAAAGAACACGATTCGATTCATCTTGAAATTGATCTTTATTCAATATAAATTTAAAGAAAATAATAATTCACGATCAAATACTGCAAAAAACTGAATTATGAATTACCATTATTTAAACTTCTAACCCAATCAACCGTAAGTAATTCAGACTTTGAAATTTGTTTAAAAATTATACAAAAAAAAATTTCAATGTTAAGTGTTTGTTTAATAATGGAATCAAAATTCAGGAAATCAACCAATTTTAAAATAATTTCGCGCTTTTTAAAATTTCATTTCATAATTCACAAAGTTAAAATGCCTACTGCATATGTTTGGATTTCCAAAAGAGAAATAATTACTGCAAATATGGATACACGTAATAATGTTTACACCGACTAAATATAGTGTAGTAAGTTTGAATTTTGTTTTAATTATATAAAAAATCAAGTCTGAATTACTTATTCATTATTTGATAAAAAAGTAGTGTTCCATTTTTTTTTATTACTTTTTTTCGATGTCTTAAGTGTAGCATAGTTTATCTTTTCTCTACTTTTGTAGATTAAATAAATGAAATAATAACATCATATTTAATCAAAATTTTCACAAAAAATATTAATTAAACAATGCTTTATTCAATGATAATATCGTTAATTCTTCGAGTTATACTGATTTTATTAACAAGAGTGTAGGGGCATTTTCCGTAATATATACGAAATAGTTTTTTTAAAAAAATATTTAAAACATATACAGATCTTATTTTCATTTTAAAAAAATCATGGATTTTTTTTATATATATATAAAAATATACGTTTAGTAAAGGTGTATTTTATTTTTTAAAAAATAATATATTTTCACTAAGATTTTAAAAAAATGTTTCACTATATTTCCTGTGCTTGTTTATTAATAAATATTGAAAATTTCATTAAAATTGGTTGATTTCCTGAATTTTGGTGAATTTTTAAGTGAAGGGAGGGTCAAAATGTTTTTACATTTTGGGGATCGGCCTTTGATTTTGCACGTACCTATCTCTTAATAGCAAGATAGGAGTTGGTGATTCCATTATTAAACAGACAGTTAACATTGAACTTTTTTTTGTATAATTTTTAAACAAATTTCAAAGTCTGAATTACTTACGGTTGATTGGGTTAGAAGTTTAAATAATGGTAATTCATAATTCAGTTTTTTGAAGTATTTGATCGTGAATTATTATTTTCTTTAAATTTATATTGGATAAAGATCAGTTTCAAGATGAATCGAATCGGGTTCTTTTCTTTTCTTTTTTTTACATGCAATTTTTAAAGTTTTCTAATGCTTTGTTTTAAATATTTACAATATCGTATGGTCAACATGTTTTGATATTTTGAATAACTTTAGTAAAGGTGTTTTTTGTTTACAAGAAATAATACATTTGCACCAAGCTTTATAATAAAGTAATGGATTTATTATATTCCGTGATCATTAATTAATAAATCCTGAAAATTTCATTAAAATTGGTTGATTTCCTGAATTTTGATGGATTATTTAGTGAATGGAGAAATCGAAATGCCTTCTTATTGTTATTACTACGGTCCTTGTTTTGACACGGAAGTCAGTTACGTCATTTTCTAGCCAACCGGCCTGTAGTAACTCTCGGTGGCCACGGTTCTAGCCACATCAATGAAGAAGTGACGACGAGAAGATACGGTCTTGGCAACGAAAAGAACGACACGGACACGACGAAGAGGATGAAAGGAGCGATGAAGAAATTACACGACGAAGAGAAAAGAACGAGAAACGACGAAGAGACAACACTTATGAAGAGAAAAAGAAAATGGAAATACACACAAAGCTACGCTACGCACGCATATATCGGCATCGAGAAGTACAGGAAAAGGGAACTACGAAACTCGGACGCATACCTAGAGGAAAGAGAGGACGAAGGACAACACATATTGGATTTAGAGGGAGAAAAGAAAAAGGAAAACGTAACAGTAGGGGTGGGACGTAATGGGTGAAAATTTCAGATTCATGCGAGTAGTATTTTTTTGTGTACATTTATACATAAATAACACTAAACAATCGAACATTTTGAAAATTTTGCAAACTTCAGAAAGTGCAGGCCACTAGTTTTTGGCTATTTTACATTCATGAAAACCCTTTCACAACCTGAAAATGGTCCTACATCAAAGTACTATATCAGATTTAACCATCTATATCCATTCATAACTTTTGAGGATTTTTTAGGACCTGCAATGTCGCATGAAACCACTTTTTCACCGAAAAATGATGGCTGTTGAGTCCCGTGGAGCTCTAACGGCTATTTTTGGCCTGCACCTTCTGAATTTTGCAAAATTTTCAAAATGTTTGATTGTTTAGTGTTATTTATGTATAAATGAACACAAAAAAATACTACTCGCATGAATCTGAAATTTTCACCCATTACGTCCCACCCCTAGTTTGGTAGTTTTGTTTTACGGCATATCAACCCTTTTTAGGTTATTTAATGCCGAATCTGGTCTTGTTTTCTTCTCTTTTTTGTTTCTTTCCCCTTTTAATATCTGTTTCTATTTAACCCATAGTTGGGACCCTAACAGGTACTACCACTCCGGGTCAGGGTGGACCTGGGAGCAATGGTAATTAAGAGGAGGCTCCACATTCCCCAAAGTCCGTAAGCCGGATCTCACCATCGGATGTAGTTTAAGGTCATATCCAGGACCGGGAGTAGGGTAGGAAAAATAAAAATAAAAAAGGGGAGGGAGAAAGGGAGAGGGGTAGTTGTTTTTGTTTTTGGTTTTGTAGAACATAATTAAGTTTTACAAAAAAAAAAAAAAAAAAAAAAAACGTCAATGTAGGTGAATTTCGTCTCAGGGAGCCACAGGGCAGCCTGATCTGGTATCACCAGCCACCCCTAGTAACAGTACGACACCGATAAATATAAAGAAAGAAAGACATACTATAAATTTAAAAAAAATATGAAACAAAGTTACAAATGAAGAAAGATTTAGGGCTCGTTACACAACAAAGAAATAGATAGAGAAAACAATCATGTAAAACTAATAAAAATCGACGTCGAAAGTAGGTTACAGGATGAAAGATTGATGCGAAATATATCGATAATCAACAGACTTCGAGGAAAAACTGTCAAATATTATAAAAATCATATGAATCAATTAAATAAGTTCAGAGCAAAGGTCACCGATGCATACAAAGAAAGTAAAATGTTGAAAGAAAGAAAAACGAACGTAGAAAAAAAATAGACAACATGGAAATAAATAAATAAATAAAAATTATGTTTTTTCAGTAGGCGATATAACTCTATAGATATACGCTCGTAGGCGGTCTACCAGCAAGTGCATATTTCTACGTTAGGATGCCGTCTACGTACATGTTTCTACATCAGTGGGCGGTCTACCTGCACATTTTTACTTTGATAGAAGGCATAACTGTATGTTTCTACATCAGCTGACGATCTACATATATGCTTCTAAGCTAGTGGGCCGTCCACCAGCAACTCTTTACTTTGGAAGTCGGTATAACTGCCTGTCTTTACTGTAGTAGGCCGCCTACCTGCGTATATCTGCTTGAGTAGACAGTCTACCTATGTGTATCTATTTTAGGAGGCAGTTTGCCTGAATATATCTACTTTAGTAAGCGGTAAACCTGCATGAATCTACTATATTTGGCGTTCTACCTGCCGATTTCTACTTTAGTAGGCGGTCTAACTGAATGTATCGACTTTAGTTAGCGGTCTATATGCTTTAGTAGGCGGTCTATCTGCGTGTATCTACTTTAGTAGGCAGTCTGTCTACGTGCATCTACTCTAGTAGACAGTCTATCTACGTGTATCTACTTTAGTAGGCGGTCTATCTGCGTGTATCTACTTTAGTAGGCAGTTTATCTGCGTGTATCTACTTTAGTAGGCGGTCTATCTGCGTGTATCTACTTTAGTAGGCGGTCTATCTGCGTGTATCTAATTCACTAGGCGGTCTTTTAGCGTGTATCTACTTTTGCGAGTATCCACTTAAGTAGGCGGTCTACCTGAATGTATCTACTTTAGTAGGCGGTCTACTTGCATGTATCTACTTTAGTACGCAGTCTATCTACTTTAGTAGGCGGTCTATCGGCGTGTATCTACTTTAGTAAGCAGTCTACCTGCGTATATCTACTCTAGTAGGCAGTCTATCTACGTGTATCTACTTTAGTAGGCGGTCTATTAGCGTGTATATACATTTGCGTGTATCCAGTGTAGTAGACGGTCTACCTG
>OY744543.1:26803066-26835566 GCA_963556195.1 Sepiola atlantica
CGCCCCTACCGGGAATGCCGACGGGGCTGCCCAGGCAATTTTTAAATGGCCAGAGTGCTCACCTCTCGAGCGCTGGCTTTTAACCCCACTTTCTCGACCCAAGCTGTGGTCACATCTTACTTGTGGGAGTAAGATAAAACTGGCCTTGTGCCTAACTCCGGGAGGAGTAAATAAACATCGAATAATATAAGAATAAAAAAGCAGACACATAATTAAGTACTCATTTTAGAACCTGATCAACGTGTAATATCTGGTGTGTCCTCGGTTAAAGGAGGAGAACTCCTCCCAGACCGAGGCAATTTAAATGTGTGTCTTAATCTAGAGTGTTCCTTTTGGGGGAGCTGGATTTTCCCCATATTAAAATTCGACCTTGTGTCTAAGTCTTCCATAAATAATATAAGGACTCGTTGTAGAAACTAGGATACCGAAGGAAAGGAGGAAAGAAAAAAGGGAAGGAGCGAAGGAAGAAAAAATGACAGAATTTAAGAAATCGAAAATAAACAGAGTTCGAGAAGACTGAAAAATTACAAAAATGCATAAGTGAAATGAACAATATGAGACTAGGTCAGCGATTAATACAAATAAATAAAGAATGAAAGAAAGACAGAATGAAAGACAGCAACGAAGGTAGAAAGAGAGAGAGAGAGAGAGAGAGAGAGAGAGGGAGAGAGAGAGAGAGAGGGTAAGAAAGAGAAATAGAGGCAGAGAAAGGGAGATAGATAGAGGGATGGAGAGAAACAGATAGTGTGTGTGGGTGTGTGTGTGTGTGTGTGTGTGTGTGTGTGTGTGTGTGTGTGTGTGTGTGTGAGGATGGGATTTGGCAGAGAGAGGAAAGGCGAGGGAAAGTAAGAGAGGGGAAAATAAAAGAGAGAAATACAAAGATCGAGGAGAAGAGACAGAGAGAGAGAGAGAGGGGGAGAGGGAGGGAGAGAGAGGGTAAGAAAGAGACATAGAGGCAGAGAAAGGGAGATAGATAGAGGGAGGGAGAGAAAGAGATAGTGAGTGTGTGTGAGAGAGAGACAGAGAGAGAGAGAGAGAGAGAGGGTAAGAAAGAGAAAGAGAGCGGTAGAGAATGAAAGGGGCAGGGAAAGAAAGAGAGAAAAAGTGAGAGACAGAAAGAAAGGGAGAGGGAGCGAAATAGAAAGTGCGAACGAGAGAGAGAGAGAGGAGGGGAGAGAAGGAGAGAGAGAGTAATAAGGGAGAAAAGGAGGAAGAGAAAGATAGAAATAGAAAGACAGATCGGAAGGGAGAGATAGAGAGGCGAGAGAAAGAGAGAGAGACAGAGGGACAGAGATAGAGTGCGGGTAGAAAATGTTATAGCGTGTGTGTGTGTGTGTGTGTGTGTGTGTGTGTGAAAGAGAGAGAGAGAGAGAGAGAGAATATAAACTAAATTAAAAAAAAAACAACCAAATAAAGAAACCTTCGCAACAGAGACTATGATACAGAAATAAAGATTTTAAAGAAATCGAAAATGACGAGAAGGCCACAAAAAGGTATCAAAAAATACAAAAAAAAAAAAAGAAGGTACGTAGACACATAAGTTAACAATAAAGAGACGCGGACGAAGATGGATATATCGAAGGAAAGAAAGAATTTTAGAAACTGAAAACGGAGAGACAGAGGAGCCCGGGGTATTTTTACCCCACCTAATAGACCAGTATCGTCCGGGCCTTTGGGTCTGGATTTACGCCGGTCTATTGGGGGTTGTTGGTCCTGTGCAGTTCTAGGAGGTGCACCCTCCCAGGCTTTGCCTCCCCTCTTTGGGGAGGAGTAAGTTTATTGCTTACTGTCTGAGGCGCCCTACCGGGAATGCCCACGGGGCTGCCCAGGCAATTTTTAAATGGCCAGAATGCTCACCTCGAGCCCTGGCTTATCTAATCCCACTTTCCCGACCTTGTGTCACATCTTACCTTGTGGGAGGTAGATAAATAAAGAGACAGAGGAGGACCTTTCCCGGCCTTTCGGCTAGGATCAAGGATATATATCGTTATTTATATAAAGTAAGATATGCGAGCAAACAAAAAAATAAATAACGAAAATAAAAATGGTGAAAAAACAAATATATAACAAATAACTGTTACCAAATGCAAGAAAATTTACTTTGCTATCTACCTGTATAAGTTTCACATGTTGATACTGATTGCAAGATTTATTATCTATGAATTTGTTATCATAATTTTTTATATATCGCTAGAGTCATCTTCCAAAATGGCGCCTAGTAGTATGGAAGCTGGTTGCCAATGTCAGGAATAAAAGATAGTAAAGAAAACAACAACAAAAAAATGGGTTTAGTAGAACAGTAAGCCTAAGCCCGGGGGTTGTTTTCAGTCGGTTTAGAGTATGCTTGTTTTTTTTTTTAATTATTGTTTAGTGTAAATCATCCGTCAAAGTGTTCGAACTAATATTTATATAAGATCCGAGAATTGCGAGAATTGCGTCAGTGAATGAATTTTTTATATATAAATTATTATTATCATTTCTGATGACCTAAAGAAAACTAAAACTCATCGTTGACTTTTTATTTAGAGTTGGGGATTTCTTTCCTAATTCATTTCAGGCGAAGGGTGGTGTTTGATTTGCTATTTGCTTTTTCAATTTCCTCACCACTTGAAATAGTTTCGTCCGGGTTCTAGAAAAAAAAGGCACGTTTTTTGTTCGCTAACCATTGCGTGACGGGATGGATCTATATTTATTATATACAAATTACGACACATTGGCCTTTATTTTTTTCTTCTTTATATCCAATGTATCCTCTCTTTTTAGTTGGGTAATAGAACAGTCCTATGAAAGGGTTGAGAACTACGATTAATTCACAGGGCGATACTACAGATATTCGTTAACATTGGACTTGAAAACGACCACGTTGTAGTCTGTAGGAAACATTCCCGCGGTAACGCGTTCCACAGGTAGGAAGTTTTTGGAAAGAAACTCCGTTCATAGAAATTCCGTTCGATTTTAAGTAGACAGAAAAGGAAAGGAGAGTTCTTTGCAGTGTTGGTAGCAAGGCGAGTTCTTGCTGAGAAAGTTTTTACAGGGAGGGGGGGGGTCCACAGCTCAGCCGAGCACCTACCATGGAAATACCGATAGAGTGGAGAAAGACTAGCAACGTGTACATTGGTATGGAAATAATGGACGGGAGATTAAAGGATAGAAAGTTTGAAATTAGGGGAACAACGAAAAAAGAAAACGGACTTGGATCAACGTGTAGTATCTGTCCTCAGCCGGTGAAGGAGAGATCCTTCTAGACTGAGCATATTTATCTTTCTCCAGGAGGGTAGACACAAGGCCATGTGTGGTTTTGAAAAACCAGCGCACTAGGATAAGCGCAATCTGGCTTACAAAAATGCCTGAGCAGCCCCGTCGGCATTACCCGGTAGGCGCGCCTCAGACGATTAGCAATAAATTAACACCTTCTCAGAGAGAAAGTAAAGCTTGAGAGGGTGGACCTAGGACTGAACAGAACCATACCTCAGCTCGACAGCAAGAAAGTCACTGTTGAACTGATTGTCGATGACTTATCCTTGATTGATACGCACAACGGGACCTTGAGGACGCTTTAATCCTTGTAGACTGTAGCAATTTTATTTCGTGCCCTAATCCAGAGGGGTCTATTTTGAGGAGTTGATTTTCCTCGTGTTAAAAAAAACCAACCTTGTGCCGTCGTAAATAAATAAATAGGGGCTGTAAGAAAGAAACGAGGGGAGAAAAAAAGTTATGGAGAGAAAAACCCACAAAGAGCATTTCTTTTTTTTTTTTGAAAAGTGGATGTGTCAGAGTTTAGCTCGAAAGTAGTGACGCGAAACAATAACAGAAGAAAGACAGAGAGTTTTTTGTTTATAAGAGATAGCCAAAGCGAACGGTCATTAAGAAGAGCGTGTAACCGCCGCCGCCGCCCAGCCAGCGCAAAAAAGAGAGAGGGCGGTCGGACGAGGAAAGGAAGAAAGTTAAAGATACCAAATTGGAGAATGAAAGGAGGAAGAAATAGCGAGAAACGAACAAGTCGAGTCTGTAAGGTAGTGGCAGAGAGGCACCAACTTTCTGTCTAACGCGCACTCTCTCACTCACCCTTGTTTGATTTCTTCTACTCCGCCTTCTACCCTAACTTAATGTAAAGACGGAAGAGAGAGAGAGAGAGAGAGAGAAAGAAAAAGAGAGGGAGATGGAGAGAGAAAGGGAGAAAAACAGAGAGGGGGGAGACGACAGTGAAAGAGATAGAGAGAGAAAGAGAAAGTGACAACAAAGACGGAAGAGAGAGAGGGGGAGAGAGAGAGAGGGGGAGAGAGAGAGAGGAGGGGAGAAAGAGAGGGAGAGGAAAAGAGGGAGAGGAAGAGAGAGAGGGAGAAAGACAGAGGGGGAGAGACGACCGTGAAAGAGAGAGAGAGAAAGAGAAAGTGCCCACAAAGAGAAGGAGGGAGAGAGAGAGAGAAAGAGGGGCAAACAGACAGACAGACAGAGCGGGGGGAGAGAGAGAGCAACATCGGAGATAGAATAAGAGAGAGAGAGAGGGAGGGAGAAAAAGAGGGAGAGAGAAAGGGAGAAAGACAGAGGGGGGAGAGACGACAGTGAAAGAGAGAAAGAAAAAGTGGTCACAAAGAGAGGGAGAGAGAGAGAAAGAGAAAGAGGGGCAAACAGACAGACAGACAGAGGGAGAAAGGGAGAGAGAAAAGAAAGCGACAACAAAGGGAGAAAGAGAGAGAGAGAGAGAGAGACAGACAGAGGGGGGGGAAAGAGGGAGCGACAGCAGAGATAGAAAGAGAGAGAAGCAGACAGACCGAAAGAGAGAGAGAGAGAGATAGAGAGAGAGAGAGAGAGAGAGAAAGAGATCGAAAGACAGATAGACAGAGATAGTGAGAATAGGAACGAGAGAGAGAGAGAGAGAGAGAGAGAGAGAGACCGAGAGAGAGAGGGTGAGAAAGTCACGTTACTTCCTCCTTGCCCATTTCACGGCATTGTTAACCTTCTTTCTTTCTTTCTTTCTTTGTTTCTGTCTTTCTTTTCTTTCTTTTCCCTTTCTCATTTATTCATCCTTCATTTAAAACCTCACTCCACCACCCCCACCTCTCACTGTTCCACGTTTCTCCGTCTACAATCTTCTTTCTTTTCCCTTCCCCTTTACCTCCCATTCCTCCCGTCTTTCCATCTTCAATTCCTTGTTCGCTTTCCTTGGCGCTCTGGCCTCGCTTCGCTTTTTTATACTTACCGCTGGATACAGGCACGTTTGTATTTACCATCTACCCCCTAAAAAAATAAAATAAAATAAAAATAATAATAATATATATATATACATATACCTATACATATAAATATACATATATATATATATAAATTATATATATATATATATATATGTATGTATAAATATATATATGTGCAAAACAATAAAACCCAACTATGGGTGCTGGGTCCTCTGTGGACTCTTCCAAATTGATTCATCTTGAAATTGACGGACGGAAAGAAAAGGTAAGTTCATCGGACGTTTTTATACTTTAAAATATAAATAAAGTGAAATAAAAACAGAGAGCGGATTTATTTATTCTTACTTATGTAAAACTTAACGTCCGCTAATACTTCGGTTGCTACCAAAATGCATCTATCTCATTTAAAACCATTTCGTTTCGTTAAGAATCACGCAGTTCTTTATATACGTTTTACACAGTCCCCTTATATCTGTGTTCATTAGGGACCTCCAATTGCATGTGAAGAACGGTGACGTCACTATTTCATGTGTACGTTAAGAAGTCATACATTCGTTTTGCTTTACCGATTGCAAAAAAAACTCTCTCAAATAAAGTTATACTTGTTTTAAAGTAAAATAGTTTAGTTAAAGGTTACATTATCAAATTCTGAAAGAAACCCTTCTTCATTGTCCGATGAAACTACGAAATTTTCTTGTTTTACGACACACGGGGTAGTGTTTACTAAACATCGCGTGAGACATGGCAAGATATTATCTATGTACGGATGAACAGAAGTGAAACAAATTACTTTACTACTATGGTGTAAACAAAATTAACGGTTTGTTTTAACCATTTTTTTCTTCCTTGAGACAGATTATTACTTTTTTTTTACTGAAAAAAAAACAGAATTGCCTGAATAACTTACATATTCACTTTGGCGCTGTTTTACTGAATGTGGAAGTGCCGCGATTCCGAAACTTAATATATTAATATATATATATATATAATGATAAAAAGTATTATAAATATATAATAATAATAATAATAATAATAATAATAATAATAATAATAATAATAATTACTTTTTCAACGTTTTTTCTTATTAGTGTTACTGTTTACAAATTAGCGTGCGGCGTGCACCAATTTTACTCTAAAAATGTATGCGCGTGGGACAATTTCACTTTAAAAATTGACGTGTTAATTATGGCTAGTATTGCGTTCCATAGTTGCGGCAAAATCAGTTAGTGCAAAAAAATTTTCTTACTTCTAGCAAATGAAGTAGTTTTTTCCAAGTACATAATATGACATCCGCCACAACTTTTGTCTTTTACGATTCATAATACTTCGGGCTATATTATATTAAAATATTTTGAAAAATTTCGAACACGAATATGTTCAAAAATGATGTTTAAAACCGATAAACTCGATCAATACGATCAAATGAATAAATGTCTCTGAAAATAAAAATTATTTCGTAAAACTTTTTTTTTTTTTGCATTTCAATAAATCACAGTATATTTTATTGAGAAAAGGTAAAAAAAAATTCAAAACATAATAATATTGCTTTTATTTCCACTTTTTATTTGTGCATTCACGGACCAGTTTACTAAAACAGTTTACGTAAAATTTAATAAAATTAATCCAATGTGTTTTTTAAAAGAGTTTAGTTTTATATAAGAAAAAAAAATCGCCGGATGACAATATATTTCGTTCAATATTTCATAAAATGAAACAGGGGGGGGGGGGAATCACGTAAAAAAAATATTTTCCCTAATATATTTTAGGAAAAAAGCATTTTAAAGATAAATTAGTCCTATAATGAATAAGTATTGAAAATTTCGTGAAGATCTGGCCATAACTTGATTTATGCGAGATTTATTAAAAATGTGCCTATCACAGCGCACATAAATGCTTATACATAAGAACGTTAGTTTATCACGTAAAAAAAAGTACACAACATTTTAACTTCACATTTTCATGAGTTTCGTATGCTTGAAAAAATTCTAAAAAATCATCAGCAGTTTATTTAATGTATCCTCTTTTGAATGGTAAAAAAGTTTTGTTGATAATCTTAATCTAAATTAAAGTTACATCGTGTTATATATAGGGGGGGGTAAATAGTTCACAACCAATTGGAGGTCCCTAGTGTTCATAAAACTATCAGGCAAGATCTCGTTTGTCTGTGTGTGTGTGTGTTTTTTTACGCCTATACGTAACTTTTCTGAATACACATTGTGCTATCTATTTTTTAAATTTAATTATGAATCGAATATGTGTTGGAATCAACAATATAATATAAAAACTGAAACCAATTTTTATAACCCTATTTAAAAAAAAAAAAAAATGACTAACTACTTATCACATAAGATTAAACGTATGCTTTTTATTCGTCTCGGTTGCATTTTTGAACGCGACTCTCGCCCCCCCCCAAAAAAAAACAACAACAAACATCTCATCATTTCTATATTGATAACACTATCAGAAAAATATCTCGTGTATCTATGTGTGCGCGTGTGTGTTTCTCGTCTCTACGTAACTTTGATAAATGCACATTGGATTGTATTTAAACCAATACTATTAATCCGAATATTTATTGAAATCAAACATAAAATGAGAGAAAAGTAAACGAATTTTTAAAAGTTCTTTAAAAAAATGTAAACACTAACCATGACTATGTTTTGAATTCTTCTTCCTAAGCCATCAACCCGAGCAACGCCGGGTAATTACAGTTAGTTGTAAGTAATTATTTCGTTCATTTAATCATACTTACACAATGTGCGTATATATATATATATATATATATATATATGAAACTTTATTATTTCATATATATGAAATAGTAAATGTATATATATACACTATACGTTAGCATAATCTTCACGGATACACTGGAAACTCTTGAAACCGTAGGTATCGATGGAAAACAAAATACTAATTTATAATAGTGTCAATTGAAATCAAAAAAAAAATATGCATATACATTTTTTCACGATCAATTAAGCATTCTGTTTTTTCTTTTATAGCACGAAATTACACACACACACACACACACACACACACACACACATACATATATATATATATATATATATATATATATATATATATATATATATATATATTTATCTTCTATGTTCAACAATTTTGTATACTTTCGCTATACAGAAGATAGTATTTTCAAACTCGTATTATTATTTTTATGTTTTTTTTTTTAAATTTTTATTTTGACACGAACCAAACCGGCTCTCGGGGCTTGCCCATTAAATTTCCGTGCTCTGATTTCGTAGATATACATTCCTACATTCATAGCTCTAGATAAAAAAAAAAAATGAAAAAAAAAAAAAAATGTATCTATTATAAGTAAAAGTTAAGTAATAGTAGCAGTATTAGTTTTCGGATGTAAGCGCTACTACTGCACACTTATTAAGACCAGTGCTTTCTTCTTCTTCTTCGTCTTCTTGCGAAAAGACGTCTACTACAACGACAAGTAGTTCGGCGTATTTTATTTGTGCCGAGATACTAGGATGTCGATAGAACTATTTACGAAAATAGGATAAAGAAAGGAACACAATATATTTTTTTGTTTTGTTGTTACCCCCCCCCCCCGCCGCGCAAAAGTACGTAGACATTTATTCCCGTGCGTACCGAGACTTCTAAACCACAGAGATACATTTGACACTAAGACCGGCATTGACTGTATACCTAGCGGAAGCGTTGCATTAACATTTACTTATCACTGTGTACTCAGCTAGGTTCACATTAATTTTATAATTTTGAAAAAAAAAAACCAAACAATTTTGGGTATCTTTTACAATAATCCGCAGAGTGAAAACGCTATAAAAACAAATATACAACAAATAAAAGTAACTGTAGCCGATAAAAGTTATTTTCCAACTTATCTGTGACATTTGTTTGTATTTTCAAGCCGTTTCAACTGCTATTTATTAGAAATCAATATTTTTGTCACACGAACATTGGACAATCGATGGGGGGCGGGGGTATCGTAACGAGGTACGGCTGGGCCGCCATTTTGTTTTAGTAAAAATACGTGCCAAAAAAAAAACGAGACATTTTTTTTACATCTAATAAAAACCCATTTATAATACGTAAAAATACAAACAAATTTCATAGGTAAGTAGGAAAATATCTATTCTCGACGTAGGTCACCGTCACTTGTTGCATATTTATTTTTTTTACCCCGTTCTCGTTCGTTTTTTGGACCCCGTTGGCGACTCTGCGGATTATTGTAAAAGATACCCACAATTTTTTTTTTAATTAATGAGTCACACCTTTATCAAGGCCACAATCCACTCGAGGATAAGGGTTAATGAGATGGATGGATTCTCAGGGGAACGATGAAGAATGCTATGAAAGAATAGAAAATGATTAATGGAATTAACAAAGTTTGGTTACTTATAAAAATTGTTTAGGACAAGTATTTTTTTATATTGGATTTGAAGACGACTATGCTGTAGCCTGCAAGAAAGCACTCCCGTGGCAATGTGTGTCACAGACAAGAAAGCCTTTGGAAAGAAACTTTGGTCATGGAAATTCGGCCTAACGCTAGGCACATGGAGGAAGAAATATTCTTTCCATTGTTGTAATAAGACGAGTTCTTGCTGCGAATGTATTGCAATATATTTTGTGTATATGGACAGCAAATATATATTTAAACAGAAGTTGTTTTTTTCTGTTGTTTTAAAAAAATATATATACTAAGGAGTCACCACTTACCAAGACCAACAGTCATTCGAGGATAAGGGTGAAAGAGATTATCACTCGGATTATGAACAGCACTATGAGAGGCTTAGAAAAGTATTCGGAATGTAATGTTAATAAAACACTTGAATAGTATTGGAATTTATTTATGTCACACTCATTTATTGGTTGTCTCCCTTGTCCATTTAAGGCCCATAGATTGACCAACGGATGGTCCAATTTCTGTTACTTTAGGAGTCACGTAAGCCAATCTATAAAAAAACCCTTTCACACTGAGTGCTGGCCTCTTGTCTCTTTTCTCGGTATTTACTTCTTTCCCAGCGCAGGAATATGTGACACAAGGTCGGAAAGTGGGAAGAGTCAAGCCAGCGTCAATAAAGGAAGAGCATTTGGTCATTTTTAAAATTGGTCACGGAAACCCTAGCAAGACAACGGTTGACCCCATGAGTGTTAGACGCCCTCGACGGCAGTCGCCGAAAGGCACCCCATTTTTTCTCCATCTTCAACCGTCTTGGGCCAGGGTTGACTACATCTCGACAAAGCTCTCATATGGCAGTTCGGATGTAGCCATTACTCTTTCCCGGATTTCCAAGCTTGGTTATTAGCGACTTGAACGCATTGCGACACAAGACCACAACGACGGTTTGCACAGAAAATCCTTTATTTTCACACGAATAGAGCCAGAATTGGGGTGGTCCCTAAGTGCAAGCAGTTTTTTTATTAAGTCCCAAAGCCCACTCGAGGATAAGGGTTAAAGAGTGTGATTTATAGACGGTGAGACATCGGTACAATGGTTGTAGCGGGGAAGAAATTGATTATTTATGGGGACAGTTCAACAAGAACTTGTAATCCCACTTTCCCGACCTTGTGTCACATCTTACCTTGTGGGAGGTAGATAAATAACTCAGCATTCTTGGCCTTTTGGTCAAGATCAAAGTGTAGTATCTGTTCCGATGGATACTACACCCTATAGACCGGTATCGTCTTGGCCTTCGGGTCTTGATTCCGCCGGTTGTGGGTTTGTCCTGTGCAGTTCTAGGAAGTCCACCCTCCCAGGCTTTGCCTCCCCTCTTTGGAAGTAAGTTTATTGCTTACTGCCTGAGGCGCTCCTACCGGGGAATGCCGACAGGGCTGCACAGGCAATTTTTAATGGCCAGAGTGCTCACCTTCTCGGGCGCTGGCTTTTCAAATCCCACTTTCCGACCTTGTGTCACATCTTACCTTGTAGAAGGTAGATACATATCTGTTCTCAAATTATATAGAATTGTTGATGTTCGTCGTTCCTTCTCACAAAAGCTGTCGTCACATTTCTGTTTCAGCGTTTATCTTCAGGAATCCTCCAACATTCCAACGTGCGAGAATTGAACTTTCTTTCGAAGATAACATTAAACCCCATACTAGTACCAATTTATTTACCTCCTCACGAGGACAAAGTTAGACAAAAAATCGGTTGTTTAACGTGTGGAAAATACAGCCTGTCCCACCCCCTCCGTAAAAAAACTCAACGAAAATTGTAAAAATATCTCAGTTTAGAAGGATTTATCTTTCTCAACTGAGCGAGGTCAGAACAGATACTACACCTTGAATTACTCATTTGCAAAAGAATGAAACACGTACAATGTTTTCGAATCTGGCACAAAGTTATCACACGTGTGTAGAGTGGGAAGGGGGAATCGGTTGTCATCCTCTGTCTATCCTACTTTTAACTAGACGCATTCTGACCCATTCGTCCAAGCAGTGTTCGATTCTCTTTTTAACAATGTGCACAGACCTTTCACTTTAGCAGTCGCCACAATACCACATTTACTCTGTTTGCTATTACATTTTTATATTAGTCCGACGGCCGCACACAGCAGAAAGGTTAGACACAAGGCCAAGTTTATAGTGGCATCCAATTCGCTCAAAATAGCGGCACTCTGGTCGGGTGCAAAAATAGCTTGCTCGATCCTGTCGGTATTCCCTTATAAATGAGAGCGCCCCAGAGAAGAAAGGAAATGACCCCCGCTCACTCTGAGAGAAGGAGACACAATTTATTGCCTTTCGTTTTGTTACTTCATTAAATAAAACCTTCGTTGTCACCGAAAGAAGGACGCCCCTCCCTCCTGAGACAGACAAGATACTAAACTTAGATCCTAGCCACGAGGTCGGATTTTACCTATCTCTCATAACAGGAATGTAAGACACAAGGAAATCTAGCTCCCGCTGGTCTGATTGCATAGATAGCCTGGAAGGCCTACCATAAATGCATCCCTATTCTGAAAGGAAGAGACTACAGGCGGTAAATTTCGGCCGTCTACGAAAAAAGGTAGAAGTAATGCCTGGGAGGATTGTATCCTTAGACAGTTTGATCCTTGTTTGAAAAACAGCTCATAGAGCTTAGTTTCTTTTTGTTGTGTGTGTGTTTTTTTTGGTGCCGACTTATGTAAGTGTAGTTCTTCTGTATAGTGATGGATCGGTTTGACATTCAGTGTCGTTGTAAACATGACCCCATTTTGTCACAGAAACCGGTCTGTCCTTCGCAAGATTCCGGCAATCTAGGGTCTGGATGAGTCCAACAGACCGCTCTTTCGTCGTAATGAGGTACGGTCCGGCTCTGTCCTAGGAGGTGCTCTCTTCCAAGGATTACCCTCTCCTTTGTTTATTACCAATCACCTAAGGCGCCGCTAACAGGAAATGTCGACGGGTCCGTTCTCTGCTACTTTTTTTTGTACCTGACGAGAATGCCCCCCCCCCCCCCCCCTCCCCATCACTTTCTTCGGGAGATCTGTATGCCTATCTTGTTGCGGCCGGGGCGGGGGGATACAAACCTGACCGCGATCTATATAATAATACGCTACGTACGTACGTTACGACCTTTTTCACACACACAAATAAAAAAAATGCGGTCATCCGATTAACAAACGATTGTGTTTGGTGATTAATCTGATGTCGCTAAGGTAAACCACTCCGACTTTACCCATTTTAAAACGAATTGTTCTAAAATGAAATTACCTCGTCCTGTCAACTACATTACAATTTTCGATAAATGCATTTCAAAAATTGACATTCGTTTTATTGATTTGAAGAATATTTAGCTGACAATTATTTTTATTTTAAGAAGACAGAGAATATTTATTGTTTTAAAAGTGAATTAAATTGCTACTATTTTAAAAGAAGAAAAAAAAGAAAAGGCGTATTCGTCTTATTTATTTAAAGATTTTTTAACCGAGAATGACAATTACTTTCATGAAAGATGAAAAAGCGATTAAAAATAATAATATTGACCTTGAAAGACATTTTGTTATTTCGAAAGGGATATTTATTTACTCCTCGCGGAGTTAGGCACAAGGCCAGTTTTATCTTACTCCCACAAGTAAGATGTGGCCCAAGATCGGGTCGAGCAAGTGGGGTTAAAAGCCAGCGCTCGAGAGGTGAGCACTCTGGCCATTTAAAAATTGCCTGGGCAGCCCCGTCGGCATTCCCCGGTAGGTGCGCCTCAGACAGTAAGCAATAAACTTACTCCTCCCCAAAGAGGGGAAGCGAAGCCTGGGAGGGTGGACCTCCTAGAACTGCACAGGACAGGCGTGCAGTATCCATCGGAACAGATACTACACTTTGATCTTAGCCAAAAGGCCGAGGAATTTCGAAAGGGATATTATGTTTAACTGTAAATTATATGTATTAATGTAAAAAGCACCGCGGAATTTCTACGGGCCCTCGCTAAACCAAAATAATAGCGAATTAGTATTTTTTAAAATTTTGGGAAACAGCATGACTAGTGGAAAGTCCTTATTTGTCAACCATTCTTTCCGACACACGAGGGCAAAATTTGGACTAAAAAAAAATCAGACGAAGACGCATTTTTTTTTTTTTTTTTTTGTTATCCGAAAGTCAGGGATCGTTATTTGGCACAGATTATAACCGCAGAACAACCAAACTTATAGTATGGGGAACACACAATTCATTATTATATTAAAGTTGAATCAATGAACTTTTATTTCCCTAAATACTTTTTCCTACATGCTTTAACGAGAAGAATACCCGCCCAAAGAAGGGGTAAAACGACTTCCCCGAACCGAACAGTTTTTGCACCACTTTTATGTCCCCTTACGAAAATTAAAATCAAGATATAATCCTATTAAACCTTATGTCTACAATCCTTCTTTCAATCTTGATCAAAATCCATTATATAATTTTGATTCTAGAAAATGTCTCAAATTTAAGGCTTAAGCTTAAGGGTCTTACAAAAAACCCTTAAATTTAGGGAAACTTACTTAATTGTTGTCTCATGACAACGAATCAAATTCAATGCAAATCTGAAATATTTGAAGTTTCAAATGGGAACCTGTGTCTATACTATGCCCCTTAACAACATCTTGATGTCTAATACCTATTGTTAAAATTTCACAAAAATCGGAAGTATCTGCTTATTCACGAAGAGATTTAACCTCCTCTCCCCCTTTGCATAAAACTAAATATAGCCCACATTATCCAACACTACGCCTAGTAGCTGTCTTCCCAAATTAATAATAATCGGTTAATTAGTTCAGGAGTATTGATTTACTCCTCTCCAGGAGTTAGGCACAAAGCCAGTTTTTATCTTACTCCCACAAGTAAGATGTGACCCAAGGTCGGGTCGGGAAAGTGGGGTTTAAAAATTGCCTGGGCAGCCCCGTCGGCATTCCCCGGTAGGAGCGCCTCAGGCAGTAAGCAATAAACTTACTCCTCCCCAAAGAGGACAGACCCATAGACCGGCGTAAATCAAGCCCCGAAGGCAAAGACAATACCAGTTTATGGGGTGCAGTATCCATCCGAACAGATACTACACTTTGATCTTAGCCAAAAGGCCAAGAACAATCAGGAGTAAATGCTATCAATAGAAATATGTAAATATTGTATTTTTCTCGCTACTTCTCACTCTATGTTGATTAAACAACTCTTTAATAATGCTTAATCACTATGAATATATTGAGAAAGCGTAACTCTCTTTTCTCAACGTTGCCATCTAATTTACATCGTGTGTTTACACACGACAAACACATATGTAAAGAAGATGACAGGGTAATAAGTACTTCAACATCATCCACAATGAAAACTTATTATTTTTACTTACACAAGAAGAACGTCTTAACAGTTATGCAACAGTTTATGAATTTCCGGATGAAATCAAAGTAGATAAAAAATAGTGGTAGTCGTTTTGATCTCGCGGATCACGGGTACGTTTAGTTAAATAAAAAAATTACTTAGAAAAACGAACCCAACTCGAAAAAATTAACAACAACAAAAAAAAAAATAGCTACAATATACACTGACACCCCCATCTAATATCTAGATTTTAAAAAGTTATTTTCATGTTACTAAAACAGGAAGCAGAGAACTCAAAGATTATATATATATATATATATATATATATATATATATATATATATATATATATATATTACTATTTCATGTATCCACATAAAATTTTATAAGGAGATATAATTTTAAATAAATAAACAAACAAATATATAAAAACTAAACAAAAACCTTACAATCTAAAAATTAAAACCTAAAATATAAATACAAGGAACCACGTGTTAAAATAAATTCACCCATTATATTGATAAAAAAAAGGAAACAGGATATAGGCCAAAGCCTAAAGCTTCCTCCGAGGATGAAACGCGGGAGCCGCTGTGTAGCTTCATTGCCATAATCATATTTTCATAGCTTAGTATATATATATATATATATATATATATATATATATATAACACTATTATTTTTAAGTAAATAATATTTAATAATTTTTACCTACATACGCCAGCATTTAAAGCTTTCGTTCTCATCAATGTAGTGAATGATAATGGTTGCAAGGCTCGAACCCCAGCTACAGAAGCAACCTAAACTCCACAAGCAAACGTCACACCCATACGGCCACGAGACATTACCACGTCAAGAAATGAATTTAAGTTCTATTTATGCAAATGGAGGACCATATAGAATGACTGACTAGAGTATTCAACGAATGTCGTCGAAATAATCTCTACATCCCAACACACACACACACACACACACACACACACACACACATATATATATATATATATATATATATATATATATATATTGATGCACATTTGATTAAACAACAAGGACAATTCCTGCTTGTTTCTTTTTTGATCCATCTTTCTATGTTGACGGACTAATGATCTAATGTTCTGTTGAAACTTTTAAAAAAAGTTTTAATCGAGTTTCTCAATAAATTTACCAGTTTTAGTTTGCATAACTCCTCACGTGCCTGATGAAGACTCATGGGAGTCGAAAACGTCAGCAGTTTTGGCGAGTTCTTGTTCACACTCGAACAGGACATTAGATCATCAGTCCGTCAACATGAAAAAATGGATAAAAAAGAAACAAACAGGAATTATCCCTGTTGTTTAATCAACCCTGCATCATTGAAGAAATGCTGCCCAAGTATACACACACACACACACACACACACACATATATATATATATATATATATATACATATATATATATATATATATACATATATATATATATACATATATATATATATATACATATATATATACATATATATATATACACATATATATACATATATATATATATATATACATATATACATACACATATAAATATATATATATACATATATATATATACACATATATATACATATATATATACATATATATATATATATATATATATATATATATATATATATATATATATATATATATATGTATGTCTGTGTGTGTCAGAATTTATTTCATTTATTAAATTTATATAAATCAAGATGATACCCGAAGGTATTGAATTTCAATTACCAAAAAACAAACTCAATATTTAGCAATACATAAAGCTTATATATATATATATATATATATATATATATATATATATATATATATATATATATATACTTTTATTTTCAAAATTAATTATTACATAATTTTATAAGAATTTATAATTCAAACATCTGGTTTACAATCGTCTCAAACAATCTTCATAGCAAACAAAAATTCAGGTAGTTTATCATAGACATGAATTGTTTCCGTCAATATTTCTAATCCCTGGCCACATGCAAATATAAACACGCCACCTTTTGGCTAAGATCACAGTGTAGTATCTGTTCCGATGGATACTACACCCCATAGACACGTATCGTTTTGGTCTTCGGGTCTTGATTCCGCCGGTTTGTGGTTTGTCCTGTGCAGTTCTAAGAGGTCCACACTCCCAGGCTTTGCCTCCCTTCTTTGGAGAGGAGTAAGTTTATTGCTTACTGCCTGAAGCGCCCCTATTTGGGAATGCCGACGGGGCTGCCCAGGCATTTATTGTAGGCCAGAGTGCTCACCTTCTCGGGCGCTGGCTTTTCAAATCTTACTTTCCCGACCTTGTGTCACATCTTACCGCTATGGGAAGAAGGTAAAAAAAATAAAGAAAGAACAAAACATTTTTTTTTTAAATAAATACGCCAAACAGAAAATAATCAGAATTAAAAGTCTAACCCTAACCCTAACCATAACCATAACCCTAACCCTAACCATAACCCTAACCCTAACCCTAACCATAACCCTAACCCTTACCCTAACCCTAACCCTAACCATAACCCTAACCCATAATCTCAAAAAGAAGATTTTGCAATGGTTGTAAAAAACCAAAAAGTCAAAAGCCAAGAAGTATGTAAGTTAAAAATGTAAACATCGGTTACCATTAGCTTCTATCTCGAATCAATAAGAAATTGATATATATATATATATATATATATATATATATAATTATAAAAAAGAAAAAAACTATACACATATTAAGGTTGTATACATTATAACTTATTTCGACCCCTTAATTTGGTCTCCTCAGATGTATAAACAACCACGTTTTTTGACGTGGTTGTTTATACATCTGAGGAGACCTAATTAAGGGGTCGAAATAAGTTATAATGTATACAACCTTAATGTGTGTATAGTTTTTTTCTTTTTTATAATTCTGTTTTGCTCTGTTTAAATTACATTGAGCTCTGTTATTCAGATTCTCAACACAAAATTGAAATCTACACACTATATATATATATATATATATATATATATATATATATATATATATATATATATATATATATATATATATATATATATATATATATATATCGAGGCAGCATTTTTTCCTTAAGACATGTTTTATTAAAGATAACTGACAATTTTTGTCTGGTTATTTTAGTATTGATCCCTTCAATTTTCCGGATTAATATCTTAATCTCGGAAGAAAATTGGCTGATTAAACTGCCGTAATGTACATGTTGGTCCAGAGTACTTTCTGGATCCATCGTCAGTGGAATAATGTCAAACAGGTAAAGACCTGGAGTGAGATTTATAATTAATTATGGCGGGAAAATTTATATATGAAACTATATTTATTAGGTATTATAGGCATTTAAGTATATTAGTACTAGTGTTGAAATTAATCTTGTTAATAGCAGGTTTTTTGTTTTAATGAGTAAAGCTTCTAGTATGTGGAGCTTTTGTGTATTAGTATTATGTTCTAAGATTTTAGTATTGTCTACGAGAAGTTTTCGGATTTGCGAGCGGGGACAGGAATGTTCATTAGTAAGGTGTCTAGCTATAGCACTATTATCGGATAGATGCATGGTCAATCTTCCGAGATGAAGATTTTAATCCGGAAAATTGAAGGGATCAATACTAAAATAACCAGACACAAATTGTCAGTTATTTTTAGCAATATATATATATATATATATATATATATATATATATATATATATATATATATATATATATTTCATGTGTCTACATATAATATTATAAAGAGATACAATGCATTGTGTATCGATTTTCAGTATTTACTTCAACAGTGCCCAATAAACGAGTAGTGATAGGTAGTAAATTATGAAAATATATTTATAGCTGTTAAGCTACACAGAGGCGTCCGCGTTTGTACCCCGCATAGAATCGCCAGACTAAAGTGCATGGAACCTGTGTTTTTATAACAACGCAGTGTTTAATCTAGCTAGCTAACGAATCATATATATATATATATATATATATATATATATATATATATATATATATATATATATATATATATATATATACATATATATATACATACATACATATATATATACATACATACATACATATATATATACATACATCCATACATACATATATATATACATACATCCATACATACATATATATATATACATACATACATACATATATATATATACATACATACATACATACATATATATATATACATACATACATACATACATATATATATATATATATATATATATATATATATATATATATATATAGTTTAATTGAAAACTATATGTTATATATTTCAGAATCGTCGTGCGGTTTTATCCAGATGGGCTGACTGTACCCAAATGGAATATAAGTTGACACACACACATTATATATATATATATATATATATATATATATATATATATATATATAGAGAGAGAGAGAGAGAGAGAGAGAGAGAGAGAAAGAGATAGATAGATAGATAGATAGATAGATAGATAGATAGATAGATAGATAGATAGATAGATAGATAGATAGATAGATAGATATATTAGAAAAACAGTTTTTCAGACTTATAAAGATGGTTCAGTTCATATCAATGTATTGTAAAATTGACTGTCAATGGTGTTCATCAGATTTGGAGCAATGAATATTAAAAATCTTCTATAATTAAACAAATCGCGGTAATTTATAAAAAGGATAATGTTATAAAACTAATAAAAATTATAGCATGTCTTAAAACTAATAACAATAAAAGCATTATGAAGACTACTTAAAATAATACGATAATGAAAGTATTGCGTTGATTGCTTAGATGCGTCACAACTCACGAAAAGTACATGTTTAGTAAGTACATAGGATAATGTAAAATGGTCAGCCAAATGAACAGGAAATGAAATAACTTATCATATGAAAAAATTAAATACTTATCATGAAACAAATCTATTAGTAATGGAGATTTCTCATCTGTTTGTCTTAAGGCGAATCTATATAATACCTCTTATTAATACTATTTTACTACCTTTTAATGCTCAATTTCGTTTACTACACGATTTCAGACTGATGTACTATCTTTCAGTGTTCAATTCAGGAGCGGGAGGAAGTGTCATACTAGCTATTTTGTCATAACACCATCCTCCCAGAGATAAACTTCTCTTTTTTTGGAAAGGGAAGGGTGTAGTATCTGTAGTGTTGTCACGATACCATCCTCCTAGGCATTACCTTTTCCTTTTTGGAAACAGGGTTGTGTAAGAGCTGTTCTGGAAAGAGGGTTGTGTAGGAGCTTTTCTGCTGTTATGAGGTATTATCTCTTTATTTGAGGAAGTACAATTACTAGAAAGAAATATACAGTTTCGGCTTCAGACAAACAGATACACATTTCTATTAGTAGTAGAAGTAAAAACGTACAATCAATAGAAGTAACAGTATAGTTACAAACAGACAAATGCCAAATATCTATTAGTAATAGAAGTATAATAGTATAATTAATAAAAGTAACAGTATAGTTTTAGACAGAAAAATACCAACTCTCTATTAGTAATAGAAGTACAATAGTACAATTAATAGAAGTAACAATATAGTTTCAGACTGACAAATGCCAAATATCTATTAGTAATATAAGTACAATAGTATAATTAATAGAAGTAACAATATAGTTTCAGACAGACAAATACCAACTCTCTATTAGTAATAGAAGTACAATAGTACAATTAATAGAAGTAACAGTATAGTTTCAGACAGAAAAATACCAAATCTCTATTAGTAATAGAAGTACAATAGTATAAGTAATAGAAGTAACAGTATAGTTTCAGACAGACAATACCAACTCTCTGTTAGTAATAGAAGTACAATTGTACAATTAATAGAAGTAACAGTATAGTTTCAGACAGACATATACCAACTTTCTATTAGTAATAGAAGTACAATAGTATAAGTAATAGAAGTAACAGTATAGTTTCAGACAGACAATACCAACTCTCTGTTAGTAATAGAAGTACAATTGTACAATTAATAGAAGTAACAGTATAGTTTCAGACAGACATATACCAACTCTCTATTAGTAATAGAAGTACAATAGTACAATTAATAGAAGTAACAGTATAGTTTCAGACAGACATATACCAACTCTCTATTAGTAATAGAAGTACAATAGTATAAGTAATAGAAGTAACAGTATAGTTTCAGACAGACAATACCAACTCTCTGTTAGTAATAGAAGTACAATTGTACAATTAATAGAAGTAACAGTATAGTTTCAGACAGACATATACCAACTTTCTATTAGTAATAGAAGTACAATAGTATAAGTAATAGAAGTAACAGTATAGTTTCAGACAGACAATACCAACTCTCTGTTAGTAATAGAAGTACAATTGTACAATTAATAGAAGTAACAGTATAGTTTCAGACAGACATATACCAACTCTCTATTAGTAATAGAAGTACAATAGTATAAGTAATAGAAGTAACAGTATAGTTTCAGACAGACAATACCAACTCTCTGTTAGTAATAGAAGTACAATAGTACAATTAATAGAAGTAACAGTATAGTTTCAGACAGACATATACCAACTCTCTATTAGTAATAGAAGTACAATAGTATAAGTAATAGAAGTAACAGTATAGTTTCAGACAGACATACACCAACTCTCTGTTAGTAATAGAAGTACAATTGTACAATTAATAGAAGTAACAGTATAGTTTCAGACAGACATATACCAACTCTCTATTAGTAATAGAAGTACAATAGTATAAGTAATAGAAGTAACAGTATAGTTTCAGACAGACAATACCAACTCTCTGTTAGTAATAGAAGTACAATAGTACAATTAATAGAAGTAACAGTATAGTTTCAGACAGACATATACCAACTCTCTATTAGTAATAGAAGTACAATAGTATAAGTAATAGAAGTAACAGTATAGTTTCAGACAGACAGATACCAACTCTCTATTAGTTATAGATTAGTTTTATGACATGTTATTAATTTAATTAATTTTTTAACTTGTTATTAATTTAATTAGTTTCATAACATGTTATTAATTTAATTAGTTTCATGACATTATGTAATTATTTAATGTAGTATTTGGACTATTATAATCATCATCGCATTATATTTACAACGTTTCGGCCGATGCAACTTTCGGCCTTCTTTATGCGTATCTTTCCGAACTTAGGAATCTTTACGTCGAACTCGGGAATCTGTACAGAATTTCTAATTGGACACTTTATTTAATCCACGGAGGTAGACTGTTCTTATTCTGTCAACTATTACCGGACAGAAGTGTTAATTTTTACTATTATTTTTCTTAGTTTCATGACATCAGTTTATTATTTAATTAATAATAATATTATTATTTTAATTAATTTCATGACATTATTTTAGTTACTTATTACTAGGAGGTTAGACACAAGGCCAGGTGTGGTTTTGAGACGCAAACACACTAGAATAAGCGCACTCTGGCCTACAAAAAATACCATAGCATCTCCGTCGGCATTCTCCTGCAGGGGCTTTCGAGCGATTAGCAATAGCTAACCACTTCTCAAAGAGATGGTAAAGCCTGGGAGGTTAGACCTTTTAGGACTTAACAGAACTATACATCAGCTCGACAGCAACAAAGATTTTACTGAATTTTATGACATTATGTTATTATTTTTTATAGTCCGTGGCCCAACGGATATAAGTGCTAAGTTACAATCAGTTGTAATTGACATCTTTATGAAGTTTGAGGGTTAAATCCTCAGTACAGGCAATACTAAAAATGCAATTACGAATAACTTTAGACTTTTACCCGGTCATGGCTTATTTTGGCCAAGATCAAAGTATAGTATCTGTTCCGATGGATACTGCACCCCATAGACTGGTATTGTCTTGGCCTTCGGGGCTTGATTTACGCCTCTCTGTGGGTTTGTCCTGTGCAGTTCTAGGAGGTCCACCCTCCCAGGATTTGCCTTCTCAACCTTTGAGAAGGGGTTAGTTTATTGCTAATCGCCTGAGGCGCCCCTACCGGGGAATGCCGACAGGGCTGCCCAGGCAGTTTTTGTAGGCCAGAGTGCTCACCTTCTCGGGCGCTGGCTTTTCAAATCCCACTTTCCCGACCTTGTGTCACATCTTTCCGCTGTGGGAGGTAGATAAATATCTTATGGAACGAGAGCAAGTTACTCCTCGTAGATTAAATAAAGATGTCTGTTCGAAATTCCGTACAGATTCCCGAGTTCGACATAGAAGAGTCTCGAGTTCGACGAGATGCACCTGAAGAAGGTCGGGGTAACATCAGCCGAAACGGTGCGAGAATAACATCCAAAGTCGGAACAGTAGTTCGAATAATCCAAATAATACAAATTATCAATCCTTATCTTAGAAATTTCGAAGCGTATCTAATCTATTATGAAATCTTAACTCTGTGGATTATCTACAGATGCAATCAAAGCAAAGGGAGTGTGCTGGAGTGTTGGTGAGACTTGTTGTCACTCGTGCACTTGAACTAAAATTACAATTTTTTACTGGTGTAAAAACAAAAGTAATAATACTAATATAACCCCATGACCGAAACTAGAAATATAAATATAAAATATGAATAGTTTCCTTCCAAGAACCTCCCATCTATGGAACACGTTGCCGTAAGATTGCTTTCCTGGGTGCTACAGAATGGCCATTTTCATATTTAATGCCAAGAAAGATTTGTTATAAAACATCTTATAGGCCATCAAATTGTATTCAGACAATTAATTATTTTCAATCCGCTCATAATATTCATCATAATTCCATTTTCAATCTATAGTGGTATACCATTTCTTGACCCCCAAAAACAAATACATAGAAAAATGTACCTCCGAAATATTTATTAACCAATTACAAACATAAGCCACGCCCAAAGTATATCTAAAAAAAGGAAAAGAAATTACACTTTTTGTACAAAACTAGCCCCTCCCTCGAAATATTTACAAGAAAGCAAAAAAATAGTGATCACATGACCCTATGATCCCGTTTTAAGTTCATCCGCTGGCTATCAAAACCACCTCGTGCGCTCGAAATTCTTTTTGGCGCCTAAAGTAAAAATCACTCTTTCCGAACAGATGAATCAGCATATAAAAACAAGAATGTTCAGCAGTCAGCCAGTTGAGCTACTCACAAAAAAGCAACAAAACAGGACAGTGCTAACAACTATATTAGGTTCAGCTTCTTTTGCCCCTTTTGGGCTAGAGAAAGCGATTCACAATTCTCAACTCACACACAAACTATCACACGCATACGCACACTGACAAAAGCAGCACGCACACAATGCCTACTAAAGTGAATCACATACACTGTAATACACATATGCATACTGACATCCTGTTCAGTCTCTCATTAACTTCGGTTGATTGAGGACGTCGGGATAGGGGTAATACCAGTCGAGGATACGTTCTCGACAATCAGTCCGGCAGGAACTGGGCCATTTCGGTGGTCTTTTATCTGCCGGGCTGAGGTATACTGTCCTGGGTTGTCCTAGGCGGTGCACCCTCCCAGGCCTTGCCTCCCCTTTTTGGGGTGGAGTAAGTTTATCGCTTACTACCTGAGGCGCCCTGATCGGGGAATGCCGACGGGGCTGCCTAGGCTATTTTTGCTAGGCCAGAGTGCTCCTTATTTAGGGGCGCTGACTTGACTCTTCCCTCACTTTCCGACCTTGTGTCACATATTCCTGGGGTTGGAGGGAATTGAATACCCTGACAAAAGGCGACACCCACACAGTGCCTAATATTTCCACATTGTCACATGCATATATATATATACTGACAGAAAACAAACGTATACACATATTCACTTCTAGCACTTGTAAGTGTTCTCACTCTGAACTTTCTACAATCTGAGAAGTCAACATTTCAAATGAATATTTACTCACATAACAGAACTTTCAACCACTCGTAATTTCCTATGTATGTAAATATATAGTGTTAGTTAAATATGTTTTAAACTGAAGCACAAGATCAAGTGACACCATGTCGTTTACAAAAACATAAAAAAAGGAAGAAAACATATTGTTTATTATCCTGATGAAGATTCCTGTGTGAATCGAAAATTTGAATTTTAAATAAATAATATGTTTATTTAAAAAAAAAAGTCTTTGCATTTTACTGGTTTCTAAAACCGTTTCTAATTCCAAAATTTAAATGCATTCTATACAGTGGAAACAATTACTGATACTTATAATGTGCGACCAGAGCACACACCATTTGTGGGCATTATTACACAACGAGTTTCTATACAGTGGACACAATTTACTAATACCTATGTTTTATATCTTTTATTCAACATTCCAGTTTTTGTCTGTTTTCATTCATTTACCAACTTTTTACATTCTAATGGTAAGCCTGAAACTGACCATCTTTTTCTAAGACGCAGCAGAAATCTACACCTTATCAAGGCTAGGGTCCACGCTGGTACCAATTTGGTTCTTCCAGCCAGTAATCACTTTCTATTTGTCCGTTTAAAATCGTCAAGATAACTTTCGAATTCCGAAGGGTCACGAAGTAAACACGTGCCAGTCATTTTAAAAAAAAAATCTATTAATATCTTCAAATAATTATCGGTTATAATAACTATGTTAAGAAGGCAATGCAGAATGCCGAATTGAATATAAGCTGGAAAGGCGAATTCTCAACACAGACGGATTTTTTTCTTTTTTCTTTTTCCTTTGGTGTCTATTTTTGACAAAGGGAAACATTTTCCCGAAATATTAAATGGTGATTAAGAATCATCCGGACAACACACGCAGCCGACACCACATTCGCTGTTATTTAAAATATTTAAGAAAAAATAAATACTAAGTCCCCCGTTCGATTTATTAGTTTTGTTCTTTCCAGTTTATTACCAATCCGGCATTCTGCAATGCCATCAGCCTTCTTAACATATTTACTACAATTCCCAGCAATACTCCAAGCAAACTACCATTCTGTATTAATTATCGGTTAGTTTGTTTTGCAGGCGTATATTTTGTACACAACTAGTCTGCAAATGTTAGTTCTATTTAAGCCATAGAAAGGACTATGACTGGTACTACCACTTCGAGTTAGAATGAACCTGAGAGTAATGACAACTTTGGAGTTATTCTAGATTGCCCAAATAATCCAAATTGAGGTTTTACTACTAGATGATGTCACGTGTTATACACAAAGTTTGTTTATAACGCGAGTAAAGATTACTATTGTTCTTACTTGAACTCACTCCGAACTCGGCACTTTGCCACTAAAACCTAAGGGGCTACTGTGAATTTGGGGTCATACCTACAGAGGAATCCTAAGTGGGGAGTTGTGCAGCGAGATATTTGTTTACATTACATTTAGATTTCTGCATGTTGGTGCAGTCAGGAAAACAGGGGGCAGGAAGGGAATTCCAAAGGCTAGCAGTTCGAGGAAAGAAGTATTAGAGTAGAAAGCTTTTCAGCATCTGGTCATCTCTATAGTGAAGGGGTTCGATTTTGCTGATTGTCTGGTCGGTCGGATGTATTTACGTCGAGGGAGCACCAGTGAAACAAGTTTGTCGGATCATATTTCATTGATATACTTGTAAAACAAGCAAATGGATGAAACATTGCAGCGATGGGACAGAGGCTGGAGCTTGGTAGATAGTGAGGGACCTATTGGCGACATAAATTATTTTAAATACAGTTGGGAAAAACAAATTTATTTTGGTTTACCTACTCATTTGTTACTTGCGTTTAAATCTTTAATATTTAACATAAAATATAAGCATGTTAGATTACCATAAACATTGGTTGTGAGTAAAACAAGAAATAGGCAGCCATCTTGCTTTTTCAGGAAGTGAGATACCCGGTCGGACCGAATATTCGTTAAATAACTTTAATAAAATAACTTGCGTTTTGTTATTTTTTCATGTTTTTTTTTATATAAACCCGTACTAATTTCGAAAGGGTCACGAAGTAAATATATATCGACCATTTGTAAATTTTGTAATCAGATTAATATGGTCGACACGTTTACGATATCGGGACCCTCAGAAATTCGGAAGTAGTTTTGAAGACTTGAAACAAACGAATAAAAAGTTATTTTTGACTAGAATTAAAGTTTAAAGGCGCACGTCAAGTATTATTGTTTCTTTGTGCTCCTAAACCGAAAAAAACCCATTAATTTTCACACGCTCTTCTATCATATCAAAGAACCCAGTATATTATGCGACGACGTCAGAACCGACCCTACCTAACCCTAACACCCCCACAACTAATGATAATCGCTATGGAGATGGAAGGGAGGCGCCAACTAACCTTGTTGGGGTTGCTCGGATTGCTTCAGCAGACGTCCTTAATTTTTTCTACACCCACATAAAATTGTGTCGAAAAAAAACAACATACATATAGTCGCTTTCAATAGTAACGACATATTAAAAATAACTGTAATTCACATGTGTTTATCTCGCTCAAAATTAAAACTTCTTTGTAACGTTGAAGAAAAGTATATATCAATGGCGACCAAATGTAACGTTAGCACTTTGTCGCCGATTCTATATAAAATACGTTGGATTATTTGGTCCGTTTTTATTTTTATTTTAATTTTTTTGCGGTAAATTGGCACATAATAATTTCTTTCTGATTTTTGCGCTTATAATATATTACAATTTTCTTTTCATTTTTATTGTCAAAATAAAATCAGTGTTTTTTATAAATGGATTTTAAAAATATATTATAAATTTACAATTAAACAAACAATAAACTTAAAAAAAATTTTTTTTGTTTTAAATAGAAATTAATTTACAACTGATAATCTAAAAGTCTTAAAAATTTATTAGAAATTTACACCTCATAATAATGCCGTATACAAAAGCGTATATTGCCGAAGAAATTGTTTTTTAAACGACGGTGTCATATATATTATTGAACATTTATAAAACTAATGAAATCAACTACAATAAAATAACCTGAAACAAAAAAACTTTTCTTAATGAAATAACTCGAAACAATTTGTTTTAATTAAATTGTTTTAACATTTTTTTCTTTTCACTGTAATTTATGTTACAGGGTGTTTTTTTTGGAAGGGGGGAGTAGGACCAGTGTCAAATTGTGACGTCACATCCGGCCGCCATTGATTTGTACTTTTCTTCAACATCGGTCTTTTATAAAATCGTTACGATGTTAAACTTGAAAAGGTCTACTGTTAAAATATATTATTTATTGAATATTTTATTCAAATTCTGTGATTTTTAATTATAAAAAACAACGGTAACTGCCTAATGCTAGTGTAATACCCTCCGTCAAAAATGACAGAAGAAATATGATTCGCCAGTGTGTGCACTAGTATCCATGTAAAATCATAGAATTATTATTATCATTTCTGATGACCTCCAAAAAAATTGATGTAGAGTGCAGTGGTCTGTAGACAACCAGTTGATGACCATTGTCTTTTAGTAATGTACACAGAAAAACTAAAATACGTATTCTAAAAAGCAATACTAAAATTGAAAATTAAAATTAAAGTTGAAAAAGAGGTGCTTGTATAATAAAAGTCAGAAAAAAAGTTTTTTTTGTCTTTTACTGTTTGAGAGGTAAATAAGGGGCAGGTAACTCTTGCAATGAATTTTAAACACGATTTTCCAGTAATCAAAACTGATGGCATTTATTCGCGTTGTACATGTGGCTACTGTGCAAGGAGAACGTCGATTAGACATAAAAGGGTTAGGGTTAGGGTTTAGGGTTAGGGTTAGGGTTAGGGTTTAGGGTTAGGGTTAGAGTTTAGGGTTAGGGTTAGAACAATATTGTTCGAAAGCTAGAGCTGGTGTGAAGAGTTACCTGCCCCTTATTTACCTCTCCAACACTAAAAGACAAAAAAAACTTTTTTTCGGCTTTTTATTATACAACCAATTAAAACGAATTTTCCTTGAGAAAATTATTCTAAATGTGTCATAATAGACCAAAAGAGTCTGTGGTTGTGATCATTATTTACGCGATCACGTCTCGTATGTGAGTAGATGTCGTGCAATCTCTAACAATGAAATTTGATTTTTCATTCAATGTTTTAAAAGGCTCCTTAACATTTTTGCATTTGTCATTTGATCGGAGCATGTGTTTATGTTATAGAATCCCTCGCAACCTGACTACTAGTTAGTGGAACGCTCAAGAAAAAAAGAGTTCTTCCATTGTTTAGTTTATGAAGGGTCCCGAGTATCTTCTTGCGGATACTGCCCAAAGGTTAATTCCTTTCATTATGTTCCTAATATATAATTTAGTTTAATCGTTATTTCTATATCGTCTCATTTTAATTATCTCATTCATCTCTCTTACTTTGATGGCACCCACTTACAGAATGCCCAGATATTTATAATAAACGTGTTCAGCAAGTACCCTCGTCATCTCCCCATTGAGTACTACTATGATTTCCCTTGTTTCTAGTTTTCCCTTCTTTTATCTTAACTATACAATATTTTTTTAATTCAAAACTCTATGCCTATATTTTTGCTCATCATCATTATTATTTGTACCCACTAGGAGTTCTTACACAGGTCATCGTCAGTGATTGCTCACTTATAATCACAGGTGGTGCTCCCTGGAGTCTGAGTGACAACAAGTCCGTCCAGATTTCCAGTACTCTCCACCTCTTTCGATAACTATTGCGAATGACTTTGCGTTATCACAACAGACGCTTACCATCGATTTTTCGTTGGCACCGACCTTTGGTCTTCTCTGGAATTTGGATGGCTATAAGCTTCCCAAGGCCTCAGTCCTCTCCACACTCTTCCAGTGGAGGTCAGGTTAGTGCTCTCCCTCCTCGGTCTTTTCATTCTCCTTGACCCTAAACTACTATTTTGTGTGGTATCAGCTGAGGTTGGTTCTATTATCGAGGAAAGTTATTATTTATGAAAGTTTTTACAGTTTCTCTTCCTTGAGTTTATGTGGTGGTGTGTTTTCTGTGTTTTTGTTTTCGTCCTATTGCAACTTCCATGTGACTGGTTAACATTCGTAGCTTATGTGGGCTGGTTTCTGCATCCAAAGCTTGTCCTTAAGATTTCAGCTGTCTACATCATTGCTGTCCGTTATATGGTCTCAGTTTTCCCCTTTCATTTCGATTTCTTTCAGTCTTTGTTCCAGGTTTTTCGGGATTATTCCTAGTGCTCCTACGATTATTGGTATTCTATTGACTTTCTTCATACTCCATATCCCTATTTATTCTCTGGCGAGTTCCGTGTGTTTGCTTTGTTTTTCTGTCTCTTTGATCTTCATCCTGTGGTCTGCTGGTACAGCAAAATCTACGATTTGGCAGGATTTTTCCTTCTTGTCGATTATTGTAACACCCGGGGTCCTTGCTGAGTTTATCTGTTTGCACCTCCATATTTAAGAGGATTTTGTGTTGTTCGTTTTCCAGTACTGTCTCTGTTTTTATGTTTGTACCATTTGTCCGCGTTTTCAAACTGCAGCCGTTTGCATAGTTCCCAGTGTACTGCTTTTCACACACACTCATGTTTGTTCTTATATTCTTTTTGGGCTAGTTTGCAGCATTCACTTATTATTTGATTCACAGAAATAATACGAAATATTTGCATAATAATAATAATAATAATAATAATAATAATAATAATAATAATAATAATAATAACAATAACAACAACAATAATAATAACAATAATAATAACAATAATAATAACAATAACAATAATAATAACAATAATAATAACAATAATAATAACAATAACAATAACAACAACAATAATAATAACAATAATAATAACAATAATAATAACAACAACAACAACAACAACAACAACAATAATAATACTACTTCAGCTGTTCAACACATGCTGTCCTATATTTTTGGGCAGCTCGCAAAACAAGTCTTTCCGCGTTCAAGTCTCGCCAGCTGATAGGGTGAAAGTTTCACCGGAAGTTACGCGCCCCTTAACTGGATTGTTTTTAATCGACTTCTTTGACATTTTTCTTAAAATAGTTTTAAACTTCATGACTTGGATAAACTGTATAAGTTTAACAAAAAAGTGCGTTTTTAGCCGATATATTTGATGTTTTATATGTATCTTTATGTACTTTTTATATATTTTAATATATTTTCAAAGCTTAATTTTATTACCTGCAGTAATGTCATTGCGGTAATGGTCCTCTGAAGAGAAGATTTTCTTTGAAAACTCATAAGTTAAGGACGCAATATCACTTCTTGTTTTTGAACTTTAATAAAATCCGATTAATTTCTTCATTTTATCATGTCATGAAATTAATATATATATATATATATATATATATATATATATATATATATATATATATATATATATATATATATAGAGAGAGAGAGAGAGAGAGAGAGAGAGAGAGAATGATAGTTTGCTTGAAGCATTGCTGGGTATAGTAGTAGTATGTTTTTAAAAAGGCTGAAGACAATACAATGTCCCGGGTAGGATGTAAGCTGGATGGAACAAAAATAATAAATTGAATACGAAATGGGACTTACTATTTATTTTTTCTTAACATCTTACATAACAGCAAGTGTGGTGTTAGCTGTTTGTGTGTTGTGCGGGTGATTATTAAAAAATATTTATTTAATATTTCGGGAAAAAAGAAACTTCCCTTTGTCAAAAATAATAAACACCAAAGTAAAACTCTTTCCGTGCAGAGAATCTATCAAAATTGATGCCATCAAGATTTTAAGAAAAAATAAATAGTATGCCCATTTCGATTTCGATGTATTATTTGTATTCCTTCCCACTTACATCCTACCCGGGACTTTGCATTGACCTCAGCCTTTTTAAAAACATACTATATATATATATATATATATATATATATATATATATATATATATATATATATATATATATATATATATATATAGTCTAAAGAAGCTTTGAGTCATTTAAAAAAAATAAAAAAAATAAAAAATAAATAAATTAAAAAAAAAAAAAAAATTAAAAAAAATGTAAAATGCAGTTTAAATTCCCAGACAAACTAACTAAATCCAAGATATTGCAGACTTAACATTCGTTGGAAAATTAATAAATGAAAAAATATAAGTAAAAAAAAAAAAAAAAAAAAAGGTGAGGGGGTTAATTATCTAAGAGTGAAACAAAAACAGGAGACCTTAAGCGTATAATATTAACACGGGGATCATCAGCTGCTTACCATATATATATATATATATATATATATATATATATATATATATATATATATATATATATATATAGTTACACAGGATGTTTACATTCCGGAATATTTAATTGAACAAAATACACCTTTAGCATTTAATAATATACGACGTATATGTCTATTTAATCTGTTAAACATACTTTGACACCGCCCACCCTCTGCAATAAAATAAATTAAACTTACGTATATCATAAAAAATTAAGGTAAATCACATACTAGATATTGGAATGATTCTATCTTAAACTTGCCATAAGTCAACCTATAAGGGAAGCGTAAATATATGCACATTGCCTCATCAAATACGGTAAACAGAAATGAAAAAAGAAAAACGTCTAATGGACCCGAAAAGAAAGGGGAAAAAGGATGTGTATGAGCGTGCGCGAGGACGCTTGTGTAGAGTGAAATTACAATGT
>OY744543.1:26838066-26848066 GCA_963556195.1 Sepiola atlantica
TTTTGACACCTGAGGATGATTAGACGAAAAATCGAAAACGTTTGTGAAACATGTAAAACCTATAGAACATTGATTCTTTTTTAAAATTTTAATAGAAAAAAGACCACCAGAAAAATAAAAAAAGTTATAATTAAACAAACGAATTCTGTTATTGTTAATAATGTTTGCATGAATGAGAAAATGCTGCCTAAATAAACACTATACATATATATATATATATATATATATATATATATATATATATATATATATATATATATATATATGTATATACATAGAGAGAGAGAGAGAGAGAGAGAGAGAGAGAGAGAGTATTGATTTACTCCTCTCCAGGAGTTAGGCACAAAGCCAGTTTTTATCTTACTCCCACAAGTAAGATGTGACCCAAGGTCGGGTCGGGAAAGTGGGGTTTAAAAATTGCCTGGGCAGCCCCGTCGGTATTCCCCGGAAGGGGCGCCTCAGGCAGTAAGCAATAAACTTACTCCTCCCCAAAGAGGGGAGGCAAAGCCTGGGAGGGTGGACCTCCTAGAACTGGACAGGACAGACCCATAGACCGGCATAAATCAAGCCCCGAAGGCCAAGACAATACCAGTCTATGGGGTGCAGTATCCATCGGAACAGATACTACACTTTGATCTCAGCCAAAAGGCCAAGAACTATGTAATGAATCGAAAACGTTCGTGAAACATGTAAAACCTATAGAACATTGATTCTTTTTTTGATTTTAATAGAAAAACGACCACCAGAAAAATTAAACAAACGAATTCTGTTATTGTTAAAAATGTTTGCATGAATGAGAAAATGCTGCCTAAATAAACACACTATATATATATATATATATATATATAGAGAGAGAGAGAGAGAGAGAGAGAGCGAAAGAGAGAGAGAGAGAGAGAGTAGGAGAGATGGGGCACCTAGGTGAAGAAAAAAATGATTACCACTTAACACCGGGGCAATACTCTCCCGTAAAAATAATTGGATACTTTGCAATTATGAGTACCGTAATTAAGAAAATATATCCGTCGAACTACAAGTTTTCCGCGTAAAATTTGCCGGACAAATAAATTCTGTTTAATGCGTAGGAAATTGGCAAAGCAAATATTTTTACCCTTTTTCGTCTTCAAAATTTCCAGTTTTATTTTTTTATTTTTATTCTATTTTATATGGATATGAATATCACTGTAAACACAAACGAACCATAATTTTTCCGTCATATTTTAAGGACAGTATATATATATATATATATATATATATATATATATATATATATATATATATATATACTGTCCTCAAAATATGACGGAAAAATTATCGTTCATTTGTGTTTACGTGTCTAAATTTGGATGTTCAATTTAATTTCGCTCAAATTGCTCAACTTAACGGAGATTGATATATATATATATATATATATATATATATATATATATATATATGATAATTTTATTTACACAGACATGTACAAAATCTGCGACACTGGCATGTCGATGTTATCGATCAACAGTTACTATAAACTGAGATCTCATCAGGCAGAGATCTCAGTTTATAGTAACTGTTGATCGATAACATCGACATGCCAGTGTCGCAGATTTTGTACATGTCTGTGTAAATAAAATTATCATATATAAAGCTCTATTTTGATATTGAGCACTTTTTATAAACCCGGTTAAAATTCTCTGGATTAGCACCCTGTGGATATTTTTTACCTGGATTATTACCATTATTTTATATATATATATATATATATATATATATATATATATATATATATATATATATATATTAACGGGACCAATGAACCGGTAAAATTGAGGAAACCATGGAAATTCTGCCTCTACTCTTCAGTCCTATATTACTATTTTGTTTTTTCATTTTTTAAAACTTTATATCATCATCAATTTTCAAGTCATTAGTAAAAAAGCAAAACGTTTTCTGTGCTGTGTATGTATGCGAACACAAAACCCACGATCTTACTGTAAAGCATCGAGCGAAATATATAAATTGAAACTCAATTTTCTTAATTAAATTAATAGTTTTGGTAATGAAATCAAATTCATATGAAACGAGAACTAATTTTGTTAAGGTAATGTTGTTAGAAGAAAAAAAATATTTGTTCGGGAGGAAGCTAACATGAACTCTTAAAATGGCTGATTTGTTTACGAATGAACCGTAATGAATTTTGGATTGAATTTAAGTCCGTAATAAAATTAAAGTTTTAGATCGAATTAAAAAAAAAAGTATTTGTGGTGAAGGGCTTGCTGATTTGCAATTTGAAAGCTAATTTGATGTACCGTTTGGTATAAAATAATCAAATATGCGAATATATTTCCGAATAAATTGTTTATATATATATATATATATATATATATATATATATATTACTATTTCATGTATCCACATAAAATTTTATAAGGAGATATAATTTTTTATGTATCAATTTTCAGTATTAACTTGCTCGATACGTAAGTAGTAAGCTATGAAAATATATTTATGGCAATTAAGCTACACAGAGGCTTCCGCGTTTTATTCCTGGGGAGAATGTTCAGGCTAAAAAGCCTGAAGATTCTCCCCGGAGATGTAACGCGGGAGCCATTGTGTAGCTTAATTGCCATACATACATTTTCATAGCTTACTATATATATATATATATATATATATATATATATATATATATATATATATATATATATATATATATACAGAGAGAGAGAGAGAGAGAGAGAGAGAGAGAGAGAGAGAGAGAGAGAGAGAGAGAGAGAGAGAGTCGAGGTATGTTGAAAAGAAATCAATAGAGTGTTCGATCGTAAGAATGCAAGAACTTAAATACAAATTATTTATTTAAAAACTATACATTCAAGATTCCAGAGATGTACCAGGCTTTCATAAACTTTACTTTTTAGGACAAGTCCTTACAATTCATTTCAAATCATCAGCGTATCACGGAAGTAAGACATCTACACTTCCTACAGAAAAACACTCATAAATTAGATGGAAGACGTCGTTCGGTGCATGAGATAGAAATATAATACAGAAGACATGAATATCACACACTTCTATGTCCAGTTAATACCCCCAACAAGTTGCCGAAGTGGACGTCTTTGAAAAAAAATGCTGGATATAATCCCCAAGATCCGACATAAAAAATACCTTTCAGGGAAACGTATTCTCTGACTTAAAAAAAACTTCGCAGATAAGACCAGAAACATTTATAAATATACAGATACAAGACACTAGCAACAGACAACATGACCAACAAATATTATTTAACATCGGATCATCCGTATAACGCTATTAATGAAGAAGCAATGAACGTAGCAGCCAGACTTAGAATTGACTACAGATCTAACCAATCAGCCCCAAGATCACAAACCAAATTTCAGAAGTAGGCCTACGTGTAAACTCATAAATCCAGCTAAATGCGAACTAGGATTAGCTAGTAAGCATATCATTAGAAAAATAAACACATTAAGACTAACAGAAATCTATGACTTCGGATCAATTCTCAGGCGATCTGGTTCAAAGCCATTACTAGTAAAGAAAAATGCCGATTCACACAGTTCGACACCACAGACTTCTATACCTCCATCAACAGAGAGATACTCAACAAAGCCTTACATTTCACCAACACATTCATAAAAATCAGCGATCTAAAAATAGAAACCATCATCCATGCAAGAAACTCTCTCCTCTTCTTTGAGAGTAGGACATGGTTAAAAAAATCCAACTCAGAAGACCCCTTTGATGTGCAGATGGGGTTCGATGATATTACGATGTGTGCGGTCTGATGGAGCTTTTCATCTTATACTCACCCCAAACAAAGTTTCCTGGACCTAACTAGCAACTCCATACCATAAACCCACTGAGCAGTTCGGATATGTCAACATCTAATTCCTGCCAACCCCTGGTTTTTAAAAACCTTTTACCCAACAGCAGGAAGCAGGAAAATGTTCCAAGCAATTCGTCATGGTCCGGAGGTGAAACGCCATACTATATACATCAATATCGAAGGTTCCATCCTTGTCTAAGTTAGCCATGCTGATGACGGCTGTGAGCCAGAAACACGTGTCCATGGATTAAATTTATGTACGTAAAAATGTAATAAAAAATATATATTAATGAAAAATGCGTCCTATATAATTAAGGACAACTCATTATGCAATTTACTGCATCAATATGTATCATTTAGGAAGTGAAATTCTAATTCGTAAGTAATCAAAAGTAAGAAACGCTACCATCACTAATAAAATAAATTACATAAAATACATAAACTATTTAGGTGATAAAAACAGTACATATTTCTAAGGAAGGCGTCATGGTCCGGAGGTAAAACGTAAGACTATAGACATAAGAAGCAAAGGTTCGAGCCTTGTCTAAGTTAGCCATGCTGTTATTCAATCATCAATTGTTTAGTAAATACATACTTTTTCCTTTCCTTAATCCATGGATTTAAAAAAATGCAAGCTTTTATCATCAGACGAGATCACAAGGATACATCAGTAAAATTATATAACTTTTGGCAAAGATTTGAAAAAACAAAAAAATATATAAAAAATATACAAACATCTTTTGAGCAAAGAAAATCCTCTTCGATCGAAAAAGGCAACGTGTCCAAAAAACAGGTAAATTTAGGATATTATAAATGTTAAGCAATATAGCAGAATGTCTTCCAGAAATTAAAATAGTGTAAAAAAAACTTGTTCGGTGAATATAGGGGTTCAAATCCGATGTTCAAGTTTTTACAATCAAATTTTTAACTTGTCTAAGAAGATAAATTACTGGGCGATAAATTTGCTGATATTGTGATTTTTTTTTCAAGATTTATACACTTATATGTTTCTCTGATGAGTCACACATTATTTACAATGAACTATATAATATATATATATATATATATATATATATATATATATATATATATATATATATATATATATACGGATAATGTAGTGATGAAATAGATAACATTTGCATAGTTTACAAGTTTATTAACTCATCAAATGTTTAAACATATATATATATATATATATATATATATATATATAGGCTGGGCTCTGTAGTGTGTAGTATTAACACAGTCGTTATCGTGGCGTCAATTCATGTTACTTTCACTTTGACAACGGCTGCCTTTAAATAAGTTTAATCTCTTGCTGATTTACCGGGTTGTTGATAACGGTCGTGTGGGCTAATACGTCGGCATTTGAGTTTGAAACATGACTCGTGTTCAGGGGTCCGAGTCCAGCGATCTGAGGTTAAGATCGGATTCTAACTCTCCCTGATGAGATCTCAGTTTATAGTAACTGTTGATCGATAACATCGACATGCCAGTGTCGCAGATTTTGTACATGTCTGTGTAAATAAAATTATCATATATAAAGCTCTATTTTGATATTGAGCACTTTTTATAAACCCGGTTAAAATTCTCTGTATTACCACCCTGTGGATATTTTTCACCTGGATTATTACCATTATTATTATTATATATATATATATATATATATATATATATATATATATATATATATATATAATGTTAAAGCTCAAAGATGTAAATAATTTGTTAAACCGACACATCGATTGTAAACTAAAACAAATTTTACCATTTTTTATGAGACGATTGATTTATTTACCCGGCTAAGCATGAAATGAATTAGAAACAGATTCGACTTAGAGCCGACATATTAACTAACATAAAATAACTCATTTTTTAAATGTTATTTTCAAATTAAATAAAAAATACATACAGACCATATTCAAAAGATAAAACCAACCTTATATATGCGAACATAAAGTCTAATAACCCCCATCCATCATGAAACCTATTTCTAGTTCTAGCGAACATAGATTTAACTTGCGTAGCAAAAATATATTTACGAATTCAAGTAACATTTACAACACAACTCTAAGAAGTAGTTGGTATCATAATATCGATATCAAATATAAGCAACAAAATACAAATAATAAGAATAAAAATAGAAATAGAAGAAAGAGAAACATCATTTGGTTTATGCCACCCTATTACAAAATGCTAAAAAAATAAACTAAGCATTTCTTAAATCTTATCGAAACATATTTTCCCATAACAAATCCCTTGCACAAAATATGAAATAAAAATAACTTAAAACTATTAAACTTAAAACTATTCTAGAGTTGTTGTGAAAACATAGAAATGATAACCAAACGAGTTTAGTAAAAGAAAAAAAGAAAAACAAAATGCGTAGAAAAAAGTGATAAATATAGAAGCAATTAAAATAACATTCACAAGAACAATAATGTAATTACTAGAAATATTAATCTCTTAAACTCTAATAGCAATCACCCAAATAGAAATAAGATAATTAATAATCAAGAGAGAAACTCTAACTATAGAACTTGCCCATTACAAAATAACTGCTTAACCAAAGGCATTGTTTACTAGGCCACAATATTTAGCCACAAAAATCCGAATAGCAAAATATACTGCGTAGGATAAACTTCCCTTCAATTAAAAAATTCAATAACATGAATCACTGATTCAAAACATAACTTGCGAACCATAACTGGGAGCTCAAAGAAACCGGACGCTCGGCAATAAGCGAGTGGAAAATATTGCAATGTGCCAGTACATGCAGATATTTAAACGGCACGTGCAGATTATGTTTGAATGAGAAGCTAAAAAATTATAATTTTAAAAATCCCCCAAACTTACTAAATTGAAGACACGTAATAGCAACTAACTGTACAGTTCGAATAAACTTCACTTTAGGATGAATATATATATATATATATATATATATATATATATATATATATATATATATATATATATATATATATATATCAAGGGAGGCGCGAGAGCGCCCTATAGACTTCAAAAACGGCCTAAGCTAGAAATCTCGTTTCTTTGATCAATCATAACTCAAAAACCAATAAACCAAATTAGTTAAAACTTTTGCACAATTTTTTTCTAATTGGTTCTAATTAGAATTTCAGCATCATTAGTCAAGGTAACCCAGGGATCCAGAAAGGTCAGGCATGATTTTGTGTTATCCGTGTGTACGTAAGTACTATGTGCCACCCTGTATCTCATCAACTATTTGATGGGTTCAGCTGATTGTTGGCAGAGAGAGAGGTTCTAGGGTCTAGTTGATGGCATTTTAATTTCAGTTTACCATATACCTTAGTTTTCCACAAAATTCCAAAATAACTTTAAAATGACCATTGTATTGAGGCATAGCCTTTACAAAAGTAGTGACATTCCATGATAAATGCCAGTATTCTGAAATCATATGCCTTTCATAGGGTTAAGATGAACATTCATATACACTAAATGTACAAAAGGAAGGAAATTCCCAAATTTTTACACTTTTATTTTCATTAAGCGTATGCGAGCACAACAGGGCTATGTATTTTACTGGTAGGAATTTTTCTTCAGCGCACCTCACACACTTCATCCACTCATGCATAGAGAGTTATACTGTAGTGATGTGATAATGAAATGGTTTGGTTGATATGTAGTCATACCCTTAATTACTGACAATAAAAGTGTAAAAATTTGGGAATTTCATTGCGTTTGTACATTTAGTATAAATGAATTTGTGTCTTAACCCTACTAAGGGCCTATGATTTCTATATACAGGTATTTATCATAGAATATGTATATATATATATATATGTTTATTATATATATATATATATATATATATATATATATATATATATATATATATATATATATAATAAACAAATAAAAACAAATAAACTCAATAAATATCTAAAGTAGCAAGGAATAACACAATGAATAGAACACTTTTATTATACGATCTAGAACGTAGTGAAACAATGTCACCTATTAAGTTGACACACTTAAAACCGAGGTGTGCTGAAACCGACAGCTAAACAGAAGAAAAGTTTGTTAAATAAAGGTCAGCAAGGCTTTGTTTGAACAGAGTTCGGCGATTAGCCAATAAAAACATTAGCCTGTTTAAGAGCAATAACAGCGATTTTAATTGATCATTTAGTTTGACCAAACATTACTTAGGTATAATAACGATCGTTAACAATCCGCGCATTTAGCCTATTGATTTCATGCAGGAAATAGAACATAGACGGCGCTGTGTAACTTATTTGCCATATATATATATTTCCATACTACTATATATGTGTATGTGTAAATATAACAAGCAGTGCGTTCGTGGCCACCCTCTGTATGTGACTCGATGTGGCGAGTGTAAGATGCAATACATTTGGGCAATTGGGGGCATTTTTGACCCCCCTTTTTCCCCCTGAGGGATCGAACCAGAATTTTTCTGAGGTCAAGGATGCTCATTTTATATCCAGAACAATTGCTCTACATTTTGGCTAAGTTTCAGAAAAATTCAATGGATGGATCAAACGTTATGGGAGAAAAGGGTAATTTTTTGCCATTTGGGGCTTTTGACCCCCTGGGGGCGGTAACTAGATTTTTTCCAAGGTCAGCGATACTTATTTTCTATTAGGATCAATTGCCTTCATATTTTGGCCAAGTTTCAGAGAAATTGAATGGATGGATGAAAAGTTATGGGGCAAAAAATGTCATTTTTCGCCATTTCGGGGCCTTTTGACCCCCTGGGGGGATAACCAGATTTGTTTTCAAAAATCGGAGAATGTCACTTTCTAACCTGACCAAAGTTACAACTTCATGCAACATTTCAGAGAAATTCAATGGATGGTTGCAGAGAAAAATCCGGACGGACGGCCGGACATGCCTCAAAACATAAGTCCCTCGATTTTATAAATCGGGGGACTAATACATTTAAAGAAAATATACTTAGCTTAACAATTTGCTGAGTTTCACTATATCACTAATCATCGGAATTGTCTGCGTTGTTTATTCATATATTCTGGCGAAAACAAGTTATGCAATAATTGTTTTTATTTAATCGGAGATTAAAATAGCATGGGAAACATTTATATATACGTGTGTATTCATCTATACATTGTTTTTTTATTTAATAATTTTATGTAGTTTTTGCATTTAAAAAAATATTTTTGTTTTCTTCATACATTAAGTACGGTTCTTACCATATATTTTAAGAGGGGCGGCTAATTTCATGTTTTCCGTATTTGGTACTTATATCGATCTTGACCCAGGTTTTGCGAGTTTCTTGTCGGAAGCGTTCGGCTATCCTACGCAAACGCCCGAGAGATGACGAGCCGATTTTTACCAGACTACAATTTTGATACTGTAATACAACGTTCACTGATTTATTCTTTTGATGTTCGTTTGATAATAAAAGCTTATTTTTGAAAATTAATGGGTTATGGAAATGAAAAGTTTTTTTCATTCATATCCCTTGTTTGAAATAGATAATGATCTATTAAATATTGTATTTTACTTAATTTTTATTTTCATCATTCATTTTCTCATGTATATATATTTATATATATATATATATATATATATATATATATATATATATATATATATGAGAAGAATGTTGTAGTTCGCTTGGAGCATTGTGTATAGTGTAAGAATAATATTTTGGAGGCGATAACAATGCGTTGTTAAAGTGACACATACGACACGTGGAATCGTAAAAACAAAACAAAGTGACAATATTGAAAAGTCAATAATTTTCAAAAAAATTTTTTTTTTTATTTACCAATGTATCGTTGACCGTGGTGTTAGGTTGGAGTGTGTCCTTTTCATTATTATTATTTTTTTAATTTTCGAGGGTATCCCTCATCCTCAGAATAAAATAAATACTACCACTCGTTGGAGTGTGTTTTTTTGCCAAAAGCCGGGGCCGGAAATATATATATATATATATATATATATATATATATATATATATATATACATTTCTTTAAGTAAAAAAAGTTTTATGTAGTAGCTCAAGAGTGTACGACTAGAGCTCTTAATGTAACATCATATGATAGTTATTCAGAGACACACTCCATATTTCCTTCACTTGACAAACAATTGTGTCTGCCCATTTCAGGAACATATTTTTATGATATACAAAATAGAGGATTCATCAGTGTA
>OY744543.1:26853066-26870566 GCA_963556195.1 Sepiola atlantica
AACAGAACTATTTGTTATGTTAAAATCAATACACTAATCGAATAAATAACAATACTAAATAATAGTTAATTAATAAAACGTATTTGTTTTCAAAAGCAATATGCATATACATAAACAGCATATAACAAAGATGGTCTGTCTATTTTTGAATTAACTTGAAATAAGCCGATTTGACATTACGTTTAGTGTGAGAAATGGGCCCTACTTTCGAATTTGTATATATATATATATATATATATATATATATATATATATATATATATATATTATAAAATTCTCTGAAATTGTTACTTACCTCCACTGATGAGAGCAATACGCTTGAAACGCTAACGTTTTTAACTATAAATAATTTAATATTTATTTATATATATATATATATATATATATATATATATATATATATATATATATATGATTGTTGAAAAATGGCAGAGTACTTGCTTCGCATGCAAGTGACTCGGGTTTTGAATCCTGAGTCCGGATGTGTTCTACTGATGAGCCCTAATGAAGGCGAAACTCGAGTCTACACCTACCGGTTTGTTTCTTTCATAGGTCGTGGGCTGCGGCGTTGTCCGATTGTTGAAATAATATATATATATATATATATATATATATATATATATATATATATATATATATATATATATGTGTGTGTGTGTGTGTGTGTGTGTGCGTGTTCATATGAAAATGTTCCATTAAGTGTTATTCTATAGAATTTTGCGCGATTCTGTATATCTTTTTCTGATATGCAAATACCAAGACAAAAAAGAAATGATTTCCCATCAAAGTTATTTACTAGATAGGTAAAGAAATAAAGAAAAAAAAGAAATAGAAATGATAGAGAAAGAAGATGAGGAAAAGAAAAGAGAGAAAGGGAGATATTGATTTTCTGTGACCTCCAAATGTGTAATGGCGACTGCAGACACGATAAGATGATTAACGTCAGAGTGTTCGGAAATCCTACCGGGAGTATGGAAAAAAGGAAAACAATTTTTACAAACTTATAAATCAATATTAAATAGTTATTATATTAAAATATATAAATAATATATAAGAATATATAAATAGTTATTATAAATAGAAATATTTACTCATTTTGGCTAAGATCAAAGTGTAGTATCTGTTCCGATGGATACTACACCTCATAAACTGGTATTGTCTTGGCCTTCGGGGCTTGATTTACGCCGGTCTATGGGTCTGTCCTGTGCAGTTCTAGGAGGTCCACCCTCCCAGGCTTTGCCTCCCCTCTTTGGAGAGGAGCAAGTTTATTGCTTACTGCCTGAGGCGCCCCTACCGGGGAATGCCGACGGGGCTGCCCAGGCAATTTTTAATGGCCAGAGTGCTCACCTTCTCGGGCGCTGGTTTTTCAAACCCCACTTTCCGACCCGAGCTTGGGTCACATCTTACTTGTGGGAGTAAGATAAACCTGGCCTTGTGCCTAACCTCCTGGGGAGGTAAATAAAAAAATAAAAAAAAGATCAAAGTGTAGTATCTGTTCCGATGGATACTACACCCCATAAACTAGTATTGTCTTGGCCTTCGGGGCTTGATTTACGCCGGTCTATGGGTCGGTCCTGTGCAGTTCTAGGAGGTCTACCCTCCCAGGCTTTGACTCCCCTCTTTGGGGAGGAGTAAGTTTATTTACTACCGGGGAATGCCGACGGGGCTGCCCAGGCAATGTTTAATGGCCAGAGTGCTCACTTTCTCGTGCGCTGGCTTTTCAAACCCCACTTTCTCGACTCGACCTTTGGTCACATCTTACTTGTGGGAGTAAGATAAAACTAGCCTTGTGCCTAACTCCTGGAGAGGAGTAAATCAATACTCATCAAGGTATAGATTGATTTTATATATCAATATGCAAATAGCTATTAAAAATATATTTTTTTATTTTCCCATCAAATTACGATGGCATTTTATACTTAAAAAACATAGATGGTTATTATAAGTAGTTATTATATTTACTCATTAAAGTACGAATTGGTTTTATTAGAATCTAAATTCTTTTTTTCGTGTCGTTGAGAAAATATCAGGAGAGCGTCTTATTTAAATAATTGATATCGCCGATCGTTCATATTACATTTTAAATTACTTTTTTGTTTGCTCATAATTGTCGTTTTGTGGACTTGTATTTATTTTATCAGATTATAAATATTAGAAAAATAATGGGTTTTGCTTAGAATCTCTTATTTTCGTATTATTACAGCAGATTAAGTAGCCATGTGAATGCATTATTCATTATTTTAGTGGTCTGGTTGGTAGACTCTGGCGGTACAGCCACGGGCAAGTACACCAACGCATAAAGAAAGGAAAAAGAGAAAGGAAAAAGTGAAGAGATAGAGAGATAGAGAGATAGAGAGAGATAGATAGCTAGATAGATAGATAGAGAAGGAGAGAGAGAGAGAGAGATAAAGAGAAATGTGGGAAAATATACGTTTTCGCATATGCTTTCTATTCTTTATATAGACCAACCTTTTCAAAGTAAAAGCTCGAGAATTGTTAACATATAATAACAGAGCATATATAAATAAACAATATTATGCTACATTCACCTTATTGATCATCCTTTCAAAACAAAAATAAATAAATACATTTACGGATGTTCTTCTGTGAACGAAACACAATCTTAATCATTGGAATGTATCATACTATTGTTTATATATATATATATATATATATAGAGAGAGAGAGAGAGAGAGAGAGGGAGAGAGAGAGAGAGTTAGGTACACGATAACTCATGAAAATGAAATGCCGTGGTAGAAAAAATGTGTGAAAAAAAAACGACAAACATAAAACAGGTTAAAATGCAGGAGAAAAACAAGAACGAGAGATTTGACCGGTTTCGTTCGTGTAAACGTTTTTTCTGAAGTCATTTGTTAATACGAACGACACCGGTCAAATCTCTTATTTTTGTTTTTCTCATGCATTTTAACCTGTTTTCTGTTTGTCTTTTCACACACACACACATGCACCCACACCCACCCACATATATATATATATATATATATATATATATATATATATATATATATATATTCAAGTGTTATAATATAATTATTTTATATTAAACCCTAGAGTGATAGAAATATGCTCAATATTAAAAATAGAGCATTATTATGAGAAAACGTGTAATAATAAAACAAAAATAAAGTTACTTATTATAACAAATTGTTAAGTATGTACATTTGCTTTTGTTTAATTATATATATATATATATATATATATATATATATATACATATATATATATATATATATATATATATATATATATATATACAGACACACACACGCACATATATATATATATATATATATATATATATATATATATATATATATATATATATATATAATTACTTTGCTTGAACTTTGAATTGTCATAAAATTTGATTCGCACCTTATTTTATTCTTTTATTTTATATATATATTTATATATATATATATATATATATATATATATATATATATATATATTTATATATATATATATATATATATATATATATATATATATATATATATATATAAGAAAGGAATAAAGTGTTCCAACGTAAAGTAAATTCAAAAAGGAAAACCAAATAATATTATTTATATATTCATCAACGGTTCGTCTTTATTATAAGACCTCCTTAGGATGATTTTCTGAAGAAAAAAAAATATAGAGAGAGAGATTAGAAGAAAAAGCTCTGAAAAATATTATACACAGATACATATCCCCAATTAACAATAACAATAAAAAAATAGATTCATTATTTACTATAAGAAATTACAAAACCCAAAATATTGTAGTAAAAAAACAACTCCCCTAATTCAATAACCACTAGAAGGAACCAATGTTATTTATAAGTTTAAATGCCATTTAGGAGAATGTAACTCCCATAATAATAATAAAGCAAATAGCTACATTGGTTTTACAAACACTACCCTATCTCGCCGCCTCACTATAACTCTAACTCAATTTACCAACGTCTACAAAAACATAACTACCCTCCTTCTGATTTAAGACAAATTTTAGTTAATAACATTAAAATTATACATTCCGAAACCAATTTAAAAATATTAAAAATACTGGAAGCTATCTACATAGAAACACAACGACCTAAAATTAACAACATCACATATGAAACCAGTAGTAACATGTTAAAAAGCTTACCATGATGCGATTTTGTTCTTTGATGCTATTCCAGCGTCTCTGAATTTAAATCGTCAACGACTTCCTGGAGCAAGGCGAAAAACGTTTCTCCGCCGTCTTTTAAAAATTATTTTCTTTCTCCAGCGTTTGTGTTCATTTGCTTTTGACACCTAAGGATGATTCGACGAATAATCGAAAACGTTCGTGAAACCTGTGATACCTATGGAACATTTATATATATTTTTTTATGTTAATACAAAAAAAGACTATCAGAAAAATTGAAAAGGTATAATTAAACAAACGAATTTTGTTATTTTTAACAATGTTTGCATATATATATATATATATATATATATATATATATATATATATATATATATATATATATATATATATATTGTTAGAGTGAAAGAAACTCCAGAAGGAAATCTGGGTATGAGAGCTCAATGTAATAAACAGAGCAAGAATAAAATAAAATAAAGTAACACGGAATCACATAATCACCGGTGCAATAATTTATTCCGACCCTATTGTCTTATCAAGCATTCAAGCGAGGTGATTATATTTTTGAAAATAAAAAAGAGAAATTCATACTCACCATTTCAATATACATATAGAGAGGGCGACAACATATTTAATATATATCTTGAGAGAGAGGGGGAAATGAACTATCTAAGACGTAAATTGAGGGGGAGGAGAGTGACAAGTATCATTATGGTTTTTGACACCTTATTGGTGACTGTCATTCAGGGATTTTTCTCATAGTCGCCACGCTAGGAACTGCGGGTTGGCGACGTTATTTGGCCATAGCTACGTATCCACATACAGCGCCTGGTATTCCAAAAGGTAACCCATATAGTACTGGCCAGGCTCAACGTTGCTTAACTTTGGTGATCTAACGGTAACCGGGGTATCGACGTAATTATGCCATATATATGTTGTGTTATGTTATAAGTAGGATGAAATATGCGAACAAGTTTGTAACACATCACTAAGTAATAACCTTTAAATAACATGTGTGAGAATTTGAGAATAATCGGACGACTAGTTTAAAATTATTTAAGTGACGCTACTGGTACATCGAAAAGTCGAACGAAATTAAACAATTATATATATATATATATATATATATATATAGGTAAAAGTAATTTAATATTATTTATTTTATATATATATATATATCAAATAAATAATATTAAATTACTTTTACCTACATACGTTAGCGTTTCCAGCTTTCGTCAGAGGAGGGATGATAATTTCAAACGGTGGCACGGTCCGAAACGTTGCCACCGAATTAACTATAACTCCGTAAGCAAGAGCTGAAACCATTAGGCCACCTGATGTTAACACATTCTAGGAGATAATTTAATTTCTATTTATGCGAAGAGCGGCATATTTAGAAAGACTGACTAAAGATTCTACGAACGTTGTCGTATATATATATATATAAATATAATAATAAGAGTTTTTAAAAAGGTTTAAGGCAATGCGAAGATCCGGGTTGCTGGAAGCTGTGAAGAACAAAAACAGAACAAAACCGAAATAAGTCCGATATAGATCGAAAGGTTTGTTTATTTTTCTAGACAGCAAGGGTGTTAGTTTGTAATGTCCGGATTATTAAGAATCAATTTGATATTTCGAGAGATTTTTTTTTTTTCTTCTTCCTCTCCTTGTCAAAAATAAATAAAAGAAAAATCCCGGGTACCGAGAAAATGCCAGGAGCGCTGGGGGGTTAAACCGGAAGTGTTCAGAGTAAAGTATTCAGAGGAAAACTAAATAGATTCATTTTATTTATTTATTTATTATTTTTTTTTTAAATATATATATATATATATACACCCATATATATATGTAATTGTCTGTTGTTTCTATTTATTTAATTTTTATTTTTATTTATATGTTTACTATTATTGTTATTTGTTTTTGTTTTTTTTTTTTGTTTTTTTTTTGTTTTTTTTTTTCCGTATATAAAACGTAGTTATTACTTATAGTATATATGTTTGTCAACAGGCTGATTCCGGCATAGATTTTAAATGTGTTGTAGATAGCTAATTATTTGTTGTCGGTGCAGTATATTAAAATTTAGTTATGCCTGGTTAAGTTTAATCCTTATTTATTGGTTTTAATTTATCTCTTAAATGCCTATTGTTTTAGTTATGGAAAGTTTGCTGGTTAAGGGGAGACAAATCTCTTATTTTTGGTATTCTGTTATTCTGTTAATTGGCTTTGTATGTTGAATTTATTTAACTAAAGTAATGGTCAATTCTTAGTATAACGGATATGATTTGTGCAAATAGTGTTTATTATGGGGGGGGTATTATCTGGGGATGGGTTCGGGGGGGGTAGGTTATATGATGAAGGTAGAATTTAATTCATGTCTTTGATTCAAAAATGGGCTAAGTTTGGAAATGAGAATAGCTTCCATCAGTCTTAGGTCGCCTAGGTTCCTGGTCGAGGCTAAAATGGAAACTTTTATGTCTTGTTGTGTAGTATTGCATGAGGAAGTATGTTTGAAGAAGGAAGATATATTTGTATTCATGTGTTCTTTTATACGTTGGTGTAATTGTCTTGTAGTATATCCAATATAGGAGTGGTTACAAATAGTGCATGATATATTGTATACACAGTTAGTGCGGTGGCATAGTCCAGTGGTAGGAATGGGACAATTGGCTAGGGAGCATGGTTCTTGGGTGCGTGTAGTGCGTTTTTTGGAAAGGTGTTGGCGTAAGGTGGTGCCGGTGTGGGTGAGTTGAATGTCTAGTTTTTCTTTATGTATTGCACTGCGGATGGCATTAGTGATTCTGTCGTTAAAGAAAGGTAGTTTTAGGAAGCATGTGTTGGAGAGTGTGTTGTGTCTGCGTGATCTGGTCTTGCTGAGGTGGGTTATTGTGGAAGTGGGGTAGCCGTTGGTGATTAGGGTTTGATGGAAGTCTTTGGTGTGTTTAATTTTATTGGCAGTAGATGAGCATTTATTTTGTATGCGGGTAATTTCATTACGGGCATAGTCTAGTTTGGCTTTAAGGGGCAGGGCAGATTTAAAATGAACAAATAGGTTTTTACAGGCAGGTTTTCTGTAGAAGTTGGTCTGTATAGAACCGTCTTCTGTGATTTTGAGGTTGAAATCGAGGAGAGATAGTGAGCCGGAGTCGCTAGGGTGTTCAATAGTAAATTTTATATGGGGGTCGGTGTTGTTGAAAGTGTCGAAAATGCTGATAGCTTCTTCATTGACCTCATCTCTGACCACATCTCTTCCTCCGATAACTTAGAACTCTTCGGGTTAACACCTGAAGACATACACCAACTCCTAGACATTATCATTAACAATACATATTTTACCTTCCAACACCACATATTTAAACAGATTACTGGTCTTCCCATGGGTTCTAGCCTGTCTGGCCTCTTAGCCATATCCTACATGGACAGACTCGAGCAACAAGCCCTCAACACCTGCCACTCACATATCTTCTTCACTAGATACATAGATGACATTCTTGTCCTCACCTCATCTCGTGAAGAAGCTATCAGCATTTTCGACACTTTCAACAACACCGACCCCCATATAAAATTTACTATTGAACACCCTAGCGACTCCGGCTCACTATCTCTCCTCGATTTCAACCTCAAAATCACAGAAGACGGTTCTATACAGACCAACTTCTACAGAAAACCTGCCTGTAAAAACCTATTTGTTCATTTTAAATCTGCCCTGCCCCTTAAAGCCAAACTAGACTATGCCCGTAATGAAATTACCCGCATACAAAATAAATGCTCATCTACTGCCAATAAAATTAAACACACCAAAGACTTCCATCAAACCCTAATCACCAACGGCTACCCCACTTCCACAATAACCCACCTCAGCAAGACCAGATCACGCAGACACAACACACTCTCCAACACATGCTTCCTAAAACTACCTTTCTTTAACGACAGAATCACTAATGCCATCCGCAGTGCAATACATAAAGAAAAACTAGACATTCAACTCACCCACACCGGCACCACCTTACGCCAACACCTTTCCAAAAAACGCACTACACGCACCCAAGAACCATGCTCCCTAGCCAATTGTCCCATTCCCACCACTGGACTATGCCACCGCACTAACTGTGTATACAATATATCATGCACTATTTGTAACCACTCCTATATTGGATATACTACAAGACAATTACACCAACGTATAAAAGAACACATGAATACAAATATATCTTCCTTCTTCAAACATACTTCCTCATGCAATACTACACAACAAGACATAAAAGTTTCCATTTTAGCCTCGACCAGGAACCTAGGCGACCTAAGACTGATGGAAGCTATTCTCATTTCCAAACTTAGCCCATTTTTGAATCAAAGACATGAATTAAATTCTACCTTCATCATATAACCTACCCCCCCCCGAACCCATCCCCAGATAATACCCCCCCATAATAAACACTATTTGCACAAATCATATCCGTTATACTAAGAATTGACCATTACTTTAGTTAAATAAATTCAACATACAAAGCCAATTAACAGAATAACAGAATACCAAAAATAAGAGATTTGTCTCCCCTTAACCAGCAAACTTTCCATAACTAAAACAATAGGCATTTAAGAGATAAATTAAAACCAATAAATAAGGATTAAACTTAACCAGGCATAACTAAATTTTAATATACTGCACCGACAACAAATAATTAGCTATCTACAACACATTTAAAATCTATGCCGGAATCAGCCTGTTGACAAACATATATACTATAAGTAATAACTACGTTTTATATACGGAAAAAAAAACAAAAAAAAAACAAAACAAAAAAAAAACAAAAACAAATAACAATAATAGTAAACATATAAATAAAAATAAAAATTAAATAAATAGAAACAACAGACAATTACATATATATATGGGTGTATATATATATATATATATATATTTAAAAAAAAAAAAATAAATAAATAAATAAAATGAATCTATTTAGTTTTCCTCTGAATACTTTACTCTGAACACTTCCGGTTTAACCCCCCAGCGCTCCTGGCATTTTCTCGGTACCCGGGATTTTTCTTTTATTTATTTTTGACAAGGAGAGGAAGAAAAAAAAAAAAAAAATCTCTCGAAATATCAAATTGATTCTTAATAATCCGGACATTACAAACTAACACCCTTGCTGTCTAGAAAAATAAACAAACCTTTCGATCTATATCCGACTTATTTCGGTTTTGTTCTGTTTTTGTTCTTCACAGCTTCCAGCAACCCGGATCTTCGCATTGCCTTAAACCTTTTTAAAAACTCTTATTATTACTCCCAGCAATGCTTACAGCAAACTACCAATTTCTATTAACCCTACGTCTAGGCCAGACACAGTTTGCACTAATTAAAAGACTATTCCGACTCTCCGAGAAGCGTGCCAGACTCAGCTGCCAGATCACTTTCCTTAAGAGATGCCTTAAACATAATGTCATACCCAACACCATACGGAATATCCACTTACCTGCTTGCCTCCAACTCCCCAGACTCTATCCAACCCGTAAGTTCCTATACACCTACTGTATCAGGAACATCATAAAATTCCTACATTGCGAGCTACATAAAATCATCCGCAACATCACAGAGATGAAATCGTCTGACCCCGAATCAACTGACCAATCAGCACAGACCATATCCACATCTGTCGACCACGCCTATCTCCAATGCTTCAACCTAGAGAAGAATAGACTCCAACGGAAATTCACCTGGCTTTCATTAAAATACCCTCAACATCAAACACCTAGTGGAACAAATATCGACCACACACATGACCTTAACATTCCTCAAGCTACCCACCCCCTAGTTACTGACCTCACCAACTCCCTTTCTACAGATGAAACAAATCTACTCAGCCTTGGCCCCAAATTCATTACTACCCAAAAACTGAACGACCATGCAAAATTCAATATAGAAACCCAATTCTGTAGAACAGCCTACCACCTGAAATGGCTCTCGGCATTCAATTCCAATACCCCTGACCACCCCAATAACACGAACAACCCTAACGAATCCTTCCCGGTTTACCAACTAGACCATCCTCTACACCCTCCACCCAGCAACCACCTACTCGACCACAAACTCACCAGATTAAAACAAAGAATCTTTACCATACTGCAACAAGAACAACACCACATCACCCCTAACATCACCAGATCCCAACGCCTTACACTTAAAACACTAAAAGATAAAGACTTAATCTACCTACCCTCCGATAAAGGCAAAGAATTCTGCGTCGTCTCGCAAGACTCTTATAACACCCTTGCACTAAAACACCTAGACAATAACACATTATACACTCCTGCCCCTAACATATCAGCCATTAAGATCCAAAATACTATAAACAATACCTGGTCTAAAATCTGCGCCAAACGCAACCTCCCTAAGAAATACAAAATTAATTTCACTACTAAAAATAGCAAGCTCCCTACCTTCTACCACCTTATCAAAACCCATAAGACCAGCAATCACACTCAAATTAGGCCCATCGTCTCCAGCGTCGAAGGACCATTATATAAAATCTCCTGGCTACTTTCTAGACTCCTGAAACCACTACTCCCTACCTTCCCTGCACATGTCAGCAGCTCTGACCAAGTCATTAGCAGACTAAACCTACTCCAACAACAACAGCTAAGCTCTAACAAATACACATTTAGCCTCGATGTTGTTTCCCTATACACATCAATACCCGCACACCCAGCCATTGACCTCATCTCCGACCACATCTCTTCCTCCGATAACTTAGAACTCTTCGGGTTAACACCTGAAGACATACACCAACTCCTAGACATTATCATTAACAATACATATTTTACCTTCCAACACCACATATTTAAACAGATTACTGGTCTTCCCATGGGTTCTAGCCTGTCTGGCCTCTTAGCCATATCCTACATGGACAGACTCGAGCAACAAGCCCTCAACACCTGCCACTCACATATCTTCTTCACTAGATACATAGATGACATTCTTGTCCTCACCTCATCTCGTGAAGAAGCTATCAGCATTTTCGACACTTTCAACAACACCGACCCCCATATAAAATTTACTATTGAACACCCTAGCGACTCCGGCTCACTATCTCTCCTCGATTTCAACCTCAAAATCACAGAAGACGGTTCTATACAGACCAACTTCTACAGAAAACCTGCCTGTAAAAACCTATTTGTTCATTTTAAATCTGCCCTGCCCCTTAAAGCCAAACTAGACTATGCCCGTAATGAAATTACCCGCATACAAAATAAATGCTCATCTACTGCCAATAAAATTAAACACACCAAAGACTTCCATCAAACCCTAATCACCAACGGCTACCCCACTTCCACAATAACCCACCTCAGCAAGACCAGATCACGCAGACACAACACACTCTCCAACACATGCTTCCTAAAACTACCTTTCTTTAACGACAGAATCACTAATGCCATCCGCAGTGCAATACATAAAGAAAAACTAGACATTCAACTCACCCACACCGGCACCACCTTACGCCAACACCTTTCCAAAAAACGCACTACACGCACCCAAGAACCATGCTCCCTAGCCAATTGTCCCATTCCTACCACTGGACTATGCCACCGCACTAACTGTGTATACAATATATCATGCACTATTTGTAACCACTCCTATATTGGATATACTACAAGACAATTACACCAACGTATAAAAGAACACATGAATACAAATATATCTTCCTTCTTCAAACATACTTCCTCATGCAATACTACACAACAAGACATAAAAGTTTCCATTTTAGCCTCGACCAGGAACCTAGGCGACCTAAGACTGATGGAAGCTATTCTCATTTCCAAACTTAGCCCATTTTTGAATCAAAGACATGAATTAAATTCTACCTTCATCATATAACCTACCCCCCCCCCCCCGAACCCATCCCCAGATAATACCCCCCCCATAATAAACACTATTTGCACAAATCATATCCGTTATACTAAGAATTGACCATTACTTTAGTTAAATAAATTCAACATACAAAGCCAATTAACAGAATAACAGAATACCAAAAATAAGAGATTTGTCTCCCCTTAACCAGCAAACTTTCCATAACTAAAACAATAGGCATTTAAGAGATAAATTAAAACCAATAAATAAGGATTAAACTTAACCAGGCATAACTAAATTTTAATATACTGCACCGACAACAAATAATTAGCTATCTACAACACATTTAAAATCTATGCCGGAATCAGCCTGTTGACAAACATATATACTATAAGTAATAACTACGTTTTATATACGGAAAAAAAAACAAAAAAAAAACAAAACAAAAAAAAAACAAAAACAAATAACAATAATAGTAAACATATAAATAAAAATAAAAATTAAATAAATAGAAACAACAGACAATTACATATATATATGGGTGCATATATATATATATATATTAAAAAAAAAAAAAATAAATAAATAAATAAAATGAATCTATTTAGTTTTCCTCTGAATACTTTACTCTGAACACTTCCGGTTTAACCCCCCAGCGCTCCTGGCATTTTCTCGGTACCCGGGATTTTTCTTTTATTTATTTTTGACAAGGAGAGGAAGAAGAAAAAAAAAAAAAATCTCTCGAAATATCAAATTGATTCTTAATAATCCGGACATTACAAACTAACACCCTTGCTGTCTAGAAAAATAAACAAACCTTTCGATCTATATCCGACTTATTTCAGTTTTGTTCTGTTTTTGTTCTTCACAGCTTCCAGCAACCCGGATCTTCGCATTGCCTTAAACCTTTTTAAAAACTCTTATTATTACTCCCAGCAATGCTTACAGCAAACTACCAATTTCTATTATATATAAATATGTATATATATGTATATATATATATGTATATATATGTATATTATATGTTATTTATCTACCTCCCACAACAGTAAGATGTGACACAAGGTCGGGAAAGTGGGATTTGATAAACCAGCGCTCGAGAAGTTGAGCACTCTGTCCATTAAAAATTGCCTGGGCAGCCCCGTCGGCATTCCACGGTAGGGGCGCCTCAGGCGATTAGCAATCAACTAATCCCTTCTCAAAGGGTGAGAAGGTAAAGCCTGGGAGGGTGGACCTCCTAGAACTGCACAGGACAGACCCATAGACCGGCGGAAATCAAGCCCCGAAGGCCAAGACAATACCAGTCTATGGGGTGTAGTATCCATCGGAACAGATACTACACTTTGATCCCGGCCAAAAGGCCGAAAAAAACATATATATATATATATATATATATATATATATATATATATATATATAGTAGTCCAGGTAATGTTTATGTCCACAACGTAAAACTCCAGAAAATTCGTATTGTGTTTATATGAGAGTGCTCAATAATTTATGCAAACATTATTTGGCTACAACAGAGTTCTAGCTGATTCAACAAATTAAAATAAATAAATCAATGAATAAATGAAATCTTAACGGTTAATTATATTTTAAATTGATTTTAATTGATCACGTGCCCATTTTAAAGAGTAAATTTGTTACATCTATTTTATGAAGGCGTAAAAAGAGACTTTGGGCTTGAAAAGGTCTGGCTCTATATAGCTGTAAAAATCAAAATCTCTATAACCATATACATATATATTTATATATTTTTAACATTGACAATTTATTTTCGACACTAGACACTTTCTTATGTATTAATTTGCTTTTTTGTTTGCGCATATCAACTTAATTATTGATGACTGTAAAGTGGGGGGGGGGGGGCAAGTAAAAAAGTGAGGGGCTTGAGCCCCTCCCCTGCCCCCGCGGTGCCGCCGTCCATGGTGGTATTAACGGGAACGAAAAGGAAAATCAATTAGCACAAAAGGCCCTTAACAAGGATCATATCAAAATACCACAATACAGATTCTAAAAGAAAAGCAAAATAATACATATGATTAAAATATCAAGAAATGTGGAACACTTTTCCTCAAATCAAATTGTATGAACATTAATCTATAGTCAGAACAGAAAACAAAAACATGATAACCGTTCGAAGGGAAGACACCGTATTAACGCGTAAGTGGTATCGGTCACGCAAGACTGACCCACATACATCTGCTTGGAGGAGAAGATTAACCTCGATGTAACAATTGCAATAAAAGACTAACAATAAAACATGATAAAATGCAAAAATATGCACGTATACGCAGCAAATATTACAAAGCAACAAAAATAAAACTTTATTTGAAAATATTGCCTTTTCTCAAATAATAGGTTTACTGAAATAGAATTATTCATACAAAAATATTAAAAAAAAAAAAAAAAATTGAATAAAAAATCCAGTATTAACAAAATAACATTTTACAAGAAACATATACCAAATAACATGTATATAAATGTTAGTAATCTAGTTACCAAGCAAACAATTTGTAAAAAAATATATAAGAAAAATGACCTAAATAATATCTTAAACAATCTAAAATAGTATACCAAAATCTAAAAATCAAACACAAACACTCACACATTATGAATATTCAAATACCACACTCTAAAACGCAATCACAGAAAAGAAACATTGTTAAAACTGTCTGAATCGAAAAAAACAACAAAAACCGTTTGACCTGAAATGATTTTATAATGGTTGAAAGGTCGTTAAATAAAAACACACAAACAAACCATCAAAGATTATACACAAAGTAATACACAACTGACGTAGATGGGGAGGTTCGTCGATGTAATGTAAAAGAATGTGCGCGAATTTTATAAATTAAAGGCATTCTTCCATCCAACCCCTTAATAATATGTAATAAACTAGAAAACGAAACTATAGTTTTAACTTTGTTTGGTAGTTTGGTAGTTTTTTTTTACGGCATATCAACCCTTTTTGGGTTATTTAATGCCGAATCTGGTCTTGTTTTCTTCTCTTTTTTGTTTCTTTCCCCTTTTAATATCTGTTTCTATTTAACCCATAGTTGGGACCCTAACAGGTACTACCACTCCGGGTCAGGGTGGACCTGGGAGCAATGGTAATTAAGAGGAGGCTCCACATTCCCCAAAGTCCGTAAGCCGGATCTCACCATCGGATGTAGTTTAAGGTCATATCCAGGACCGGGAGTAGGGTAGGAAAAATAAAAATAAAAAAGGGGAGGGAGAAAGGGAGAGGGGCTGTTGTTTTTGTTTTTGGTTTTGTAGAACATAATTAAGTTTTATAAACAAAAAAAAACAACAAAAAAAAAAACAAAAAACGTCAATGTAGGTGAATTTCGTCTCAGGGAGCCACAGGGCAGCCTGATCTGGTATCACCAGGTTTTAACTTTGTGCTTAAAAATAATCTATAGAAAACCGTGGTTACGATTTCGATTCTCAGCAATGATGATCTGTTTTGTCTAAGCCATATTGAAGACATGTAATATCAACGAAACATCCGTCTGTGGCTGGACTCAAATCGTTAGATATGTATATGATTTTTACTTCTAGTAAATCAAGCACTTTGAGTAGGCTTTCCACTTAGGCTGTCGCTAGAATATAAACAACAGGTAGGGAATTCTTAAAGTGCTGCATTACCCCCTCCTAGTGAAAGTATGGACATGTTGGAGCCGAGGAAATATATCAGATTACGGCCGTCGGGGTTATGATTTCGATTCTTGGCGATGAAGTACTAGCGTATCAAAACTACACTGACTAGTTTTAATACCAACGAAACAGCTGTCTGTGAATTACCTCTGATTATGAACTAGAAAGTCTACCTGTGTGTCCCGGGAGAGTAGTATGCAACTTATTTTTATCATTGGCCTTTTGGCAAGAAGCAAAGTGTAGTATCTGTTCTGATACTACATTTTTTTTTGTTGTCCTCGGCCAGTGAAGGAGCAATCCTTTTAGACTGAGGTAATTTTAATTTTTGTTCTAATCTAGTGTCCCCCTGCTCTGTAGAGCCGGATTTTTCACGACGTTAAAAACAGACCTTGTGTCAAACATTGCCCTGGTGGTTAGGCAAGTAATTAGGTACAATTGGTTTCCTACTCTTCGCAGTAAAAGTTACACCCCCCCCAACAAAAAATACGCGAGTTAAATTTTATTTAAAGAGTAAATATGCGAATTAACTTTTACAAAAAAAAAACGCGATTTAAGTTTTACTTAATAAAAACACTAATCCGCTCTTTCTCTCATAAATTTGTAAGTAAAGTATTTGTGTGCCCAAAGATTATACTATTTTACTTACACAACTATTAAGAAAAGGGACTATTTTTTGTGTCTATTAAACGCGAAAAAATTGAGCTGTGAATATGCATGTAGTTACTCCACTGAGTGGATTGCAAGAATTATTACATATCTAGATCCACGGTTCAACATATAATTAGAATAGTAACTATTTTTGGTTAATAAATTTATTATACATGAGTCATAGATTTGTCACATATTCTGTACCTATATATGAATTAATAGATGATTTGCATCTGAAGATAATTTTACTGGAAAATTAGGCAGGTTTAAAGGAATCGATATTGATTAGTTAGCTATTTTTCCCGGAACAATGGACAATTACATAACAAACAATGGCGCGAACATGTTCACAATGGTTATTATGAATTATTTTTTTTGGTTGAGAATGGTGGCCGATGGATGTTCTTGATATATTTAGCATAATGTGTGTTTGGTGGTGGTTGGGGGATTAATGTGGCTTCCGTGGGGCCTTTTCGGGTCTCTTCAGATTCATTTGTTAATAGTATTACTAAGATAAGGTTGTTGTGTTAGTTGTTGAATTTTTCGAAGTATATTATGTATAACATAAGATGATTGTGTGTACATAATATTTTGTCTAACTATAACTATCAGTAGTGAATAGCAAATTATAAATGATTATAATAATCCGAATCTGAATACATCGAACATAGCTAAAATTTAAAAAGAAAAATATGAAATATAAGTTCTTGGTCGAATAGCTGTTAAGTACTATACACAACTTCCTTAAACCTCTCAAAGGCTTAGTAATTAAAAGTCTGTTAGTTAAATATCATTGCCAATTAAAATATCCTTATTGGACTGTCCATATAAGTCATAAAATATAAACCATCTTAGTTTCGTATAATTTAGGTTATTCGGACTACTGGGGGAAGTCTTCAGTAATTCGCAATTCTTCGTATCGCCTTGTTTAATTATCAGTACTGGCGATACAAAGAATTGCGAATGACTGAAGAATTCTCCCAATCATGGATAACAGAACGAGAGCATGCTACCCCCGTGATTAAATAAAGGGTTCCGTTCGAAATTCCGTCCAGATTCTCGAGTTCGACAGAAATATTCCCGAGTTCGAGAATATACACCTGAAGAAGGCCGGAGGTTACAGCGGCCAAACGTTGTGAGAATAACACTCATGATTAGAACAGAAGTCTGAATAACAAAGTATCAATCCTCATCTAAAATATTACGAAA
>OY744543.1:26875566-26898066 GCA_963556195.1 Sepiola atlantica
TATATATGGCTTCCAGGACTTTGAGGTGGAATAGGGAATGCGATCTACTTATGACAGAAAACCAATCACTAGTGTACGTCGACGCACATTCGGCGCTATTTATGAGATGGGCAGCAATAGCAGACCCGGATGTATTAACTAAATTATTTAAATTATTTAGTCTCATATATATATATATATATATATATATATATATATATATATATATATATATATATATATATAATATGAGACTAAAAGTATACTTTTAGAGAATTGAACCTATAGTGAAATGGTTTAAGCTCAATATACGAGATAGAACAATTATAAAGATAAATGAAGGAAGAGAGATAAAGATGTGCGGATGACAAATCTATTTAATCTTCGATTGTTCAATACAAGGTGTACTCGGTAAAAACATGTTTTATTTTCTTTCCTTAAGCCAGGCTTTTCAAAGATTACAATCTTATTATCAGAGGAATTACATAGCTGGATAAGTTGGCCGACGAATAGGCAAAATTCAAAATTTGAAAATTGAAGAAACAATATAAAGTAATGGAAATAAGAGTGTGAGTATAAAAAGGTTATCAAAATATAGAGTCTGTCTAGTTGGTGAATGTCCGTGTACAAAGTGTCCGGTGACGGAAGATTTAAAGATGGGAGAGGGATTTCGTTGAGATTGCGTTAAAAATGTTAAAAATGTAGGGAATCCAATGGAATGATGTTCAGTTACAACCAGCTAGGTCCCATCCATTCACTGTGAAGGTCCGCAGATGCCGGAGAGCCTTCTACTCCAGCAGCTTCTTTCCTCGTGCTGCCGACATATGGAACTCCGTCTCTGATTCCTGTTTCCCTCACTGTACTGGCATGCAGAGGTTTAAAACTAATGTAAACAGACATCTTGCTGCACAGCTCCCAACTTAAGATGACACCCATAACCTACTCCCTAATTCTCAGTAGCCCCTTTCGTCTACAGTGGCGACCTGCTTTGTTTGACATAAAATATATTTAATATATATATATATATATATATATATATATAGTACGTCAATGAAAATTAATTAGACCTGCAAATGGAAGCAAATCGATATTTTCAGTTGTTCAAAACAAGGAGCAGTTTGGTTAATAAAAACATTTATTTTTCATCTCTTTCTTTCCTTAAACCAGGCTTTTCAAAGATTAAAATCTTATCATCAGAGGAAAAATTATGATTGATAAGTTGACAGGATAGGACTGTCAAAGTTCCAAATTTGAAAAAGTTTTCTTTTAAAATTAAAAAAGTTTAAAAAATAGTTTTTTTTAAAAGTTCAAACGGGCAGGGGAACCACCAATAACGAAATCCAAAAAACGTGGGGTTCAAAAATATTGGTAAATCCAGAGGAACCTGTATAAAATCCAACGACGGAGATTCTATCCAGGTCTGTTGTCCACGGATTCTTACATATATATATATATATATATATATATATATATATATATATATATATATATATATATATATATATATATATATAATAATGGTAATAATCGAGGTGAAAAATATCCACAGGGTGGTAATCCAGAGAATTTTAACCGGGTTTATAAATATGATCTGAGGTAAAGATCGGATTCTAACTCTGCCTGATGAGATCTCAGTTCATAGTAACTGTTGATCGATAACATCGACATGCCAGTGTCGCAGATTTTGTACATGTCTGTGTAAATAAAATTATCATATATATATATATATATATATATATATATATATATATATATATATATATTTAATATATATATATATATATATATATATATATATATATATATATATATATATATATATGTGTATATGCTTTAATAATGTGAGTTAAAATGTTTATTTTTCTGATGTTTTGGCCTTTCCTTCTGATGAGGCCCATTGATTAATGATCAAAGATATATAACGCTATATTTTGTTTGTCGGAATGATGATGAAACGTACGTACAGAATCGTATTTAAGAATAAATAAAGACATAATCACTGGAACTAAATTTTCTATTGTTTATTTATACATGCTCTGGGTTTGTAAATTAATATCTATTGAGCTTAAACCTTGAAAGTCTGACTACAAATAATACATATATACATATATACATATATTTATATATGTATATATGAAGATTTCGAATGCAAAACGCGATAAATCCAAATTCGTTAAATTGACAAATTAAACAATAAAAGAGCGAACTTATCGACTCCAGACTTCGATTAAAAGCTTATTTTATTGAAAGCATAAAAAATAATGCCGATATCATATTTGGGTTGCGGTAGAGTGTTGAAATAAACCACTTTTTGTTTTGCATCGCAATATTGAAAATGGCGTTAATAGCGTTTTGCATTCTGAACTCTTCATATATATATATATATATATATATATATATATATATATATATATATATATATATATATATATATGTGTGTGTATCGAGGCAGCATTTTTTCTTTAAGACACGTATTATTAAAAATAACCGACAATTTTTGTCTTGCTATTTTAGTGTTGATCCCAGTGATGGACCCAGACGGGTCAGAAAGTACTCTGGACCAACATGTACACTATGGCAGTTTCATCAGCCAATTTCCTTCCGAGATTAAGATTTTAATCCGGAAAATTGAAGGGATCAACACTAAAATAGCCAGACAAAAATTGTCGGTTATTTTTAATAATATATATATATATGAATGAAAGCACTAAGTGCTAATGTCGAATCGGAAGTTTAAAAGCAACCAAATCATTTTCGAATTTCACTCGGTGATGAAGAATTTGCCATAATTGAATGCATATGAAACTGCCCAGATTTTACATTTTATTCTAAACGACAATTTGAAGTTTTCAAAATGGGCGACGAATTGCGAATAGGCAAACATTAAAAGACGAAAATGTTTTTTTAATGCAATTCATACATACAAGAAGATGTCTGTTAACAATCCACAGACATCATGCTCGGGTTTTACCATTTATAGCAGAAAATAATAAAGAATATGGGAATAAATAAGCTTATAGAAAATAAGTTATTGGATTTTGTTCTTAAAATTAATTGTAAAGTAAATAAAAAAACAAATACCCACTCAGCGATGTTAGACGCCATCTTGAATTTTGAATTTTGTAACAAACGCAGTGTTTTTCTTATATGATGATCTCCGTCGATTATCCAATTAAAATAAACGATACATCTCGTCAAGTGTCTGCCACTCGAAACAATTATCGGGCTGTGTACAGAACTTAGACTGAAAATCTTCCGTAATTCACTGACAAAATCAATTTTTTCGGTGTAACTTGGAGAATCCGACTGGCTTTTCGCTATATATTAGATATAGTTAGCCATAGACAGCTGTTTAGACTTTTTAAGATTAATCAGTTTGGTTGGACGCAGCGAACGCACTTATCCCAAACTGCGGACATCAGTTGCTATATATTTATGTATATCTCTCTATTATTATTTAACTATCGGATGCTGTCGCTCGGAGACAAATAAGTCACATTTAAGTTTCCAAATATTAAACTTGGTGAGCATAAAGAAAAACAAGAATTCACATTTCCCAGAAGTATTTATTCAATTTACGTGATAGACTGACAAAACTGCTATTTAAAACATAACAAATTCAGACAGATAATGCGTCTTCTCTGTCTCTGTCTCTCTTATATACAGGGTGGGCCAAAATAAGGGTCCTATCTTTAAATTTGAATAACTTGAATTTGAATAACTTCCACAAAATAAAAGTTAAACTCACCAAACTTTATGTGTGTGTAGACTGACCCTTCCGAGATTTTTTGAAATAAACAAAACAAATTTTAGCCGAAAAACACTTCTTAAAACTTACAAAAACTAAAGTATTGTTTTTTACACGGTTTTGAGTTTTTTAAGCAAAAATAATGTTTTCTAAATGAGGGTACGTTCCTTAGGGCTAATACGGCTCATGCTTGCTTCGGAAGGGGTCCTTTACTTATTCTAAAAAAAAAATTTAAAAAATCAATGAATAAAAAAGTTATGAATTTTAAAAAATAGGACCCTTATTTTTGCCCACCCTATATATATATATGTATAAAATTGAATCAAATTTAAAGGTATTTCTTGGCCTTTTTATTCAATATAGAAATAAATGTTCACAAGGTATGTATTTGCGTAAATACATTCTTGGCCTTTTAGCCAGGATCAAAGTTTAGTATCTGTTCCGATGGATACTGCACCCCATAGACCGGTATTGTCTTGGCCTTTGTGCTTGATTTACGCCTGCCTATGGGTCTGTCCTGTGCTGTTTTAGGAGGTCCACTCTCCCAGGCTTTGTCTCCCCTCTTTGGGGAGGAGTAAATTTATTGCTTACTGCCTGAGGCGCCCCTACCGGGAATTTTTAACAGCCAGAGTGCTCACCTTCTCGAGCGCTGGTTTATCAAATCCCACTTTCTCGACTTTGTGTCATATCTTACCGTTGTGGGAGGTAGATAAATTATAATTGCATTTTTTAATAATGATCTATCGTGATAATGGACAGCTCAATATACTGGATAGAGCAATAAATCAAGAGAATAAATGATGAAAATAAAAGTCGGAAAAGTTACAAATTTTATTAATTCATCATAAGCTCAAAACAAGGAATACTCTCATAATCCTTAAACCATGGATTTTCAAAGAGAAATTCTTTTCATCAAAGGACAAAAACGCAGAAATGTGTGTATTACTGGTAAATATAACTTTGAAAATTTACATATATATATATATATATATATATATATATTCTTGATATATATATATATATATATATATATATATATATATATATATATATATATATATAGTTATAAAAAAGAAAAAAACTATACACACATTAAGGCTGTATACATTATAACTTATTTCGACCCCTTAATTAGGTCCCCTCAGATGTATAAACAACCACGTCAAAACGTGGTTGTTTATACATCTGAGGAGACCTAATTAAGGGGTCGAAATAAGTTATAATGTATACAGCCTTAATGTGTGTATAGTTTTTTCTTTTTCATAATTCTGTTTTGCTCTGTTTAAATTACATTGAGCTCTGTTATTCAGATTCTCAACACAAAATTGAAATCTACACACTATATATATATATATATATATATATATATATATATATAAAGCGAGCTCTTCTCTACATGTGTATGTGTGTCGTCGCATCACAGTAAAACAGTTTATCTATAAGTCAAACTAACCGGTAATTTGAGATTACTTTCATCCGATCCGATGTCCTTATCGATGTGAGTAGTTGTTGACCCTTTTTTTTAATACTCATTATTCAAAATTAAAAGCACGTAAAAATAACATTAAGACCAAATATTCCGACATTTTTAGCAGGTCCTTTTTAGCAAACCGAGCAACTGCTTTTCACGCTATCTCATCGTACGTATTTGACGTATTGTTTACTTAGAAGAAAACACATTTATCCTCATTTTTATTAAAAATAGGTAAAAAATATTTCATAATTGTTCACTAATATATATTTTTACTGAAATAGGAATTCATGATTTCATAATAATGTTTCTTAATGTTTATTTATTTTAGAAAGTCGAACAATGTTTCATATATGCGAAAAGGTAATAATTCCCTACGCAAAACTGATTTAAGTAGGTTAAAAAGACGCAATATTTAGCCGTGTGGACAAGCGTTAGTTTTCAGTTTTTATATTTAATTTCATCGTGGGTTCGAATCTCACACGAGGTAATTTTTGTATTTTTTTTCCATAGCGTTCCAGTTATTTCCGAGCCGATATCGACTATCATCATGAACCTGAATCATGTCTTTTAATAAAAAAAAAAATGGATGTAAAATATTTAATTGATAATCTGAACTTCTAATCCTGTCTATGAAATTCAAATTTATTATCAAACCATGTATGGAGTACTTTTGTCGTTTATAACCTATTATACACACACGTGTCGTCATCGTGAACCACAGTTCTTGCTTGTCTCCTTCGATACAAAACCACTCCTACGCCAATGTTGATTTATAAAACAGTTTCATTTAAAAAGAGAAAATATCAGAGAGGTAGGTTACTATCTGGAAGAGATAGACAGACAGATAGACAGACAGATAGCTCCTTTCGGTACAACTTATTAGATTATGGGTGCCCCCCCCCCCATATTCTAGACAGCACTCAAAACACTTTCCCTGCATGAAATCCTGCAAGACAGATAGACAGAATCCCCCTGGAAATAACGTTGTTTCGCGACTTTCGTCTGGTGTCACCTCTAACCCTTAGGTGTCAAATTTACTATCAGACCATGTATGGAGTACTTTTGTGGAACTTTTTTCTTGCTGACTATTCTACTCCTACCTATAGCATAGGTCTTTTTTTTTTATAGGTCTTTGCGATAATCATCTTTCGTTCTTGTTAACTCCTTACAAAAAGAGTCTTCCTGCCTAGCTTGGAGCGATTTCCATTAAAATTCAAAATTTAATCGGTGCGTTTAGCGATGAATATGTCATTTCAAACTTAATTATGAAAGACGAACTAACGAACGAAAACATCCTCTTATATAGATGCGTACAAATGTCTAAACCTGTTCGTCTAAAGTTCATTAGGTCAGACTGACTAAAATGCTATTTTAAGCTGAAATATGACGGACAGCCGCCTGAAAACGGCTTCTTGGCCTTTTGGCCAAGATCAAAGTGTAGTATCTGTTCCGATGGATACTACACCCTATAGACCGGTATCGTCTTGGCCTTCGGGTCTTGATTCCGCCGGTCTGTGGGGTTGTTCTGTGCAGTTCTAGGAGGTCCACCCTCCCAGGCTTTGCCTCCCCTCTTTGGATTGGAGTGAGTTTATCGCTTACTGCCTGAGGCGCCCCTACCGGGGAATGCCGACGGGGATGCCCAGGCATTTTTAGTAAACCAGAGTGCTCACCTTCTCGGGCGCTAGCTTTTCAAATCCCACTTTCCCGACCTTGTGTCACATCTTACCTTGTGAGAGGAAGATAAGTAAAATGACCGACTGAGCGAGGGGGCCGACGGACCGACAGCTCCTCTTTTATACATGCATGGTCACTCATAAAAACATTTTTACCTTTATATCATTGTGCTTTTCCATCTGTGAAGAAACGATTTTTTTATTGCGAATTCGAGTTTTAAACGCACTCAGACTGAAATATATTTACGGTCGACAATGCATTTTCATCAAGCGGAAAGCCAAATAATAATTGAAACGGGAAATTCTCGTTGAAAGAAATTCGGTATTCATGCGCGTATACAAAATATGTTTTCATTAAAAACATTTATTTGGAAAACTAGCAGATTGCCCGTCAAAAATACAGAATTGTTTATGTCTCTTATTATCTGTGTCTGTGACGGCAGTTGTCCGAGACCGGTTGAGTCGGCTTCAGGTGAATTGGCAGCGTTGCGGTTTTACGCAATTACTGTTAAATCTCGTGTTACATTTTCACCTATCGAAGCGTTTATAACCTATTATACACACACGTGTCGTCATCGTGAACCACAGTTCTTGCTTGTCTCCTTCGATACAAAACCACTCCGACGCCGATGTTGATTTATAAAACAGTTTCATTTAAAAAGAGAAAAAAACAGTCACAGAAAATATCAGAGAGGCAGGTTACTATCTGGAAGAGATAGACAGACAGATAGACAGACGGATAGCTCCTTTCGGTACAACTTATTAGATTATGCGTGCCCCCCCCCCCCACATATTCTAGACAACACTCCAAACACTTTCCCTGCATGAAATCCTGCCAGCCAGATAGACAAAAATCCCCCTCAGAAATAACGTTGTTTCGCGACTTTCGTCTGATGTCACCTCCAACCCTTAGGTGTCACTGAAACTTTTCCATTCAAACACGATTATCCTTATATAACACTCTAACATCTGCGACTACTGGCACGGGATGATTGGGTTGCAACAAAATGTATTTCGCTGCGATTATTCGTTGAGTTGAAACAACTCTTGATTATCCTCATACTATCACGTTTTAAGCAAACGAGGAGGCGGGTTCCCGAACACCACGTGTCTATGAAAGACACGTAGTATTTCCGTTCGTCTTCTTTCTTTCGCCGCTTAAATTCAGTTACTTCCTACAAAGGCAGTACATTCATGTTTGTGCATAGTTGACTCCTCAGCATACCGCATCTAGTCACGGTTCCATTCACGAAAGTCGAAGACGCCGGCTATAAGTTCTATGTCAGCTTTCATCGTCGCAAGCCAACGGTAACAGGGCCGGCACTTTGCAAATCATGTCGGTTAAAGAATAACAAAGATTGTGGTCAAACCATCGGAGTCTCCTACTTAGATCTCCTGTCCTTCTTCGCTATCCAGTTAACAGGCGTGCTCTATTGTTTTGCAAATCATATTGGTTAGACAAAAAAAGTAAAGATTGTGACCAACGATGAGAGTCTCCAGGCGTGCTCTATTGTTTTGCAAATCATAATCGTTAGACAAAAAAGTAAAGATTGTGACTAATGATGAGAGTCTCTGTGTTATATCTCCTGTTCTTATTCGCAATCTTGGTAATGGGGCCGGCGTTATTGCTTTGCAAATCATGTCGGTTGGAGAATAACGAAAATTGTAGCCAAACCATCGGAGTCTCCTACTTAGATCTCTCCTCCTTCTTCGCCATCCCGGTGATGCTGCCGGCGCTATTGCATTGAAACTCAGGTCGGTTGTTACTAAACGATCGGATTCTTGTAGTTAGATCTCTTGTAATTCTGTGCCATCCTGGTAACGAGGGCGGTGGTATTGCTTAGCAAATTATGTCGGTGAGAGAATAAGAAGGATTGTTGCCAAACCATGGGGGTCTCCAACTTAGATCTCCTGTCTTTATGCGTTATCCCAGTACAGGGGCCGGCTCTATTGCTTTGCAAATCATGTCGGTTAAATAATAACAAAAATTGTGACCAAACCATCAGAGTCTCCTAGTCAGATATCCTGTCCTTCGTCATCCTGCTAACAAGGCCGGCGCTATTGCTTTGCAAATCAGGTCGATTGGAGAATAACAAAAATTGTGGCCAAACCATAGAAGTCCCCTTGTTTGATTTCCTGTTCTGTGCCATCCCGGTAACAACGCCTGTTTTATTGCTATACAATTCAGGTCTGTTTGAGAATGACGAAGACTCTGAGCACACCACCGCAGTCTATTATTTAGATTTAGATTTCATTTCCTTCTACGCCATCCAGGTAACGGGGCCGGCGCTATTGCTTTACAAATCAGGTTGGCTAGAGAATAACGAAGATCGTTACCAAGCCATCGGAGTCTTCTAGTTAGATCTCCTCTTCTGCTGCGCTATCCCAGTAACGAAGCTGGCACCATTGCATTGCAAATCAGGTCGGTTTGAAAAAGACGAAGCTTGTGACCAAACTAACAGTGTCTCCTAGTTAGAAGGGTGTCTTCAAGTTTGGAGAGGTGATATCTTGAGTGAATTGCGGTTTTTGTGATGCGGTGATCGAATTGAATGTTGACAGCACAGACTAGCCAATTTTCGGACCCACATAATAGTCTAAGAATTTTCGTTATTTAAAACTTCGTGCAAATTTCATAACCCATCCATAAAGAGAGTAGACAGTGTATGTTGGGTTTACTTTCAGCAGTGTTTATAGCTTCTCCTATTTTGTAGTTAAGTCTTCACATTCCCTGAACGATGTTTCTGACAAATTGGGAATAATTGCTGTTTTCTGGGTCAGAATGTATTCATCTGACACTTAACGTTGGCTAGTGTTTGACTTTGAGGTACTATTTTTTTTAACTCCTTACCTCACGTAGTTTCATGCGTTTCCATAAGAAATGATACACTTGGTTATTTCCAACTATAATAGTAATAATCACAGTAATTATTTGGATTCTTGAACTTATTACAAACATTGTTAATATATATTATTGTTGTAATAATTACTATATATAATTTATATTATAACATGCTAAAGCATTCCATGTACGTATGTTATCATCTTTCACACACATTTAAAAAATGAGATTGCCCCATTGATTACTGATTCATCTGATGTCGCTGGGGTAAAACATTCAAAAGTTTATCCATTTTAAATTAAATTGTTCGAAAATCAATTTATGTCGGCCCGCTGACTAAAACAGTACAATTTTAAATAAACACATTTAAAAAAGTGACATTAGTTTTATTAATTAGACGAATATTTTGCTGACTATAATTGTTATGATAAAAAGACAGAATATTTATTGTTTGAAAATAACTAAATTGCTACAATTTTTGAATTAATAAATAAAGAAGAGACATTTTTCAAATTTAAAGAGGAAACGAATATATAGCTGAAAATGACAAATATTTTACTGAACGAGAAACGTTCATTTTTATTCTTAATGCTATTGAATCTGACAGACACTATTTCAAAAAGAATATTATTATTAAAAGTATATTATTATTAAAAGTATGTTATTATTATTAAAAGTATGTTATTATTAAAAGTATATTATTATTAAAAGTATATTATTATTAAAAGTATGTTATTATTAAAAGTATGTTATTATTAAAAGTATATTATTATGAAAAGTATGTTATTATTAAAAGTATGTTATTATTATTAAAAGTATGTTATTATTAAAAGTATATTATTATTAAAAGTATGTTATTATTAAAAGTATGTTATTATTAAAAGTATGTTATTATTAAAAGTATATTATTATTAAAAGTATATTATTATTAAAAGTATGTTATTATCAAAAGTATATTATTATTAAAAGTATGTTATTATTAAAAGTATGTTATTATTAAAAGTATATTATTATTAAAAGTATGTTATTATTAAAAGTATGTTATTATTAAAAGTATATTATTATTAAAAGTATATTATTATTAAAAGTATATTATTATTAAAAGTATGTTATTATTAAAAGTATATTATTATTAAAAGTATGTTATTATTAAAAGTATATTATATATATTCATGAGGAAAACACCGTAGAATTTCCACGGGCCCCGCTCGTTTCTTATAATTGTCATATTGCTTCTATAACCCATTAAATATTTTTGTTAATGACTATTAAAGAGATAAACTGACCGCTGGACTCTAATTTTGTAAAAAAGGGAATCTGGATTTATAAATGGTGTCTCAATTATGAACACTATTAAACTTCCGGTATTCTTGTGTGCCTGTCGTTTTTCATTCCGAAATTGGATTTAAATAATATTATATATTGTATTATATATAGTGTTATAAATCGTTCAACATATATAATTAAGATCTATTCACTATCTAAAATATATTGATCTTCTGAATTTGGATTTGATTCACATAGTTGATTCTAAATATTTCTTCTTTTACGGATCTATATTTAACTGCATAAAATTACAATTAGTAGAATATTTTTGAAAGCCAAAACAATGTTTCTTAAAAATAAATTATTTATTGAGACCTTTCGACTTTGTCAAAAGTATATAGGCATTTAATTCCTTTTTTTCTTTCTTTTAAACCTTATAAACCTAGGCATATTGTCGCTGCCAAGATATGAGTTCGTTTTGATGTTTCAACGACTTGAGTATGAATTCTGGTGTGTGGGACGTGGTGACGTATTATTTAATGATCGGGAAATTCACACTTGAAACGTTGATGGAATAACAATTTAGAAGAATATTTTTGAAAGCAAAAACAACGTTTTTTAAAATAAATAAATTATTTATTTTAAAGTCTTGAGACCTTTCGACTTTGTCAAAAGTATATAGGCATTTAAGGTATTTATCGACCTCCCACAGAGTAAAATGTGACACAAGGACGGAAAGTGGGATTAGATAAGTCAGCACCCTAGAGGAAGAGCACTTATGACCTTTAAAAATTGCCTGGGCAGCCCTGTCGGCATTCCCCGGTAGGGGCGCCTCAGGCGATTAGCAACAAACTAACACCTTCTCAAAGGGTGAGAAGGCAAAGCCTGGGAGGGTGGACCTCCTAGAACTGTAATGGCCAGACCCATAGACCGGCATAAATCAAGCCCCGAAGGCTAAGACGATACCGGTCTATAGGGTGTAGTATTCATTGGAACAGATACTACACTTTCTTTCCTTTATTTCTTTCTTGTAAACCTTATAAACCTATACATATTTTCGCTGCCAAGATATGAGTTCGTTTTGATGTTTCAACGACTTGAGTATGAATTCTGGTGTGTGGGACGTGGTGACGTATTATGTAATAATCAAGAAATTCACACTTGAAACGTTGATTGAATAACAATTTAGAAGAATATTTTTGAAAGCCAAAACAACGTGTTTGTTTTTCTTTTAATAAATTATTTATTTATTTTAAAGACTTGCGATCCTTCAACGTTTAAAAACGTCCTTGTCAAAAGGATATAGGCATTTAATTTGTCTTCTTCTTGGCTTTCATTTATTTATAAATATATATATGTATATGTTTATATATATCTAACCTTCCCTAAAAATAAATGTCCATGTGAATCCGATGGTTACTTTTTCATTGTCCTTTTTTCCTTTTAAATTCTGACTTACGATACTTATTATAACAAGCGCACAAAATGACGACCGTGGGTCTTGGCAAAGAAATCCAAACACGTGGTCGCTACAAAAAAAGAAATCCAAACACGTGGTCGCTACAAAAAACGCAAAAATATGGATATGAAATATCCGTATTTCACAAGGTTAATGAGATACACTGACAGTTGAATTATGATGAATATAGATATTTAAAATAACGAATGGAATATATATATATAAATATATATATATATATATTTAGATTTTTCACTTATAAGATAGATTAGTCAGTGAAAGACCGGGATTAGGCCAATAAAAATAAGCTCGATGATACTCGATTACAAGGTACAAAGCATTTATATGTGATTTTTTGAAGGCTTACCAAAGCATTCCGTTGGTCTCCTGAACGGAATGCTTTGGTAAGCCTTCAAAAAATCACCCACACACACCCACCCACCCATATATATATATATATATATATATATATATATATATATATATATATATATATATATATATATACATATAATTTGATGACTTATAAGGACGTTTTATGACAAGTGTTTCTTGACATTAGATTTGAAAATGACCACGTTATAGCCTTCAGGGAAGCAATCGTGTGACAATGTGTTCCACAGGTTGGAAGTTTTAGGAAAAAATGCTGTTCATATCTTTTGTACAGGTAGCATTTTTCAAGGAATTGCCTGACCCATTTCAAATGCAAATTCAATTTAAAAACAAAGATCTATACCAAGATCAAACAAACTGTTTTGAGTAAAATTGTAAGTGGAATCCAATTGTGGTGCTAAAATTATATGAGGGTTTTTACAGTGATATTGGGAGGTCTCTGTTTGTTCCGGACATCCATAACCAGCAAAGATGACGTCTTATTTTATACTAGCGGAACCCGTCGCCCGGCGTTGCACGGGAGAAAGTACTACATATTGCATGACGTTGAATAAAAAAGAAACGGCCTTTTGTTTTGTCTACTGTGTTGGCGAATGTTTTATATTAAAAAAGAGAAAAAAATGGTAGAGTAGAATGGGATCGAACGCTAAAACTGGCGATCATTAAACCTGCTTTCTTACCTACTGCGCCACGCCCCCGGGTTAAAAATGCATGTGAAAATAGGCCAATTAACCTAAGCTTCATTATTGGTACCGGTGTTTTGTGAAAATTAAACTGTGTTTATTAGTTCCCGGTGTCGATGAGTGTAGTCACAGTACAAAATTGTTAGGGAGAACATATTTTGCTACTGGTTTGTCGGAAAGTTGTAGATGGTGGACCAAATGTAATATTTAGTGTTACCTGGGAAAAATAATAACACATTTACTAAAACACGCTCGAGTGAATAAGTGTGATTTAGAGGTGAGTTTAGTAGCCTGTGATGTATGTGGTTATTTTCCTATACTCCGAGAAGGTACAGGGGAACATCGTCTCTACTTTATATATTAGATTAGAAATTAATAAAAAAAAGAGAACAATGGGGAAGGACTAGCAGTATTGCCGTATGATTTGAGAAAGGGAGGGAGTAGAGATCTCGGGAGCGACATGATACCGAGAGATGACAGTCGGCCCTTTTTGCACAAAGAAAACTTATACATACGTGTATTTAGGGCTCGTGTGGATCCACTCCCCGACCTGGGGGAGAGGGAGTTGAGCACAGTTAAAAAGCGACAGGGTTAGACTTTGGTTTGAATTTAGGAAGATCAGGTTTTTAATTTAAAAAATACTGAACTGCTTATTCTTGTTGTCTCGTGCGAACACATTTGTTTAAAGTTGACGGCGACGAAGAGAAGACAGTAACGTTTTAACAGCAAGAGTACGCAGGGTTATCATTACTTACCAGGCATTACCGGAAGTGCTAGATTTTATATGTTTTTTTTTTGCTGGGAGAATAACGGCTACACTTAATAGTGAACCCAAACTACTTTGCTATGCCCTTTTTAGAGGTTTGTATACAATTCTTAGAATGTAAACAAAGCAAGAATATAAATAAGTTGAAAATAAGAATACAAACACATGGGAAGATGAAGCAGAGAGAGAGAGAGAGAGAGAGAGAGATAGAACGATAGAGAGAGAGAGAGTGATAGAGAGAGAGTGAGAGAGAGTGAGAGAGAGAGTGAGAGTGAGATAGAGAGAGTGAGAGAGATAGAGAGAGAGTGATAGAGAGAGATAGAGATAGAGAGATAGAGAGATAGATAGAGAGAGATAGAGAGATAGAGAGAGATAGAGATAGAGAGATAGAGAGAGAGAGAGTGAGAGAGAAAGAAGGGGTGGGCAGAGTGTGGAACCGAAATGGTAGCTAATAGATTTCAAGGATCGCGATTGGACAGATAATCGCAAACATGCGCCAGGAATCGTTTTAGCTTTTAATGTAATCAACAGGAACAAAGGAATGGTTAAGCTGGAATAAACAGTAGAGATTCTAAACAAAGACCGACTGATAGACATAAACATTCTGGTTGTGTTTGTCTGTTCGATGGTATATACTCTTTATAGGGATGTTTATTTAATGATACAAAACGAAACCTATTGTAAACGAACCGTTGTGGAAATGGAAAATATTGAATCTTCGTAATCAGAATCGGCTGATCCCAATATTATATTTTTTAATGCTACAATACGAAACCTATTGTAAACGAACCGTTGTGGAAATAGAAAATATTGAATCTTCTTAATCAGAATCGGCTGATCCCAATATTATATTTTTTAATGCTAAAATACGAAATCTATTATAAACGAACCGTTGTGGAAATAGAAAATTTTGAATCTTCGTAATAAAAATCGGCTGATCCTAATATTATATTATTTAATGATACAATACGAAACCTATTGTAAACGAACTGTTGTGGAAATGGAAAATATTGAATCTTCTTAATCAGAATCGGCTGATCCCAATATTATATTTTTTATGCTACAATACGAAACCTATTGTAAACGACCGTTGTGGAAATTGAAAATATTGAATCTTCTTAATCAGAATCGGCTGATCCAAATATTATATTTTTAATGCTACAATACGAAGCCTATTGTAAACGAACCGTTGTGGAATTGGAAAATATTGAATCTTTTTAATCAGAATCGGCTGATCCCAATATTATATTTTTTAATGCTACAATACGAAGCCTATTGTAAACGAACCGTTGTGGAATAGGAAAATATTGAATCTTCTTAATCAGAATCGGCTGATCCCAATATTATATTTTTTAATGCTACAATACGAAGCCTATTGTAAACGAACCGTTGTGGAATAGGAAAATATTGAATCTTCTTAATCAGAATCGGCTGATCCCAATATTATATTTTTTAATGCTACAATACGAAGCCTATTGTAAACGAACCGTTGTGGAATAGGAAAATATTGAATCTTCTTAATCAGAATCGGCTGATCCCAATATTATATTTTTTAATGCTACAATACGAAGCCTACTGTAAACGAACCGTTGTGGAATAGGAAAATATTGAATCTTCTTAATCAGAATCGGCTGATCCCAATATTATATTTTTAATGCTACAACACGAAGCCTATTGTAAACGAACCGTTGTGGAAAGGGAAAATATTGAACTTTCTTAATCAGAATCGGCTGATCCCAATATTATATTTTTTATGCTACAATACGAAACCTATTGTAAACGACCGTTGTGGAAATTGAAAATATTGAATCTTCTTAATCAGAATCGGCTAATCCAAATATTATATTTTTAATGCTACAATACGAAACCTATTGTAAACGACCGTTGTGGAAAGGTAAAATATTGAATCTTCTTAATCAGAATCGGCTGATCCCAATATTATATTTTTTAATGCTACAATACGAAGCCTATTGTAAACGAACCGTTGTGGAAATGGAAACTATTGAATCTTCGTAATCAGAATCGGCTGATCTCAATGTTATATTTTTTAGAAGATTTTTATTAATAGTGCTACGCTCATTTTTTTTCTTTATACTTTTACGAAATTTCAACCTTTTTCCGATAGTTTAATGCCGAATACAGATATCTATCCTTGCATAGATCTAAACTAATTCGATTGTTAAAAATAAAGAAAGAAACCTCCCCATGCATCTGCCATTGTTCAAGTTAGGGGTAATTATCCAAAGATCAGTGGCTATAATGCATCCAGTGCTGCATTGAACTGTTTGGTCATCTTTAGACATACCATTGCTTCTGGTAGCCTGTCTAACAGTGCAGCGAGCCAAACCGAAAATGTTTCGATTATTTTATTTTTTATTTTACGGCATCTCAACACTTTTCCAATTGTTTAATGCCTACTACATACATGCATAGATCTACAATAGTTCGATAGTTTAAAATAAATAAATTAACCTAAAGAAATATATATAAAAAACTAATAAAATTTAAGAAATCAGCAAATATTTATCAAATATTGTTATTTTATTTTTGATTAAAAAAAATGATAAATACTTTTTTTTTTCAAAGTAAACAGTACGTAATTCGGTCGGCTAAAATGGAATGCAGAAAATGTCGGAACATTTGTTTCTGATGTTATTTTTACGTACATTAATACACCAAGACTAAAGCAAACTTATAGGCCCCAAAAATAGCAAAGTGCAACAAGCCATGTAAAAGGACAGTTAGAAGATGTGTAAATCTATATACCGTCTGAATGTTTCGTCTTAGGCGATTTTAATCCTGGATATGATAGTCATCGTCACTACCTCTAGTAGGGTGTCCCATGGAACAGAATGACAGAAAATGATGCTGCCTTTCTTCTAATGAGACCAAAGCAAGTATAATACATAATTCCATGAAAAATGCCAGTATACTGAAATCATATGCCCTTAATAGGGTTAAGATGAAAATTCATATACACTGAATGTACAAAAGCAATGAAATTCCCTAATTTTTACACTTTTATTGTCATTAAGGGTATGACTACATATCAACCAAACCATTTCATTATCATATCACTACAGTATAAATCTCTATGCATGAGTGGATGAAGTGTGTGAGGTGCGCTGAAGAAAAATTCCTACCAGTAAAATACATAGCCCTGTTGTGCTCGCATACCCTTAATGACGATAAAAGTGTAAAAATTTGAGAATTTCTATGCTTTTGTCCATTTAGTGTATATGAATTTTCATCTTAACCCTATTAAGGGCATATGATTTCAGTATACTGGCATTTTTCATGTAATGTCACTACTTTTGTAAAGACTATGCCTCAATACAATGCCATCTTATAAGGTTTTTTTGAATTTTCTAAAAAACTAAGGTATATGGTAAACTAAAATTAAAATGCCATCAACTAGACCCTAGAACCTCTATCTCTGCCAAAAATCAGCTGAATCCATCAAATAGTTGATGAGATACAGGGTGTCATATACGTACGTACGTACGTACGTACGTACACACGAATAACATGATTTCATGATTGAACTTTCTGAATCTCTGGGTTGCCTTGACTAATGATGCTGAAATTCTACACACTTATAGAACCTATCAAATAAAAATGTTGTGCACAGTTTTAACTAATTTGGTTTATTGGTTGTTGAGTTATGATTGATCAAAGAAATGAGAGTTCCAGCATAGGCAATTCGTGAAGTCTATTAAGGGATAGAGCGCTCTCACGCCTCCCTTGATTTTGCTGAGCTCCGTGGAAACCACAACTTGGCGCTTGGGTAAAAAAAATAATTCTCAAAAGGTATATTTCAATTCTTGTTGATAATATTTTACGCCAGAAACTCGTTCCCACGGATCCTCTGCTGCTCAAGTGAGGGGTAATTTTCCAAAGATCAGCGACCTTTGATCGTCTGTAGGCTGACCACGATTTATGAAAGCCTGTTCCACGATGCAGCGACCCGGACCAAAATGGTTTCTTCGATTACTTTATTTTTGATTTTTAGTTTTACGGCATCTCAACGATTTTCCAGTTGCTTAAAAGTTTATTTATCTTCCTCCCACAAGGTAAGATGTGACACAATGTCGGGAAAGTGGGATTTGAAAAACCAGTGCCCGAGAATTTAAGCACTCTGCCCATTAATAATTGCCTGGGTAGCGTCGTCGGCATTCCCCGGTAGGGGCGCCTCAGGCGATTAGCAATAAACTAACCCCTTCTCAAAGAGTGAGAAGGCAAAGCCTGGGAGGGTGGAGCTCCTAGCACTGCACAAGACTGACTAATAGACCGGTGTAAATCAAGCCCCGGAGGCCAAGACGATACCGGTCTACGGGGTGTAGTATCCATCGGAACAGATACTACACTTTCATCTTGACCAAAAGGCCAAGAATATTATTTACTCCTCTCCAGGAGTTAGGCACAAGGCCAGTTTTATCCTACTCCCACAAGGTCGGGTCAGAAAGTGGGGGTTGAAAAGCCAGCGCCCGAGAGGTGAGCACTCTGACCATCAAAAATTGCCTGGGCAGCCCCGTCGGCATTCCCCGGTAGGGGCGCCTCAAGCAGTAAGCAATTAACTTACTCCTCCCCAAAGAGGGGAGGCAAAGCCTGGGAGGGTGGACCTCCTAGAACTGCACAGGACAATCCCATAGACCGGCGTAAATCAAGCCCCGAAGGCCAAGACAATACCAGTCTATGGGGTGCAGTATCCATCGGAACAGATACTACACTTTGATCTTGACCAAAAGGCCAAGAATGCTGAGTTATTTATCTACCTCCCACAAGGTAAGATGTGACACAAGGTCGGGAAAGTGGGATTACAAGTTCTTGTTGAACCGTCCCCGTAAATAATCAATTTCTGCCCCGCTACAACCATTGTACCGATGTCTCACCGTCTATCAATCACACTCTTTAACCCTTATCCTCGAGTGGGCTGAAAACGGGAACTGGTTTTTATTTATTTTTTTATGCCGAATACATATATTTATCCATGCATAGATTTAAAACAGTTCGATTGTTTAAAATAAATAAATAAACCTAAAACAACATAGACATGAACCTAATCTTATTACATTAAAAAAAAAATATCAGTGAACATTTATCAAATATTTTTTACTTCAATTTTTATTTAACAATGACGTAGTTGTTCAGTCGACTAAAAATGCTAAAATGGAATGCTAAAAATGCTAAAAATGCTAAAATGGAATGCTAAAAATGCTAAAATGGAATGCTAAAAATGCTAAAAATGCTAAAATGGAATGCTAAAAATGCTAAAAATGCTAAAATGGAATGCTAAAAATGCTAAAATGGAATGCTAAAAATGCTAAAAATGCTAAAATGGAATGCTAAAAATGCTAAAATGGAATGCTAAAAATGCTAAAAATACTAAAAATGTCGGAACATTTGTTTCTGATGTTTTTCACGTACTTTTAATCTGCGGTAATGAGTTTCGATAAGGACATCGGAACAGGGGTGCTGATTCCAAATATGCAGTTCGTTCAGCTCTCAAGTCAACTGTTTAACGTTGATGCCGCGATACATATACGTAACGTATGGAAGAAAATAGTGATATTATGTGTATATCCACCGGATGCAGTTTACTGTCATACACAGGGGATATTATATTTAATCTATAGATGGGATCTTGACAGGTACTACCATCCTGGAGAGAGTTAGGGTATAGGTTAGGGTTAGAGTCGACTGGCAGTAATAGAAACTAAAGTATGATTCTACACTCACCAAATTGACGCTTGCCCACCGGATGTAACTTAACATATTAGCCAAGATAACAATTTAATGGATCATGCATTTTCCGGTGCATATTGTTTTTACCTAGATGCGTAAGGGAAAAAATATACCACCCAAATAGAATCCCGAAATTAAATCAGTTCTAAGTTAAACCGTAACCGATATTTTGGGCAAGTTTGGTGATGATTCGTCAAGCGATGCGGACGCTTTTGGCTGTACACAAAAAAAAACGAGCAAACATAATGACAATCTAACTAACAAATTCGACCGAAAACATAACCTCTTCGGTGGAGGTAAACATGGAATTAAGAGGCATATCAACGAAATAAATAGACGAGTCATATCTCTCTAGTTTTTTTTTGTAGAAAGGATTTGCGAAAATCTAAGTCACCTGAAAAGAGAAGTTATCATATGTCGCTTAGTATGCGTAAACGAAATCAAAGCATACAACTCAAATAATAATAATTGTCTTGTTACTGACTTTAATATACGTATAGTTGCTTGTTGGGGACTTTGTTCGTTTGCAAGGGTTCATGAGACTGCTCTCGTCTATTCTCTGCAGACCCTATTTCACAGAAGAAATGTTGCAAGCCTTTCTCTACGCTATCGCAATTTCTATGGAAGGTGCTCGACTCAGCTATTATCTTTGGCCCATCCTTTTAAAACATTCACAGCAAGAACTGGATAAACGAAGTAAATCAATAACAACCCGACACAAATCCTGACAATATTACTGATTTACATAAATAGTTGCTTTTGGAGGACTTTGTGCATTGGCAAGAGTTTGTGAGACTGTCTTGTTAGTCGTAGCTCTGCAGTTTGGAGCCAATGCCATTTGATGAGGTCAAGCTTAGTTTGATGTGAACTTCCAATTATAGAACGACTCTTCATTCGTGGAAAATTAGTTTCAGAGATAATATATTATTATAGCTGAGCTAATCAACTTTTGTTTCCCTATGGCTTTTTCCTATGTATTTTAATCTCAGAAATAGATGTTAAAATATTGCTCAGTTTTTGGATTGAGTTATATTTGAAAAAAAAAAGAAGCAAACTCCCATTTAAACTGTTCTAATTTGTCGTAATTTGCAATTAACTTACCAAATCACCCATCTCTTACAAAGTTTCTATCTATCACTTTCACTCTCTCTCGATATATGTTGTTTGATACCCCCTCCTCTGCTCTTATTTATATATCACTCTCGATTAACTCTCTCTCTCTCTTTCTTTCTCTCTCTCTCTCTCTCTGCGTTTATTAACAATTGCAGGTAATAAAGAAAAGAAAGACTAAACAGATTGGAATAGTCAATTATAAAGAAAAGGGGAATATCACCATCGGTAGTAATTCTATTTAACCTGTAACTGAAGAGCGAAAGAGAGAAATAGAGCAGGTAGGAGCGACACAGATAGAGAACAGAAATACACTAATTTGGAATGTTGTCCCTTTTATTTATTTTTTATTTAACTGGCTTTGCAAACTCACTTTTTCCTGATTCAAACAATCTCACCAGAGCTGAATGTGTGACCGAAACGCGTCACATTTTTCTCGTCTCGTATAAAAAAACAACACCCCGTGCTATAGTAAGCCTCGATTACGTCAGTATATATTTTAACATCCAGAAAAAAGAGAAACAGTGTCATCAAATAAATACATATCACTTGACTAGTTATATGGGTCAGTTTGTTTTCTACTTGTTATACGAGTAATGTTATACGAACGAACTTACGTCATATATAGGTAAGTTTTTACAATGTGGACGCAACAAGTAACTTGATGTTTACCAACACGGTCTGTAGACTGAAATTCTGGGTTACTTTTCCGTCACGGATATTGGATAAAATAGCCCTAAATGCACTAAAGACGGTACGAATCCCTACCCGACCGTCACCCTAGATATGTGTAAAAAGTGATCCATGCTAGTCCTTACTTACTCCCCTCTATAGATAGGTGTAAAAAGTGATCTATGCTAGTCCCTACTTACTCCCCTCTATAGATATGTGTGAAAAGTGATCCATGCTAGTTCTTACTTACTCCCCTCTAGAGATATGTGTGAAAAGTGATCCATGCTAGTCCCTACTTACTCCCCTCTATAGATATGTGTGAGAAGTGATCCATGCTAGTTCTTACTTACTCCCCTCTAGAGATATGTGTGAAAAGTGATCCATGCTAGTTCCTACTTACTCCCCTCTATAGATATGTGTGTAAGGTGATCCATGCTAGTCCTTACTTACTCCCCTCTATAGATATGTGTGAAAAGTGATCCATGCTAGTCCTTACTTACTCCCCTCTATAGATATGTGTGAAAAGTGATCCATGCTAGTCCTTACTTACTCCCCTCTATAGATATGTGTGAAAAGTGATCCATGCTAGTCCTTGCTTATTCCCCTCTATAGATATGTGTGAAAAGTGATCCACGCTAGTCCCTACTTACTCCCCTCTATAGATATGTGTGAAAAGTGATCCATGCTAGTCCT
>OY744543.1:26900566-27005566 GCA_963556195.1 Sepiola atlantica
TTTATATCACCAAGTCGTAAGTGTCAAAAGAATATGTGCTTTTAACACAGACGTTATTATTAAAAAAAAACAATAATATTCATTTCGATCGCCTTAGTTACATATAAAATTTTAATTCCTCCTAGCTCTGTAAGAGGTGTTCAGATTGGTTGCAACCACCGCTCTCTCTTGTTGTATTTGAATTGTTGAAGGTGAATTCAGTTTTCTGTCAGTCTCAAAAATGTAATTGTCTAGTTTGATGCTTGAGGAAACCACAAGGTTGAAATAAATTATTGCATCGACAATTATGTAATTTCGTGTTATTATATTTTATCTTATTCTTGCTCTGTTTACCACATTGAGCTCTCATACCCGGATTTCTTCCTGGAATTATTCCATTATAACACACACACACATATATATATATATATATATATATATATATATATATATATATATACTTGCAGAGTCGTGTGAAAAATGAAACACTAACGTTGTTATGGACGAAAATAACGCCATAAAAAGTTCGTCCCGGTGATACTGGGGGCGGTAGGAGTAGATATTATGATGCGAGTAAAAATGGCTGCCATCGACTCTGTGGAAGTCTTGTTGAGAAAACAATTAATCCGGAGAAAATGTAAGAAGTTTTGAAAGAAACCGAAATGAACGCATATTTTCTAGAAACGCGCATGAGGACTAATTTACTGGCGGAACAGATGTGCATACGAAGCTATTAGTTCTAAACCTATAATAGCCAATGAGTTCGGAGAAAATCGACTTTACGTTATTATATACATTAAGTAAACAAGTTCAAATATATTTATAAAATGAACTTAGAAACAATATTTATTTCAAAAGTGCTCAATACTAGGTAGAGCTTTATAAATATCTCTTCAAATAACAGTTTTGTATAATCTATTATATAAACGTCACCTGTCTGTATGGATGTATGTATGTATGTATGTATGTATGTATGTATGTATGTATGTATGTATGTAAAGCTTCTCCTCCGAAAGTACCCAACACACGGTCACACGGGTGACATCATTCCGACCGGCCAGCCCAGACGCGTGTAATATCTCGGAACCGGAAAAAAAAAATTGACTCTGCCGGGGTCGACTGAGCACTTTATTCCAATGGGGGGTGGCTTTTAACTCCACTTTTCAACGTTATTTATACTAATTTGAGAAGAAAAATAATGCAAAGTCACGATAAACTAGATATGACGTCAGAGTAAGGGAGTGGCGGGTAGAAATTCACTCACACTACAACCATTTTTTTTCTTTCTTTCTTCTTCCCCTCTCACTCCCACACTTTCTTTCTTAATTATTAATAGACGCTAATATTCCTTCCCCCCTCCCTTCCTCACTATGGCCGTTCTGTTATCCTGATATAATACTTCCAGGCATTACCTCCTCCTTTCAGGCCAAATGGGGGGGGGGGGAATGACGGCATTCACCGATGTGAGCGCCACAGGTTAAATCTGGGGAGAGGGAGTGTCGGCATTCGGCGGTGGGGCGCCTCAGGCCAAATCTGGGGAGGGGGAATGTCGGTATTCGCCGGTATGAGCGCCCCAGGCCAAATTTGGGGAGGGGGAGTGTCGACATTCGCCGGTGTGAGCGCCTCAGGCCAAATTTGGGGGATAGGAGAGTATCGGTATTCGCCGGTGGGGCGCCAGGCTAAATCTGGGGAGGGGGAATGTCGGCATTCGCCGGTATGAGCGCCTCAGGCCAAATCTGGGGAGGGGGAGCGCCTCAGGCCAAATCTGGGGAGGGGGGGGGGTGTCGGCATTCGCCGGTGTGAGCGCCTCAGGCCAAATTTGGGGCAGAGGAGAGTATCGGTATTCGCCGGTGGGGCGCCAGGCTAAATCTGGGGAGGGGGAATGTCGGCATTCGCCGGTATGAGCGCCTCAGGCCAAATCTGGGGAGGGGGAGCGCCTCAGGCCAAATCTGGGGAGAGGGAGTGTCGGCATTCGCCGGTATGAGCGCCTCAGGCCAAATCGGGGGGGACATCGGTATTCGCCAGTGGGGCGCCTCAGGCGAAACTTGAGGAGGTGGAGTTCCAGCATTCGCAGGTGTGAACGCCTCAGGTGAAATTCAGGGGAGGGGGGGGAGTATGAGTAATCGTCGGTGAGATCACGACCTCAGCCTGTACTTTAGGGGAGAAGAAATGCCCAAAAGGAAAAGGGATTAAAAAACAAAATGATAATCTGATTTTTGATTCGACAGTGTAAAACCGACACCTACTGGATAGGACTAGATAATACACTTGATCTCAAGGCAAAAATGCCGAGAACAGATACTACACTTTGATCTTAGCCAAAAGACCAAGTAAAGCATCCGAAATTAAAAGGTATTTACTCCTCCCCAGGAGTTAGGCACAAGGCCAGTTTTATCTTACTCCCACAAGTAAGATGTGACCAGAGATTGGGTCGAGAAAGTGGGGTTAAAAGCCAGCGCTCGAGAGGTGAGCACTCTGGCCATTTAAAAATTGCCTGGGCAGCCCCGTCGGCATTCCCCGGTAGGGGCGCCTCAGACAGTAAGCAATAAACTTACTCCTCCCCAAAGAGGGGAGGCGAAGCCTGGGAGGGTGGACCTCCTAGAACTGCACAGGACAATCCCATAGACCGGCGTAAATCAAGTCCCGGAGGCCAAGACAATACCAGTCTATGGGGAACAGATACTACACTTTGATCTTAGCCAAAAGACCAAGTAAAGCATCCGAAATTAAAATTTTGGGCACGATTTCTATCAGTATTTATAACGAATCTACCACAGTACAGCGGTCTATCCACTATACACTGTTTAAATTACGTTAATAAATTAACAAGTAATAATAACTATGATTTTCTTTCAAAAAACATTGTATCATACTATTTAACAACTTATTACATGAGTTTTGAATATCAACAAATAATTTTAAACTCTCCCAGACCGTTTTTCTCTAATTCAACATAGCTTTTAGACGCCATTTTTTTTTTTTACCGAAAATTACATTAATTCACTTCTTTTGGCTAATATCAAGGTGTAGTATCTTCCGATGGATACTGCACCCCATAAACTGGAATCGTCTTGGCCAGCGGGGCTTCATTCCGCCGGTCTATGAGTTTGTCATGTGCAGTTCTAGGAGGTCCACACTCCCAGGATTTGCCTCCCCTCTTTGGGGAGGAATAAGTTTATTGCTTACTGCCTGAGGCGCCCCGTACCGGGGAATGCCGAATAACAGCTTCTACGTTTCTCTTTGGACTATTTTGCAGATGAAAAGCGGGGTGGGGGGATCGGTAAGAGTGATTTCATTACTGCTCCAGAAGCCTCCTTGATTTTTTTAAATACTCGGCGTTGTCCGGGAGAAAAGTGCTCAATATCCTAGATAGAGCTACTGTAGTGATAGGTTTGGAAAATATTTTAACGCCATCTTCGTTACCCTTTGGACTATTTTGCAGATGAAAAGGAGGGAGGATACCTAAGTAATTTACGTAGTGCTCATGAGGCCTCCTTGATTTTCAAAGTACTCGGCGTTGTCCGGGAGAAAAGTGCTCAATATCCTAGATAGAGCTACTGTAGTGATAGGTTTGGAAAATATTTTAACGCCATCTTCGTTACCCTTTGGACTATTTTGCAGATGAAAAGGAGGGAGGATACCTAAGTAATTTACGTAGTGCTCAGGAGGCCTCCTTGATTTTCAAAGTACTCGGCGTTGTCCGGGAGAAAAGTGCTCAATATCCTAGATAGAGCTACTGTAGTGATAGGTTTGGAAAATATTTTAACGCCATCTTCGTTACCCTTTGGACTATTTTGCAGATAAAAAGCAGGGAGGATACCTAAGTAATTTCAGTAGTGCTCAGGAGGCCTCCTTGATTTTCAAAGTACTCGGCGTTGTCCGGGAGAAAAGTGCTCAATATCCTAGATAGAGCTACTGTAGTGATAGGTTTGGAAAATATTTTAACGCCATCTTCGTTACCCTTTGGACTATTTTGCAGATAAAAAGGAGGGAGGATACTTAAGTAATTTCAGTAGTGCTCAGGAGGCCTCCTTGATTATCAAAGTACTCGGCGTTGTTCGGGAGAAAAGTGCTCAATATCCTAGATAGAGCTACTGTAGTGATAGGTTTGGAAAATATTTTAACGCCATCTTCGTTCCCCTTTGGACTATTTTGCAGATAAAAAGCAGGGAGGATACCTAAGTAATTTACGTAGTGCTCAGGAGGCCTCCTTGATTTTCAAAGTACTCGGCGTTGTCCGGGAGAAAAGTGCTCGATATCCTAGATAGAGCTACTGTAGTGATAGGTTTGGAAAATATTTTAACGCCATCTTCGTTACCCTTTCGACTATTTTGCAGATAAAAAGGAGGGAGGATACCTAAGTAATTTACGTAGTGCTCAGGAGGCCTCCTTGATTTTCAAAGTACTCGGCGTTGTCCGGGAGAAAAGTGCTCAATATCCTAGATAGAGCTACTGTAGTGATAGGTTTGGAAAATATTTTAACGCCATCTTTTTCCCCTTTGGACTATTTTGCAGATGAAAAGGAGGGAGAATACCTAAGTTATTTCAGTAGTGCTCAGAGGGCCCTCTTGATTTTTTAAGTACTCGGCGTTGTTCGGGAGAAAAGTGCTCAATGTCCTAGATAGAGCTACTGTAGTGATAGGTTTGGAAAATATTTTAACGCCATCTACATTACCCTTTGGACTATTTTGCAGATAAAAACGAGGGAGGATACCTAAGTAATTTCAGTAGTGCTTAGTAGGCCTCCTTGATTATCAAAGTACTCGGCGTTGTCTGGGAGAAAAGTGCTCAATATCCTAGATAGAGCTACTGTAGTGATAGGTTTGGAAAATATTTTAACGACATCTTCGTTACCCTTTGGACTATTTTGCAGATAAAAAGCAGGGAGGATACTTAAGTAATTTCAGTAGTGCTCAGGAGGCCTCCTTGATTTTAAAAGTACTCGGCGTTGTCGGGAGAAAAGTGCTCAATATCCTAGATAGAGCTACTGTAGTGATAGGTTTGGAAAATATTTTAACGCCATCTTTGTACCCCTTTGGACTATTTTGCAGATAAAAAGCAGGTAGGATACCTAAGTAATTTACGTAGTGCTCAGGAGGCCTCCTTGATTTTCAAAGTACTCGGCGTTGTCCGGGAGAAAAGTGCTCAATATCCTAGATAGAGCTACTGTAGTGATAGGTTTGGAAAATATTTTAACGCCATCTTCGTTACCCTTTGGACTATTTTGCAGATAAAAAGCAGGGAGGATACCTAAGTAATTTCAGTAGTGCTCAGGAGGCCTCCTTGATTTTCAAAGTACTCGGCGTTGTCGGGAGAAAAGTGCTCAATATCCTAGATAGAGCTACTGTAGTGATAGGTTTGGAAAATATTTTAACGCCATCTTCGTTACCCTTTGGACTATTTTGCAGATAAAAAGGAGGGAGGATACCTAAGTAATTTACGTAGTGCTCAGGAGGCCTCCTTGATTATCAAAGTACTCGGCGTTGTTCGGGAGAAAAGTGCTCAATATCCTAGATAGAGCTACTGTAGTGATAGGTTTGGAAAATATTTTAACGCCATCTTCGTTCCCCTTTGGACTATTTTGCAGATAAAAAGCAGGGAGGATACCTAAGTAATTTACGTAGTGCTCAGGAGGCCTCCTTGATTTTCAAAGTACTCGGCGTTGTCCGGGAGAAAAGTGCTCGATATCCTAGATAGAGCTACTGTAGTGATAGGTTTGGAAAATATTTTAACGCCATCTTCGTTACCCTTTCGACTATTTTGCAGATAAAAAGGAGGGAGGATACCTAAGTAATTTACGTAGTGCTCAGGAGGCCTCCTTGATTTTCAAAGTACTCGGCGTTGTCCGGGAGAAAAGTGCTCAATATCCTAGATAGAGCTACTATAGTGATAGGTTTGGAAAATATTTTAACGCCATCTTTTTCCCCTTTGGACTATTTTGCAGATGAAAAGGAGGGAGAATACCTAAGTTATTTCAGTAGTGCTCAGAGGGCCCTCTTGATTTTTTAAGTACTCGGCGTTGTTCGGGAGAAAAGTGCTCAATGTCCTAGATAGAGCTACTGTAGTGATAGGTTTGGAAAATATTTTAACGCCATCTACATTACCCTTTGGACTATTTTGCAGATAAAAACGAGGGAGGATACCTAAGTAATTTCAGTAGTGCTCAGTAGGCCTCCTTGATTATCAAAGTACTCGGCGTTGTCTGGGAGAAAAGTGCTCAATATCCTAGATAGAGCTACTGTAGTGATAGGTTTGGAAAATATTTTAACGACATCTTCGTTACCCTTTGGACTATTTTGCAGATAAAAAGCAGGGAGGATACTTAAGTAATTTCAGTAGTGCTCAGGAGGCCTCCTTGATTTTAAAAGTACTCGGCGTTGTCGGGAGAAAAGTGCTCAATATCCTAGATAGAGCTACTGTAGTGATAGGTTTGGAAAATATTTTAACGCCATCTTCGTTCCCCTTTGTACTATTTTGCAGATAAAAAGCAGGGAGGATACCTAAGTAATTTACGTAGTGCTCAGGAGGCCTCCTTGATTTTCAAAGTACTCGGCGTTGTCCGGGAGAAAAGTGCTCAATATCCTAGATAGAGCTACTGTAGTGATAGGTTTGGAAAATATTTTAACGCCATCTTCGGTCCCCTTTGGACTATTTTGCAGATAAAAAGCAGGGAGGATACCTAAGTAATTTCACTAGTGCTCAGGAGGCCTCCTTGATTTTAAAAGTACTCGGCGTTGTCGGGAGAAAAGTGCTCAATATCCTAGATAGAGCTACTGTAGTGATAGGTTTGGAAAATATTTTAACGCCATCTTTGTTCCCCTTTGGACTATTTTGCAGATGAAAAGGAGGGAGGATACCTAAGTAATTTACGTAGTGCTCAGGAGGCCTCCTTGATTTTCAAAGTACTCGGCGTTGTCCGGGAGAAAAGTGCTCAATATCCTAGATAGAGCTACTGTAGTGATAGGTTTGGAAAATATTTTAACGCCATCTTCGTTCCCCTTTGGACTATTTTATCTGATGAAAAGGAGGGAGGATACCTAAGTAATTTCAGTAGTGCTCAGGAGGCCTCGTTGATTTTCAAAGTACTCGGCGTTGTCCGGGAGAAAAGTGCTCAATATCCTAGATAGAGCTACTGTAGTGATAGGTTTGGAAAATATTTTAACGCCATCTTCGTTACCCTTTGGACTATTTTGCAGATAAAAACGAGGGAGGATACCTAAGTAATTTCAGTAGTGCTCAGGAGGCCTCCTTGATTTTCAAAGTACTCGGCGTTGTCCGGGAGAAAAGTGCTCGATATCCTAGATAGAGCTACTGTAGTGATAGGTTTGGAAAATATTTTAACGCCATCTTCGTTACCCTTTCGACTATTTTGCAGATAAAAAGGAGGAAGGATACCTAAGTAATTTACGTAGTGCTCAGGAGGCCTCCTTGATTTTCAAAGTACTCGGCGTTGTCCGGGAGAAAAGTGCTCAATATCCTAGATAGAGCTACTGTAGTGATAAGTTTGGAAAATATTTTAACGCCATCTTTTTCCCCTTTGGACTATTTTGCAGATGAAAAGGAGGGAGAATACCTAAGTTATTTCAGTAGTGCTCAGAGGGTCGTCTTGATTTTTAAAGTACTCGGCGTTGTTCGGGAGAAAAGTGCTCAATGTCCTAGATAGAGCTACTGTAGTGATAGGTTTGGAAAATATTTTAACGCCATCTTCGTTCCCCTTTGGACTATTTTGCAGATAAAAAGCAGGGAGGATACCTAAGTAATTTCACTAGTGCTTAGGAGGCCTCCTTGATTTTAAAAGTACTCGGCGTTGTCGGGAGAAAAGTGCTCAATATCCTAGATAGAGCTACTGTAGTGATAGGTTTGGAAAATATTTTAACGCCATCTTCGTTCCCCTTTGGACTATTTTGCAGATGAAAAGGAGGGAGGATACCTAAGTAATTTACGTAGTGCTCAGGAGGCCTCCTTGATTTTCAAAGTACTCGGCGTTGTCCGGGAGAAAAGTGCTCAATATCCTAGATAGAGCTACTGTAGTGATAGGTTTGGAAAATATTTTAACGCCATCTTCGGTCCCCTTTGGACTATTTTGCAGATGAAAAGGAGGGAGGATACCTAAGTAATTTCAGTAGTGCTCAGGAGGCCTCCTTGATTTTCAAAGTACTCGGCGTTGTCCGGGAGAAAAGTGCTCGATATCCTAGATAGAGCTACTGTAGTGATAGGTTTGGAAAATATTTTAACGCCATCTTCGTTACCCTTTGGACTATTTTGCAGATAAAAACGAGGGAGGATACCTAAGTAATTTCAGTAGTGCTCAGGAGGCCTCCTTGATTTTCAAAGTACTCGGCGTTGTCTGGGAGAAAAGTGCTCGATATCCTAGATAGAGCTACTGTAGTCATAGGTTTGGAAAATATTTTAACGCCATCTTCGTTACCCTTTAGACTATTTTGCAGATAAAAAGGAGGGAGGATACCTAAGTAATTTACGTAGTGCTCAGGAGGCCTCCTTGATTTTCAAAGTACTCGGCGTTGTCCGGAAGAAAAGTGCTCAATATCCATAATAGAGCTACTGTAGTGATAGGTTTTGAAATTTTTTTAAATGCCATCTTCATTCCCCTTTGGACTATTTTGCAGATGAAAAGAAGGGTGGATACCTAAGTAATTTCAGTAGTGCTCAGGAGGCTTCCTTGATTATCAAAGTACTCGGCGTTGTCCGGGAGAAAAGTGCTCAATGTCCTAGATAGAGCTACTGTAGTGATAGGTTTGGAAAATATTTTAACGCCATCTTCTGTTCCACTTTGGACTATTTGGCAGATCAGAAGGAGACAGGATACCTAAAGGAATTCAGTAGTGCTCAGGAGGCCTCTTGGATTTTAAAAGTACTCGGAGTTGTTTGGGAGAAAATTGCTCAATGTCCTAGATAGAGCTACTGTAGTGATAGGTTTGGATAATATTTTAACAGCATCTACGCTGAAAAGGATGGGGGAATCCATAAGAGTGATTTCAGTAGTGCTCAGGAGGCCTCCTTGATTTTCAAATCACTCGGCGTTGTCCGGGAGAAAATTGCTCAATGTCCTAGATAGAGTTACTGTAGTGATAGGTTTGGATAATATTTTAACAGAATCTATTTTGCAGATGAAAAGGAGAGGGGGTCAGTAAGAGTGACTTCTGCGGTATTGCACTCGGGGAGGTCTTCTGCGGTATAGGTACCTGAGGCTTCTGCAGTATGGCACCAGGGGAGTGCTTCTGCGGGATAGAAGCTTGAGGCTTCTGCGGTATGGCATCAGGGGTGCTATTGCGGTATAGAAACCGGGGGGGTGCTTCTGCGATATAAGAACCTCGGGTTTCTGCACTATGGCACCCGGGGAGTGCTTCTGCGGTATGGCACACGAGGGGTGCTTCTGTGGTATAGAAACCAGGGGGGTTCTTCTGCAATATAGCAACCAGGGGGCTACTTCTGTGGTATATCAACCGGAGGGTGGTTCTGCAATAGGGAACCATGAGGTGGTATGGCACCCAGGGGGTGCTTCTGCCGTATGGCACTTACGGCGGGTGCTTCTGCGGTATAGAATCACAAGGCTGTTCGGCGTTGTCCAGGAGAAAAGTGCTCAATATCCTAGATAGAGCTACTGTAGTGATAGGTTTTGAAAATATTTTAACGCCATCTTCGTTCCACTTTGGAATATTTTGCAAATGAAAAGGAGGGAGGATACCTAAGTGATTTTAGTAATGCTCAGGAGGCTTTCCTGATTGTAAAAGTACTCTACATTGTCCGGGATAAAAGTGCTCAATGTCCCAGATAGTGCTACTATTGTGATATGGTTGGATAATATTTTAACAGCATCTACGCTGAAAAGGATATGGAATCGATAAGAGTGATTTACGTAGTGCTCAGGAGGCCTCGTTGATTTTCAAAGTACTCGGCGTTGTCCGGGAGAAAAGTGTACAATATCCTAGATAGAGCTACTGTAGTGATAGGTTTGGAAAATATTTTAACGCTATCGTTGTTCCCCTTTGGACTATTTTGCAGATGAAAAAGAAGGGAGGATACCTAAATGATTACAGTTGTTCTTAGGAGGCTTCCTTGATTTTCAAATTACTCGGCGTTGTTCGGGAGAAATGTGCTCAATGTCCTAGATAGAGCTACTGTAGTGATAGGTTTGGATAATATTTTAACAGCATCTACGCTGAAAAGGATAGGGGAAATCGATAAGAGTAATTTCAGTAGTGCTCAGGAGGCCCCTTGATTTTTAAAGTACTCGGCGTTGTCCGGGAGAAAAGTGTACAATATCCTAGATAGCGCTACTGTAGTGACAGGTTTGGAAAATATTTTAACGCTATCTTTGTTCCCCTTTGGACTATTTTGCAGATGAAAAAGAAGGGAGGATACCTAAATGATTTCAGTAGTTCTCAGGAGGCTTCCTTGATTTTCAAATGACTCGGCGTTGTCCGGGAGAAAAGTGCTCAATGTCCTAGATAAAGCTACTGTAGTGATAGGTTTGGATAATATTTTAACAGCATCTACGCTGAAAAGGATAGGGGAAATCGATAAGAGTAATTTCAGTAGTCCTCAGGAGGCCCCTTGATTTTAAATTACTCGGCGTTGTCCGGGAGAAAAGTGCTGAATATCCTAGATAGAGCTACTGTAGTGATAGGTTTGGTAAATATTTTAACACCATCTTCGTTACTCTTTGGACTATTTTGCAGATGAAAAGGAGGGAGATTACCTAAGTGATTTCAGTAGTGCTCAGGAGGCCTCCTTTATTTTCAAAGTACTCGGCGTTGTCTGGGAGAAAAGTGCGCAATATCGTAGATAGAGCTACTGTAGTGATAGGTTTGGAAAATATTTTAACGCCATCTTCGTTCCCCTTTAGACTATTTTGCAGATGAAAAGGAGTGGGGGGCAGTAAGGGTTATTTCAGTAGTAGCTTCTGCGGTATTGAACCTGGGGAGTGCTTCTGCGGTATAGGAACCTGCGGCTTCTTCGGTAGGGGACCAGAGGAGTGCTTCTGCGGTATAGGAACTTGAGGCTTCTGCAGTATGGCAGGCGGGGGAGGGGTGCTTCTGCGGTATAGAAACCTGAGGTATTTGCGGTATGGCACCCAGGGTGTGCTTCTGCGGTATGGCACCCGGGGGGTGCTTCTGCGGTATAGAAACCGGGGGGGGGTTGCTTCTGCAGTATAGCAACTGGTGGGTACTTCTGTGGTATAGCAACCAGAGGGTGGTGCTTCTGCGGTATAGGAGCCTGAGGCTTCAGCGGTATGGCACTCAGGGGGTTCTTCTGCGGTATAGGGGTGTGCTTCTATGGTATAGCATCCGGGGGGTTGCTTCTGCAGTATAGGAACTTGAAGCTTCTGCGGTATAGCAGCTAAAGGTAGGGTGCTTCTGCGGTATAGGACCACGAGGTTTATGCGGTATAGCACCTGTTGGAGGTGCTTCCTCAGTATAGGACCACGAGGCTTCTGCAGTATAGCAACCGGGGGAGGGGGGGTTTCTCTGGTATAGCAACGGGGGGGGGGAGGGGGTGCTTCTGTTTGTATGGCACTCGGGGGGTGTTTTTGCAGAATAGGAACCTGAGGCTTCTGCGGTATGGCAACCAGGAGGCTGCTTCTGTGGTATGGCAGCCTGGGGGTGCTTCTGCAGTATGGCACCCAGGGGGTTGCTTCTGCGGTATGGCACCCAGGGGGGTGCTTCTGCAGTATAGAATTACGATGCTTCTGCGGTATAGCAACCAGGGGTTTGGTGCTTCTGCGGTATAGGACCACGAGGCTTCTGCGGTATAGTATTCGCACTGGGCCGGTGATAGATGCGTATTCTGCATTCGCACTTGGGCTGCGATAGGTACGTAAGTATCATTCACACTGGGGCAGCGATAGGTACGTATATAGCATGCATACCGGGGCGGCAATAGGTACTTTTATAGTATATGCACCGGGGCGGCAATAGGTACGTATATAGTATGTGCACTGGGGCGACAGTAGGTACGTATATAGTCTGCGCACCATTGTGGCGATACATACGTATATAGTATGAATATCGGAGCGGAGATAAGTACCTATATAGAAAGCGCAGATAGAGGTGGTACTTTTTATAGAAATATGTCATACTATTGCCCTGGAAAACGTAGGAGAAATGGTGGGGAAGAAGCAGCTTTCGCAAAATGCAAAATGAGAAAGTAGCGGTGAAATGGGGCGACCAGGGAAGAGAAAGGTAGAAAGATAAAGAGACGGCTATAGAGGAGGGGGGAAATAGAAGTTTGAATATAAAGATGTTACACACGCGATTTCTCTTCAATTATATGTTTTTATGACCCCGAGCAACGCCGGGTAGCCCCGCTAGTATATAAATATATTCATATATATATATATATATATATATATATACATATATATATATAATTATTACTAATAAATATTTGTAAATAGCCACATACATATATGTTTCACCATAACCAAGAATCATTAGTGTGGCTAGATATAACTGTATCACTGGTTGCAGGAACTGAACCCCAGACTGACGTCACCTTTGACTTCTGTCCGAAATCCTTGCCTCGTACGGCCACTGAGACAGCTATACAATAAAGATACTGATATACATTTATTTATTAAATGAACACAGTAAACCTTCATAAAGTGTTCAACCAAAATGAGAGAATATTGCTTTTGAGATTTTCCGTACAGAGTTCTCTTCCTTGAAGGGAGCTTTAAATATTCTTTTATGATATGATATTTTTCAATTTGCACATATCTATATATTTCATCTTTGCTACGAATCATCAGGGTGGTTAGATATAACTGTAGCATCGGTCGAAGGATGGGAAGCCAGGACTGCATTCCCTTTCATCCAACATCTTTGCCTCCACTGCCACTGAGACACTATATGACGAAAAAGGGAAACATACTTATATTCATTAAATTAAGATAGTCAGCCTCTGTAGTGTACACACACATATATAAATATAAATATTATTTTCAATATATATATACAATATGTTGCACTCAAAAATGATATATATATATATATATATATATATATATATATATATATATATATATATGTGTGTGTGTGTGTGTAATTAGGCAGCATTCCTTCTCTTATGCATGATTGGTTAAACAGTAGCGACAGCTTCTGTTTATTTATTTTGTGATTCGTTTGTTCGATTCGTCACACGACCGATTTGGTATTGTCGTCCATGTTGTATCAAAAATCGCTATATTTTCGCGAAAGTTTTCGACCGACGTCGGTCATCTTCAGGCGGATGAATGAGTATGCAAAATAAAAGATTGGTGAATTTATTAAAGAAAACGTTTTTAAAAAACAGTTATCACTTCAACAACACTTCAACATACCTTCACCTTCTCATAACGAGCATGGTTGATACTGGGTTTATTTACTTGAATCAACAACTCTTCAATTATGGGGAGACGTTCGCGAAAATATGGCGATTTTTTTATACAACATGGACGACAATACCAAATCGGTCGTGCGACGAATCGAAAACACGAAGCAAAAAGTAAATAAACTACTGGCGCTACTGTTTAACAAAACACACACACACACACATACGCACAACACCCGAGATTGGCCGGGGTTTAAAGTTGAGAATAGCGTTGAGAGCGTGACAACAGTCACAATCGATTTCTTACTGATATAATTGCGAGTTAAGTATAATTGAAAAAAAAAACAGTCGATATTATACTGTCCTAATCGCGAGTAAAAATTAAAAGTAAGGCCATGCATGAACACAGTGAAAAATCCTGCGAGATGGTTGAATTTAATTTAAACAGAAACAGTTGTTGATATGTTTTATCAACAAAACAACAGATGACTGCGTTCGAAATATTATTTTTAAAAAGAAAATCCTGCGCGAGTTAAGTATTACTTAAATAATGAACGTGTTCGAAGTCTTATTTTTAAACAGAAATTCTTGCGCTAGCCAAAAATTACTTAAATAATGAACGTGTTCGAAGTCTTATTTTAAAAAAGAAATTCCTGCGCTAGCCAAAAATTACTTAAATAATGATCGTGTTCGAAGTCTTTTTTTTTTTTCAAATCCTGCACGAGTTAATTATTACTTATAGAATAAACTTGTTTGAAGTTATATTTTGAAAAAGAAATTCCAGCGCGCTTCAAGCATTACTTAAAAAGTGAACGTGTTCGAAGTCCTTACTAGAAAAAAAATCCTCCAGCAGAAAAACGGAAAATGGATATGACGAAAACTGGATGAATGTGTTTTTATTTAATTATTTTTAATCTTAAAAATTAAAATTAAAACAATTATTTAAAAGTTCAAAACCATTTTTAAAATTCAGTCTTTATTTTGATGTTGTTTGTTTATTTTCATTTTTGCTTCATGAAACGAAGAAAATGTATTAAACAAATAATGACATTTTTTACGTTTGAATATAATTCACTTATTTTTGGAACTTATTTTATATAAACATTGCCCGCTACTAGACAGTGCTCCATTTGTTTATTTAAAAATAGTTTTTTTATTACGCTAATTTTTAGCAAGCGATATCATTGACGACAGTGCTTGACTCGATAAGAAAGGTTTATATAGTCATCCATAGACAAGCTGTTTTGAACTATCACGGCTCTTCAGTGCTACTAGACGAGCATACATCCGAAGCCTGTAATCGTCGTTGGTTAATGATATGTCGATGTTTTATATGAACATTGCCCGCTACTAGGCAGTGCTCTATTTGTTTTGTAACGAAGATATATAGATTTGCCGTTCTATTATAGAACGCATGAATGTACTGATGGTAATAATTGTCTAAGTTTGGCACGAGGAAACACCGATGCCAGAATATCAATTTAGTGAGATCACGCGGGTTTCTAGCAAATCGATTGCACATACGGCAAGACACGGGTTCACATGCTTAAAGAAACCATTCTCTTATCAGTGTCTCTCTCTCTATCTTTCTCTGCCTTTCTCTCTGTCTGTATCTCTTTCTCTCTCTCCTCTCTATCTCTTTCTCCCCCCCTCTCTCTCTCTCTCTCTCTCTCTCTCTCTCTATATATATATATATATATATATCTGTCTTTTCATTATATATATATATGTATATATATATATATATATGTATATATATATATCTGTCTTTTTATGTATATATATATATATATATGTATATATATATATATATATATGTATATATATGTATGTATATATATATATATATATATATATATATATATATATATATATATATATATATATATATATATATATATATATATATATATATATATCTGTCTTTGTTTCTAATTTAAAGAGCGGCAATTTTCCAAAAATAAAACCTCTTTTTTTCTAAACAATAAAAAGATAAAAAAATAAAATAAGTATAAATAAATAAAACTCGAACTAGCAGACAAGATACAGCATTTAGAAAACAAAGTCAGAAATTGAAAAGAAAAGACAAAAAGTCTGCTGTCTACGACAATCTGAAAGAAACGGAGAATGAAAAGGCATTTATTGAACGTTTGTTCGAATCGATACATCACGGCGTAGTATTCACTTCGCGTAGAGGTCGAATTTCGAAAGGCCAAAATGGAGCCTCAACATGTACGCAAACAATTAGCTTCATCTATTCCTAGCAGGTGAACCCAGCGTTGCCCGGGAATGACCGCTCCTCCTGTGAACCATTATTACCATTTTTATTCTTAATTTTTAATTTGTATAATTTTTTATATTATTTAACTTTTAATATATTTTAATTATTTATATTATTTTTAATTTTTAATATTTTGTAATTTTAAATTATTCTTTAATTTTTAATATTTTTTTTAATTTTTAATTATTTTTTCAACTTTTAAATATTTTGTAATTTTTAATTATTTTTTAATTTTTAATTATTTTTTTAATTTTTAATATTTTTAAAATTTTTAATATTTTTAACTTTTAATATTTTTTAATTTTTAATTATTTTTAATTTTTAATATTTTTTAAATTATTAATGTTTTAATTTTTAATTATTTATACTATTGAGTCACCATTTATCAAAGCCGAACGCCGTGGTAGGGCTAATAGCAGACGACAGTCGGCGCTTATAACTTCTTCGCCATTTAGCTGCTACTGGAATAGGTCAAATGCCGGAAGCTCCATTTGTTTACACTTTTATATGTTAGCAGCAGTTTGTTATTTAACTTACTAGTAAGCTCGACCCAGAAGGAAGCATGTTTTAGTCATCCATAGGCACGATCCCCTATGGGTGAAGCACTTTGGTGGAAGGAGTGGTCGCTTTCCACATACCATTAAAACAATATTCTTTTGGAAAAATAATTAAGTACTTTTGGTTATCAATATCAGAAAAATATAAATAAATGAACTACTTCGTTTATATAAGGTATAATTTTTCCGACGCACCAGACTGCGGCTACTGAAGACCGGGTTTAGAATCTCGTTAATACTAGCCACACTGGTTAGTCATAAAGACGACGAAACACGTAGTAATACCCAGGCATGCTGCCTCGATGTATCACAGACCTCCAGCGTAACTAGACAGTCAAATGCTTCAAGCCGGCATCGTAACTTGACTGTCTAATTGACAGGCAATTATAACCTTTCGGTAGCCAAATCTCAATGTTTATATAGACTCTGTCAACTACCGAAGAGTTCTCAATTTCTTTTTGTACGAATAGCTGTGCTTATCTGCCTCTAATTAGGTTACGAAGATCCGTCGTTTCCTACACGAAACTGAACACTTTTCTTTAGTTAATGACGTCATTATTCTTTTTTCATGTCAAATATCGTCTGAACAAATGGAGACAGAACAATCGTAGTATGTAGCATAGTTTCTAATGATAATACTATATAACAAAGAGTTGGTTATTTTATTTTACCTCCTGTTTTTAATTAAATTGACTTTACACAATGACAACATCTCAGTTTACTTGCCTCTAAACAATCGGGGATAGAAGAATTGTGACGTCATTAAATACAAAATCGGTCCTAAAAATGTAAGAACGCGAAAACCAGGAGACACGTATTAATTTCTTTTGAATATTTAATTCATAGTGCCGAAGCATCGGCCATTGACTTGGCACTGGATTTAATTAAAACCTATAGAAAAAGAAACACATCATATTCAAAGACAGCAAGTCGGTATTTAACACCCTGGAAAATAGAAATATCAGGTTGGAAAGAAAGTAATGTCGTTTTTGTCCAACACATTTATTTCATTTGAAACATTCACATCAGCGCATTTTTAATCTTTACAATAATTTCCCTCATTTTCTATGACTTCTGTCCAACGATCAACTAGCTTCTTGATGCCTTCTTCAAAATAAATCTCTGATTTTTGAGAGAAAAACAAATTTAGGTCATTTTTGAGTTGGTCGTCATTTTCATGAATTTTATTGTTTAAGTGATGCTGCAACGACCGGAAAAATGGTAGTCGGATGGAGCAATGTCAGATGAATAAGGCGGATTAGGCAAAACTTCCCAATTGAAACTCATAACCTTTTCCTGAGTGAGTTTTGCTGTGTGAGGTTTTGCGTTATCATGCTGATGCAGTACACCCTTCCTATTGAGTAATGCTGGTCGTTTTATTTGATAGAGCAATTCTTAGATCTTCCAGCTGCGAAAAATATTTTACTGCTGTGATTGTTTGATTAGGCTCTAGTAACTCATAATGAATCAGTCTTCTCATGTCCTATCATAAAAAGAGCATCACCTTCTTTGGGTGTAGCCATTGTTTTGGATCAGGATGTGGACTTTGGTTTTGGTCTAACCATTGTCTTTTGCATTGGGTATTCTTTTAAATGATTCATTTTTTATCTCCAGTTACAATTCTTTACAAAAATTGTTCCCGGTAATTCCTGGAAAACAAAAATGTGCAAACTGTCAATCTTTGATTTCGTTGAGCATCGGCCAAATTGTTGGGAACCCAGAGTCCAAGTTTGGAAACTTTTCCTAACTCGTGAAGGCATTAACTAATTGTGGTATGGGTTGTATTGAATTGTTGAGCTAATTCACTGTTGGTTAACTTTGGATTGGTTTTCACAGCGTCTTTAATGGCGTCTTTATCAATTAATGTTGGCCTTCCCGAACGTCGCCGATCTGACAGGTTAAAGTCTCCAGAAGAAAATTTTGCAAACCACCGTTGATATTTTCGATCATTCAGAACATTTATCCCGTAGACAGTTCGAATATTCCTTGTAGCTTCTGCAGCAGAGTTTCCTTTTTTAACTTCATAAGGCATGCAATGTCTCAGATGCTCCTCACTAATATCCATTTTTTGACGACTGAGATAGTTAAACTTAATATTTTCCAACTAATTACTATATCTGAAAGGCAAAGCAAGATATAAAGACACCAATTCTACAAAAAATCTAGAACTGTGTACAACTTAGGAGGCTGCAAAGTAATGAAGTTAAAAAAATACGACATTACGTTCTTTCCAGCCTGATACAAATAATCCTGTAGCAACACAAATAATTATAAAGAGTCGAAGTAATCGTCAAAACAAAGAAGTGGTCTTCTGCTGGGCACGCAGCCATGTTGGTATATATGAAAACCACAATGCAGACCAATCAGCAAAATAATCATTAGAATTGGAAAAAATATAAAAGAAAAAAAAACTCAGATTTAAAACCAACAATTAACAAATATCAAATCAATAAGCAACAACAAATGTGGAACTCTTGCAGCAACAATGCATTTTATGAAATAAAATAACAAATTGAAGAAAAAAAATGATGATTCTACCCCAGATGAGCAGAAAAGAACAAGTTGTATTATCAAGATTCCGTATAGGACACACAGATATAATCCATTGCAGTTCCAATTTGCATACCCTGCCAGGAGGCTTATACAGACGAATTGACTGGACCAAGAACAAATCCGACAAAAAACATTACAAACCCAAGTAAATCGAGGTCAAATATTTGAAAATTGAAAAGAAACTGGTGTTTACAACATAATCTAACATAATATGTAATTTCTATCTTACAGGTAAGAAAGACATTTTTTAATAACTAATATAAGTTAGCAAAACGTCTATCTGGACCAAAACTTAGATCTAATATACGGAACGTTTATGTTCTTGCCTTTTAAGAGACGTGGGGTCTGATAAACTCTGCTGGGAAGCCATTAAATAAAATACTGCTTTGTTTTTAAATTCCCGAAACAGTTTTTCATGGGAAACAACTGATGTTCCTTTAAATAATGTTAAGACTAGCGTAAATTCTTGGAAGCAAAATAATATAGTAACTGCAAAAAGTAAATTGACTTACAAAAGTGATTTTCCACCGAACGACTTGAGACTAAAATGTTTTTTTTTATATAGTTTTAATGGTTGAGAAACTATATATATATATATATATATATATATATATATATATATATATATATAAACTATTTTATTTTAAAGATATACGTTACAGTGTCAGTACCACAGTTTTCTCGATCTGGCCAGGCTGGATCTGGGTTAAAGAGTAGCTGGTAAGAGAAGATCGACTATTCCACACCGTTCAAGACAAAGAGAAATGCCCCAGATCGATGAAATCCGGGTACACCACACATACAACGCAATGTGTCATTTTAGTTAAAATGCTTTATATTAGATATTGTTGAACCTACGATTGAGCACCTCATTGTTTTTTCAACTTATTAGTGATACACGTTACATCTATCTATCTATCTATCTATCTATCTATCTATCTATCTATCTATCTATCTATCTATCTATCTCTCCCCCCTCTCTCTCTCTATACATATATATATATATATATATATATATATATATACAATGTATTTTTATGCAATTATTTTTATTGTTCATTGCACCGTTCGTTGTTTTTTTGCTTACTATTATTTCGATTGTCTCACTTCCTAAGTGATTAAGATGCAGAAAATTGCATTATTAGTCGTAACTTTATAAGACGTATTTTTCGTATTTTTCGTTAATATATATATATTTTGATTTATTTTATACGTACATAAAAGTAATCCATGGACACGTGTTTCTGGCTCACATCGTCATCAGCATGGCTAACTTACACAGAGATTAATCCTTCGATATTGATGTCTATAGTCTAGCGTTTTACCATCGGACCAAGACGCCCTGTCTAGAAATATGTACGATTTTTATCACCTAAATATTTAATGTATTTGTATTAAATTATTTTTTATTGGTGATTGCAGCGTTGTTTTTTTGCTTACTATTATTTCGATTGTCTCACTTCCTAAGTGATTAAAATTCAGAAAATTGCATTATTAGTCGCCCTTAACTTTAAAGGACGTATTTTTCGTTAATATATATATTTTCATTTATTTTATAAAAGTAATCTATATATATATATATATATATATATATATATATATATATATATATATAATTGCAAATATACATGCTATGTTTTGGCCTTTTGGCTAAGATCAACGTGTAGTATCTGTTCCGATTGATACTGCACCCCATAGACTGGTATTGTCTTGGCCTTTTGGGCTTGATTTACGCCAGTCTATGGGTATGTCCAGTGCAGTTCTAGGAGATCCACCCTCCCAGGCTTCACCTCCCCTCTTTTGGGAGGAGTAAGTCTATTGCTTACTGTCTGAGGCGCCTCTACCGGGGAATGCCGATGGGGCTGCCCAGGCAATTTTTAAACCCCACTTTCCCGACCCGACCTTGGGTCACATCTTACTTATGGGAGTAAGATAAACACTGTCTTTGTGCCTAACTCCCGGAGAGGAGTAAATTAATACACCATCGAAAGAATTGTTTACCAATCGGTCCTGAACAATTGTAGTTTGTTTACCACTTTCCTTAGGGGGAGGTTTTTGTTTATTTACAATGTTATAATTACAAAATGTGATCTTACTAAAGTTTTTCAGTTCATCAAGTAGAGGTCATTGGTAAACAAAAGATTCCTCTCGCTAGTTACATCTATTACCGTAATTAAAAATGTACTTAGTGACTCTAGTTCGAGAATACATCGAATAATAAGAAGGTGAATGAGTGCACAGAAGAAGTAGTATTTCGTTTAAAACGTAGAGTGACAAATATATACATCTGGTTCGAATGAGCGGATATTTTCATCACTTAATAAAGGTATGCAAAAAGTATAGTCACGTAGATGCACAATGAGAGGCGACACCGCTCAAACTAAAAAAAAATCGCCACGAAAATAAAACAAAAAGAATATTAAGACCAAATAAAACAAAAATAATTTTTAAAAGATGTATGTATTTTCTATTGTTTAAAACACACAATAGAAACTTAATACATTTCTTAATCCATAGAAAATAAAAATTGATTTTCTGTTGTTTTTTTTTGGTAGAAACGCATGCTTTTTAACCAAGTCGTTTTAGACAAGACATAAGAAGGAAAGATAATTATCGCAAAGACAGGAGATGCGTGTTGACCTTGGTCTTGAAAATACCAAGGATATAGGTAGGAGGAAAACAGTCAGCAGCAACAGAATTCCACAAACCTGCAGTTCTTCGAAAAAGGTTACTTGAATAAGAAACTGTATTTTAACGAGGTACTTTAACAGATTTAAATTAATGAAGACCACTAGACCAACGAGTCAAACGAGCAGTGACAAATGAAGCAGGGAATCAATCAAATGATGTTTAAAAACACATGCTATAATAGTACCTAGATAGGAATTTAACGAGCAATATATGTCTGTGAGAGAGATGGTCAAGAGAAGAAAGGGTTTATAATTGCTTCCATAGCAGTGTTTATAAATATTTGGAGAATTTAATCTGTATGCTAACGGAACTCGTGTCTCGGCGTTGTTCGCGAAAACTGAGGGACTTAAAAATCGCAACAGTATATTGAGCTGAAAGAATCGGACAGACTCTTTTCACCGAATATGCTAAGCTGTTATCCACGATATAAAAACAAATATTTGGTCGCGATGTGTGTATGTGTGTTTATAGTAAGTAGAAAGGGCTGGGGCATATTGCTTTCGTGGCTGCTCGGAGCAGTTTACTATTGTTCCCGAAACCGAGACAAATAATATACGATCATGTCCAAATTCTCCATAACGTTGCAAATATTATGACCACTGCCCACATTAATATTGCCCCCGGTACACCCTATACCTGTTTTATCATATCTTAGAAGACACTATCCATTCCTATATTCCACACCGATCTGTTTTAATTTGACATCCCACTTATCCCCTATTCTCATCTAGAGACCGACATGCTTGTTTATGGAGCAGTCGGAAAACAGTAGACGGCCTAACACTAAGCAGAGGGCTGTGACGTCCCTACCAACCTACAGATTTTTCTTTCTTTATTGAATATTTGTAAATATTGTCCCACTCCCCACGATGAATTATTTGTAAATAAAATCTTTTAAAAACAAATTGGGGAACATCTAAGTAAGATCGAAAGATAAAACCCCAGAGTGAATGCAGTATTTTGGTGAGAGTGTCTAGTGTAGGATAAACCCAAAAGCTTTTGAAAAATTTATATACGTATATATATATATATATATATATATATATATATATATATATATGTAAAATAAAAATTGAATTGAGGATAAGCGAATGAACAAACTAACAAACATATAAACTTAAACACATATAAAAGCTCTACCAAGATATTTCAGTTGCTAGAAAGAACCATCCTTGGTTGGAAATCAGAACTTTAAACTTTACAGTTCTGATTTCCAACCAAGGATGGTTGCTTTCTAGCTACTGAAATATTCAATTTTTATTTAAAATTTTGTCTGAAACATTGTTTCTATTTTTCCTCACCCCCCCCACACATATATATATATATATATATATATATATATATATATATATATATATATATATATATATATATATATATATATTTGTTTTATAATGAAATAATTCCAGGAGGAAATCCTGGTATGAGAGCTCAATGTAATAAACAGAGCAAGAATAAAATAAAATATAATAACACGAAATTACATAATCATCGATGCAATAATTTATTTCAACCTCGTGGTATTTTCAAGCATCCGATCTAGACGATTACATTTTTGAAACTGAAAAAAAAGTTTAAATTCACACTCGACAATTTTTTCAAATGTTGTTTCGGTCAGGGAATTAATCTTACCCTTACATACATGTTGTCGCCTCCTATGTGTTAAGGAGCGCATATATTTATTCATAGAGAAACTCCAATACTGCGATTCATCACCGTGGTTGAATATGGTAAGATTCGAAACCACGACCAAAGGGTCCGAAGTCGGGCGTCAAGCTTCGAAGTCTGGCTTGAACTATGTGACGTTTCTTTCGCTTATGAATGTTTAGTTATTTATTGTCGTTTTTGGCGATACTGACAGCTTTCAAAGTTCATCTTACGGTGATGCACTACCGAAGTGCCCGAGAGAGAGAGAGAGAGAGAGAGAGAGAGAGAGAGAGAGGGAGAGAGAGAGAGAGAGAGAGTTACATCACTTACATACATTATATCGCCTTCTATATTTTAGGGACGTATACATTTATTTATAGATAAACTATAGTAATCCATGAACACGCTGATGAGCTGCGTAACGGCGAAACACCTGTCAGTGGATTACTACATTCTCTCTATCTCTCCATATATATATGCATGTATATATATATATATATATATATATATATATATATATATATATATATATATATATATATATATATATATAAAACGTATGAATGTGTTTATGTGAACACAAATGTTTATTTTGTATCTCAATAGTGTACGGCTAGAGCTCGTCATATAACCTCATGCAAATTTAAGTTATTCAGTGAAACATTCCATATTTCCTTCAAAAACGCTTTTTTAGAGATAATTGTTTCTGCCCATTTCAAACACATATTTTCATGATAAACGAATTTTCTCCCGATATTCACGAAGAGACTTCATAAGGTTCAATAGGTTTAATTTTGAGTAAAAATAGAATATGTCTAAGTTAAATAAATATTGGATGCATTTTAATTTTAATACACTAATGAAGATTACTCGTACATATCAGTGATAATTTGTATATCATGAATATATATGTTCTTGACATAGGCAGAGACAATTGTTTGTAAATAAAAATGCTTTCGAATGTAAGATGGAATGTCTCCCTGAATAGCTACGGTCTACATGACTATATATATATATATATATATATATATATATATATATATATATATATATATATATATATATATATATATATATATATATATATTCGATAACCAACTACATAACCTCAGCAAACATGACGCATGTTTCCTCCTCCTTCATGGTTTTAATAATTCAGACAGCTACCAATTTTTCCGCCCACACCTTCAAAGTTAATTTATTTTCTCCTACTATCACCATCTCTTTGCACCCGTAACTTATCTTTTCATAAGCGACCTTTTGGGCTTACATCATGAACTCTCACTCCCCGTTCCCTAATGGTTTAATAACCTCGACAGGTAGCATTCCACCCGCTTCCACAGTTAACTCAATTTCTCCCGCTACTACCATCTATTTGTAGCTGATAATTTATCTTTTCACAAGCGGCATTTTTAAGCATCTTCCCTCCTACTATCACTGTTTTTACTTTGTGTGTTATTTTCTTCTGACCAATCACCCCGAGGAAGTCTTCAAATTAAGACGAAACGTTGATGATTACATAGATAATTGTTTTGGTTTTCCTTTTTTTCATTTTCCATATGTACACACACATATATATATATATATATATATATATATATATATATATATATATATATATATATACTATATTAAACGATAAAGTAGAATTTTTCAGAAACTTTCTGAAGTCACAGTATAAAGCACGTTAAAACAGCTTTACTTTTTTCTTACTTTAGAAATACACATGCGATCTTTCACACGCATACGTACAAAATAGTGTGCGTTTGCGATATAGGTATCAGCCTTTGTATTTGTCTTGCATCGAAATACTTTTGCAGTGAATCAGCTTTGTGGATAGTAATAGAGTCTCCTTAAACAACTGCTTTTTCTTGAGTGCTTTGTCATATGACGTTTGTTACGTCAAAATGCCTACAGGTAAACACAGACCAAGAAGATTGTTTATTTAACAAATAGGATAAAGAAATTCTCGCATAAAGACCAACAGAAATGTATTAAAAAAATGAAAACAGTTTCGCTCTCCACGGAAAAGAAAACATATCAGATCTTAAATCTTATATATAAACTAAAGTCAGTCTCTTTCTTGTCATTTTTGTCATCGATAGATTTCTTCCTACAAAATCAATATCTGATTCTCATTCGTCACTTCTGTTTCGTGGATCGTTGGATCATGTTGTTAGGAATAATAAATTGTAATTCTGTTTAATCCCTTTTAACGTAATTATTTTCATACCGACGCCATCTTAAAAACGGACGTAAATCTGTATTCTGCAATGCAGCGTTATTTCATTTTGTTTTGAGCCAAACATTATTTTTAAATACAAAGAATCGTTTAAATACAAAACAAATTGCAAGTAAAAAAATCATCGGGCAACGCCGGATAGGAACAGCTAGTCTAATATATAAAGTTATGTCGGTATTTCTGCGTGTTTATTTCTATGTAGAGTAAACCACACACATCAACTATTTTACGCATGATTTTTTTTACAGAAGTTCTACGTATGTGACCGAAATTGTTCTTGAAACACGTGCTTTCAAGTTGAGTTTACTTGCGAAAAGACCCACAAATACTGATAATGGAGGTAAAATTTATTCTTCCGTGTCCCTGGCTCTCACGAAAAATCAAATATAATTGGTCAAATGAGAATTTATGATAATCTATGTCAACTTTTGCTGTCGTGGAATAGCAGTATGCATGAAAGAGTTAAAGACATACGCAAATATGGAAGACAACATGAAATCAAAATCATCTTTCTCTGATAATGTTTCGTTGCATTTATTTACAGTACCTTTTCAATGTAGTCAAAATAACATTTGGTCACCTTTATACAAGAGATGTTACTTACAGAGGAAGATAAACAAATGATAGTCATGGGGTGGATGTCTGTGATTAAGCGACTTGGCCTTTTTGCTATGATCAAGTTGTAGTATCTGTTCTGATACTACACTTTATCCGCTGTGCCATAGGTACGTCAAAGAGAAATCCTTCCAGACTAAGGTAATTATTTTTTCCCAATCCAGAGTGCCCATTTTTCGGAGTATTGATTTACTCCTCTCCAGGAGTTAGGCACAAGGCCAGTTTGTATCTAACTCCCACAAGTAAGATGTGACCCAAGGTCGGGTCGGGAATGTGGGGTTTAAAAATTGCCTGGGAGGCCCCGTCGGCATTCCCCGGTAGGGGCGCCTAAGGCAGTAAGCAATGAATTTACTCCTCCCAAAAGAGGGGAGGCGAAGCGTGGGAGGGTGGACCTCCTAGAACTGCACAGGACAGACCCATAGACCGGCGTAAATCAAGCCCCAAAGGCCAAGACAATACCAGTCTATGGGGTGCAGTATCCACCGGAACAGATACTACACTTTGATTTTAGCCAAAAGGCCAAGAACTGGATTTTTTCTACATTAAAAATCGACCTCGTGTATAACTCTGCCCTCGTAAGGAGGCAAATTAATAAGGACAGCATGAAACCGATTTACACCACGTGTCAAACAGGTTCATGTGTACCTCTAGAGGACAGAGTTAAATAATAGGGACGGTACAGAAAGGTACATTTGAAGCCATCTCTCACGCAGTGAGAATCGGTGTCATGTATTCTTTCCCATCCTTCTTTGTCTTTTTTTTTCATCTTCTTCCTTTTCATTTTTATTTTTGTCCGAATTAATAATGCCCCTATTTAGGAAGCTGGGGTTTTCCCGCATTAAGAACGGATCGTCTGTTCAACTCTATTTTCGTAGGGTGGCAAGTAAATAGCGAGAGGAAACAGGTTACCGAATAGACATAGTGATGCGCAGTTTAACATAAAGAAAATATGACACATCAGTAGGTGATATATAGTAGTCTCTCCCATATAAGATGTGAATTTTCTTCAATATTGCATATAAAATTCATAGTGCCTTCATAATATTGTAGAACGTTTAACGCGGGAAAATTATTTAAGCTGCAATAGTCTGACTACATTGTAATCAATAACGCCTGCGTACGCTGCATGCGCCTTGTCCTTTATGCAGTTTGTAAACGCATAGTCGATGGTTTCTCAAGTCATTTCAGATTGCTGGATGCAATTTCTTCAAACCGTTTGAAATGCCTTCTAACATCTGTCTCATAGAAAGGGTGGTACAAGAAGAACTTGTTTCGCATGATCATAATCGTTTCTTCGAATTTTGCTGGAATATTTTTCTTTCTTTTATTTCCCTAAATTGATTTTCTTGCTCGATTCGTGATTTTACAATTAGACCGTAATTCTGACTTTCTCTAACTCAATTATGTTTTTTTTTCAAGTTTAACTTGAGCCTGGTAAAGTTTTGAGTAATCTTCGCCAAAATATGAAGCACAGCTTCGGCGAACACATTGTTATCCATCATATGCACCCTTATGACCTTAATTAATAAGGCTTTTCTCATAGACTGTATAACATCTCGTCATAGTTATTATTATCCATCATATGCACCCTTATGACCTTAATTAATTAAGCTTTTCTGATAGACTGTATAACATCTCGTCATAGTTATTATTATCCATCATATGTTTCCATATAACCATAATTAATTATGGTTTTTCTCATAGACTGTATAACATCTAGTCATAGTTATTATTATCCATTATATGTTTCCTTATGACCTTAATTAATTAGGCTTTTCTCATAGACTGTATAACATCTCGTCATAGTTATTGTTATCCATCAAATGCACCCTAAGGCCCTTAATTAATTAGGATTTTCTCATAGACTGTATAACATCTAGTCATAGTTATTGTTATCCATCAAATGCACCTTAAGGCCCTTAATTAATTAGGATTTTCTCATCGACTGTATAACATCTCGTCATAGTTATTGTTATCCATCATATGCATCCTTATGCCCTTAATTAATTAGGATTTTCTCATAGACTGTATAACATTTTATAAATGACCGATCAAAATGTTATGATGTAAAACACAAAACTATAATCATTACAAATAGGTCTTGTGTTTCGGCATATCTCTCTTTTTCTAACTATATATATATATATATATATATATATATATATATATATATATATATATATATATATTACCACTCCACTCGGCCCACTTTCAAATCATCTTCATTTCTTCAAATCTTCTTCTAAAACTATGACACTACCTACACACCAAAAACACAAAACCTCCCCCTCCCCTCGTATTTCCCCAGCCTCTCAAAATCCATGCTACACCTCACCACAACAAAAACCTAAGCACCCCCTCCCCTCTCTCCCACCCTAAGACAAATTCACTAACACTTCCACCCTTCCCAGTTTTAACTCACAGCCATCCACATTCATTTCAATCCATGCCACCGACTTCTCTCAGTCCGGACCTCTGTCCTGCGCATCCAGTAGTGGCTACTATATCTTCTTATTAACCCATCATGCCAACCCAATATTTCTATGTACTTGCATGACATTTTTCTTAAAATTATCATCCTGAGGAAGTCTTACAAATAAAGACGAAACGTTGATGAATACATAAAAAAACATATTTTGGTTTTTCTTTGTTCATTCCCCATTACGTCGGGTTATCCTCATCATTCCTTTCTCATATATATATATATATATATATATATATATATATATATATATATATATATATATATATATATATATATATATATTTGTTTTTATCTACATACGTATAAATGTCATCCTTTTGGGAATCGTCAGTGTAGAAATGATTATTCATACCTGTCGCAGGATTTGAAATTCCGGAACACAAGCCATGTTTTAAACTCAAATTCCGACGCTTTAGACCAAACGGCAACTATAAAGAACCTGATAAATCAGCGATACATTAAACCTATTAAAGGCAACCGTCGTCAAGAGTTTTCAACTGCTGAAGGAACATGCATTAATACTCCGATGACGGCTGTATTAATACTACTCACTACAGTGCCTAGCCTAGATCGGTTGTGACAAATTTATTATAAATATTTGTTATTTTATCTACATACGTATACGTTTCAATCATTTTAGGAATTGTCAGTTAAAATATGATTATTCATGTTTTTAACTCATATTCCGACGCCTTAGCCCATACGGTCACTATACAAACCTGATGAATCAGCGAGACATTACACCTATAAAAGGAAACCGTCGACAACTGCATTAATATTTATTTATAAATATTATACTAAGCCCCTTTTAGAAATTAAAGTAAGAAATAGACTGCCAAAAAAGCTCTAATGCAAAGTTCCGAATACGTTCGTCGTACCATCTCGATTAGTCGTCTATCTGTTACCACTTCTAGGTACATATTGATCTTAATTTCCTTTAATTACGTGACAGTTTCCGTTAGCCGAGTAGATATAGCGACTGATTGCAGATTCTAGGCTGTCTGTCAACAGGGTTCGTGCCTCCTGACCGTCTGAAATTGTTACTTTCCTGCACTGATGAGAGCTATAAGCTTGAAACGCTCGCGTCTTCAGGTATTAATAATTTAATATTTATTCATATATATATATATATATATTAGCCTTAGGAAGCTTGACAAATGGTTATATATATCTTTCAACCCGGACCTTGGTCTAGCGCTCTTGGTAACCAGGGCTACTACTTTTTTCTCATCAACCCATCATGTGAACCCAATATTTCGATGAACTTGCATAACATTTTTCTTAAAATTATCATCCTGAGGAAGTCTTGCAAATAAAGACAAAACGTTGATGAATATATAAAAAAATATCTCTTGGTTTTTCCTTTTTCATTTCCCATATATATATATATATATATATATATATATATATATATATATATATATATATATATATGTATGTATGTATGTATATATGTATGTATGTATGTATGTATGTATGTATGTATGTATGTATGTATGTATATATGTATGTATGTATATATATATATATGTATGTATATATATATATGTATATATATATATATGTATGTATATATATATACATAAATATATATATATATATACATAAATATATAAATATATACATATACATAAACATATATATATACATATATATACATATATATATACATATACATATATATACATATACATATATATATATACATATATATATACGTATACATATATATATATATATATATATATATATATATATACGTATACATATATATATATATATATATATATATAGAGAGAGAGAGAGAGAGAGAGAGAGAGAGGGGGGAGGCATGTTTAATACTTTTGTACGCTTAAATGCTTGGGTTGCGTCTAAAAGAAATACGGGCATACTTGTTAACTAAGATCATCTTCATGAATGTATTCACGTCTCATTATTTCTTCTATGAATTTATGAGTTTTACACCCGAATCAAATCGAGCCGTAGGCGTTGGTGTCTTTCTACTTCGTCTGGATGACCGAACCATTTTTCTTGTCTGTTTATAGATTTTGATCAGAGTCATGGGAACATTAATTTCTTTTCTAATTGGGCGACTTCTATTAAAACGAGCTGAACTAGTCGTCTCAGCCGGTTGACGATACTAATATAACACTGACGTCAGCATTATTTATTTCTTCTTCGTGAGGTTAGACACAAGGTCAGGTGGGAGGGGGGGGGGGTGAAAAGTCAGCTCACTAGAAGTACAGTCTGGCGTACAGAAATGTCTGAGCAGCCCTGTCGGCGTTTCCTGGTGAGGGCTCCCTAGGCGATTAGCAATAAACTATTTTTGCATCGCCTTAAATATCGATGATAACCCCACAATAAAGAAAATAATAGATTTCTGCAATATAATCTTCTTGTTTTATTATTCATAATTGTTTTAAAATACGAAGAATATCTCATGTTTTTTTTATGATAGGCTACGCAATCGATTTACAAATGAGTTTTTTCAAAAATAAGATATTAATAATAAGCACGCCAATCAGACACAGTGTGCACATTCCTTTAGCCTACTTTTGTGAGTTTCGTACAGATATGCGTCGGGTTAGAATTAAGGTTAGTCTTAGGGGTAGACTGTACAAAATACATACTAAATGCCACTGTGGAACGCATCGCGGAATGGTGGACAGCTATTTGTATGAGTTTATGTGGAAGCAGAAATATCAGAGAAACGATCTTTACATGCAAATATTCAATGGCATGGATAGAATTTATCTTTCTGAATACGTAATAACTTTTTTTTTTATTACTACAGTTTAATTAATTGCATTTTGTCTATTTCGGTGAGCTGGGCGTATTTTGGGATTCGGGTCTATTCTACAAAGGATCCAATATTTGTTTTCTTTTTGCGTATTCGCTTTTTATAGTTTACCCTTCAATTCAGGAATAAAGCTATACCAATTGTAATTAATCGTATGCTAAGTATTGTTTATCGACAAACAAAAAGGAAACATTAGGACTAACAGAATTCTGTGTTGACAGTCTTGACTTTAGGACCAATCAGAAATAAATGAGTTAATTGTCTGTTTTAAACTAAACAATACAGTTTATCTTCGTTTTTATTTAGTAAATGATTTATCTTTTATACTAAAATTTGTAAATTTTTTCACGGTTAAATTTGATAGTGGAGATAGTTCAAGTAAAAACGTAAATACTACATTTAATAACTACACACTACATGTATTGCTGACATATACAGGATCTCTGTAATTCTTGGACACATGAGATAATTGTATATTGGCCAGTTGTAATACCTGGACACATGGGATTATTGCATATTTGTCAGTTGTCATACCAAGGTTTCCTAATGCCTGGACACAGAATAATTGCATATTCGCAAAATATCATACCAGGGTGTCTGTAGTGCCTGGTCGCATTGGATAATTATATATTCGACAGTTGTCATATCAGGGTGTCCGTAATGCCTGAACAATAGGATATTTGCTTATTCGCCAGTTGTCAAACTAGTTTAGTTCGGCTTGCATTATTTTTTAAGCCTGTGGGTTGAATTAAACAATTATCCTTTTCTTGGTCGGAATGAGAGATAGCTCGGCTCAGTTCTACGAGGTATACCCTCCCATTCATTATCTTCTCTTTTGCGACGGAGTGATCTATTGCTGATCGCTGTAGTTGCTTCTATCAATCGATGTTGACTAGTCTCTTCTCGGCTATTTTATTACTCGATCAGAAGGGACTTCGGGGGAGTTTATCTACTCCTCCTTCCGGCCTTGTTTAACATGTTGTCTGTAGTGAGAAACAAGTCAATCCTAATTTATTAATTTTTTACTTATGTGTCCGGATTTTACGAACAACCTGCTCTGTTGTGGAATGGTCATTTTCTTTAATTCGTCGTCTCGGTCTTTCTATATTTCGGTGACAAGCCTAGATCGGGATTTGCTTATTCTGCTTGGTCGTCATCGTTGTTTCGTTGCCCATCTTGTTGTGACGACACTGTGAATAATTGAGAATAAACTAATTCAGAGATATGTTCTCTTTTTCAAAAAACAGAAAGACTTAAAGAATATAAATATTGTTTTTTGAAACATATTGGTTTATAGATATAAGGTTTTCATTTGTCTGGAGAAAGAGAAGAGGAAAGAGAGAGAGAAACACAGTTCCTATTTATGTCTATATGTTAACCCATATTTTAATGCAGGTGTCTGGTATTTCCATGCTAGATTTAATCTTCGCTTAACACAAAACCATTTTTCTCTATATGACATCACTTCCTATCTGCTTATTTTTACTTCCGTTTCCACTCTGAATAAATCTCTAGTCGACATACATTTTGAACGCGCTAAGCGAGTTTTCTTTCTTGCACGATATTAGTTCTTATGCACTACAGATATCAAGACTAGCTAACTCATCCACCTGATCTGTTACCCTCTCTCAGTCATTAGTATAAGTAAAATAAAAGTTGTTAATATATCTTTTGTAAACTGGGTTAGCGTTCTGAAGAGTAATAGAACACGTACACGATGATAGGTTACTAACTGTACCAACCCGGCATTGTCTGGAAGTCTACTAATTTCATTTTTGTTTCGCTCTTTTTAAAACTATACCGATTCTTACCAAATTACTATATTTAAATAACATTTGAAAGTTTAATTTAATTATTACGGTATCATTTGATCATGAATTATTAATTGAACTAAATTGTTAGAAAATAATACATAATTGTGATTATGTAATCTTGTTTATATCTTTATTCCATGAAAATTGGCAGTATACTGAAATCATATGCCCTTAATAGGGTTGGTAGTTTGGTAGTTTTGTTTTACGGCATATCAACCCTTTTTGGGTTATTTAATGCCGAATCTGGTCTTGTTTTCTTCTCTTTTTTGTTTCTTTCCCCTTTTAATATCTGTTTCTATTTAACCCATAATTGGGACCCTAACAGGTACTACCACTCCGGGTCAGGGTGGACCTGGGAGCAATGGTAATTAAGAGGAGGCTCCACATTCCCCAAAGTCCGTAAGCCGGATCTCACCATCGGATGTAGTTTAAGGTCATATCCAGGACCGGGAGTAGGGTAGGAAAAATAAAAATAAAAAAGGGGAGGGAGAAAGGGAGAGGGGCTGTTGTTTTTGTTTTTGGTTTTGTAGAACATAATTAAGTTTTACAAACAAAAAAAAAAAAAAAAAAAAAAACGTCAATGTAGGTGAATTTCGTCTCAGGGAGCCACAGGGCAGCCTGATCTGGTATCACCAGCCCTTAATAGGGTTAAGATGAAAATTCATATACACTAAATGTACAAAAGCAAGGAAATTCCCAAATGTTTACACTTTTATTGTGATTAAGGGTATGCGAGCACAACAGGGCTATGCATTTTACTGGTAGGAATTTTTCTTCAGCGCACCTCACACAATTCATCCACTCATGCATAGAGATTTATACTGTAGTGATGTGATAATGAAATGGTTTGGTTGATATGTAGTCATACCCTTAATGACAATAAAAGTGAAAATAAAATTTGAGAATTTCCTTGCTTTTGTACATTTAGTGTATATGAATTTTCATCTTAACCCTATTAAGGGCATATGATTTCAGTATACTGGCATTTTCATGGAATAACATTAGAAACAAATTATCCGACATTTTAAGCGTTTCTTTTTAGCCGACCGAACAACTACTTTTCACATCATATTATCTTACGCATTTGACGTATAGTTTATTTTGAAGCGAAAAACCGTTATCTTTTTTTATTAACATGTTTTCTTTAATACGAATTTTAAAATTTTATATTTATATTTCTTCATGTTTCTGCATTTATTTTACACAAGCGAACTATTTTAGATCGATGCGGAGAGGTAAAATTCTTACGCCGAACTCATTTAACACAGTTAAAACAACAAACTATTTTTGTTAGATTGGTGGCTTTGTGGATAATCCTTGGCTTTCAGTTTGTATATTTTAGGTCATGGTGTGCTCAAATATCACAAGAAATAAATGCATTTTTTTGCTATAGTGCTCCAGTTATTTCCTAGCCGATATCAATCATAACCATAAATGTAAATATTTATCTTATTAATAAACAAATAAAAAAAAAATCTAATTAAAAAAATGAAGAAACCTGGCACAGATAGGTACTTCAGCCTGTTTTATTATTATAGAGATTATAGCTTCATAAGTGTTATTTATTAAAATACATGTTTTTAAAAGTCTGTAAATTCATTTATGATGTAGGATTTGTTATTAAAAAAATGCTGTTAAGCTTATAAAAATTAAATAAGTGGTAATCAGTCGGTTAAATATCGGTGGAATACGGGGGGGGGTGATGTAAAACTTCATATCCGAGTTCTCCAATCTTATTTACCGCAATCTGTGAGATCATCATAATGGCTGCTTCTCATCTATGAGTATAGCGGCTGTGTTATGGTCATCTTGGACTTTTAGCCAATATTAAAGTGTAGTATCTGTTCCGATGGATACCGCACACCATAGACTGGTATCGTCTTGGCCTTCGGGTCTTGATTCCGCCGGTCTATGGGTTTGTCCTGTGCAGTTCTAGGAGGTCCACCCTCCCAGGCTTTGCCTCCCCTCTTTGGGGAGGAGTAAGTTTATTGCTTACTGCCTGAGGCGCCCCTACCAGAGAATGCCGACGGGGCTGCCCAGGCAATTTTTAATGGCCAGAGTGCTCACCTTCTGGGGCGCTGGCTTTTCAAGTCCCACTTTCCCGACCCGACCTTGGGTCACATCTTACCTTGTGGGAGTAAGATAAAACTGGCCTTGTGCCTAACCTCTTGGAGAGGAGGTAAATAAATACTCCTCTGTGGGTTGCGGAGGTGGATGACAAGCATAATCCTAGCCTTAAATATCTGGTTGCAATAATGACAGGTTTTACCAGTTGGTCAAGTTGCAAGATTTTCGAGAGAGCGTTGTTGTTCGGTCACCCCCCCCCCCCTTTCGCTTCTCCCCTCCTCGAAGACCGCATAACTTTCTGCCACGAAGTTCGATGATCCCTCGACGCTGTTCTGCTTTCGGAATAAGCTGTCTTCAAGCTCGGATCATTCGTGTGTTTCCCGTTGCTGTTGCATTTACCTGTGAGGTATGCGATGAACAAAATTAACAAGTTCATGGTCTTCAATTGTGGAACCCACTTTTTCCAATATCCTTAATTTGCCGATTGCTGCGAGATGACGAGTTGCGGTCGCTTTAGAAACACCGACCATTTGAGAAAGTTCCGGGGCGATTATACGTGATTTATTGGCCATTGGTTCCTATTAATCATCCTCCTCAAGGACAGGTATGGATGTTTCTCTGGATTCATTATTTCACACAGGAAATTACTTGACCCTATCATACATCAACTGCGGCTCAAAATCGAAGGTGCTAGCAACATCGACAATACACTTAGCCACACCAGTTTGACGACAGTATTCCATAAAAGCATGTTTATATAAATAACACGTCAGACGATATGATCTCTATAATAATAAAACACGTAGAAGTACCTGCCTGTACCGAGTTGATAAACCTTTTCTGGATTTTATTTTAAAAAATGAGACTGTCCGATAAGCAAATATAATGATTGGTTATTAATCTAATGTCGCTATGGTAAACATCTCTAACTTTACCTATTTTAAAATTAATTGTTTAAAAATAAAATAATGTCGTACCGTCGACTAAAACGCTACATAGTTTGTTTTATCTCCCTCCCACAGCGGTAAGATGTGACACAAGGTTGGAAAGTTAGATTGAAAAGCCAGCGTCCTAGAAGAGGAACACTCTGGCCTACAAAAAAATGAAGCCCCGTCGGCATTCCTCGGTGAGGGCACCTCGGGTGATTATCAATAAATTAACCCCTTTTCAAACGCTGAGAAGGCAAAGCCTGAGAGGGTAGACCTCCTTAAACTGCACAGGACAATCCTTAAGAACGCCGGAATCAAGGCTCGAAGACCAAAACGGTACCGGTCGAAGGGTTGTAGCATACATCGGAACGGATACTACACTTTGATCTCTGCCAAAAAGGCCGATTATTTATCTACCTTCCACAGCGGTAAGATGTGACACAAGGTCGGAAAGTGGAATTTGATAAGTCAGCACCCTAGAGGAAGAGCACTTTGACCTTGAAAAATTGCCTGGGCAGCCCCGTCGGCATTCCCCGGTAAGAGCGCCTCAGACGATTAGCAATAAACTAACTCCTTCTCAAAGGGTGAGAAAGCAAAGCCTGGGAGGGTGGACCTTCTAGAACTGCACAGGACAAACCCATAGACCTACGTAAATCAAGCCCCGAAGGCCAAGACAATACCAGTCTATGGGGTGCAGTATCCATCGGAACAGATACTACACTTTGATCTTGGCCAAAATTCCATTTATTTATCTTCCTCCCACAAGGTAAGATGTGACACAAGGTCGGGAAAGTGGGATTTGAAAAGCCAGCGCCCGAGAAGGTGAGCACTCTGGCCTACAAAAAATGCCTGGGCAGCCCCATCAGCATTCCCCAGTAAGGGCGCCTCAGGCAGTAAGCAATAAACTTACTCCTCCCCAAAGAGGGGAGGCAAAGCCTGGGAGGGTGGACCTTCTAGAACTGCACAGGACAAACCCATAGACCTACGTAAATCAAGCCCCGAAGGCCAAGACAATACAAGTCTATGGGGTGCAGTATCCATCGGAACAGATACTACACTTTAATCTCTGCCAAAAAAGGCCGAGAAAAAAAACTACAGATTTTAATAAATACATTTCAAAAAGTGACATTCGTTTTTATTGATTTGAAAACAAATTTAGCTGACAATTAGTTTTACGGTAAGAAGACAGAGAATTTATTGTTAAAAAAATAATTAAATTGTTTAAATTTTCAATAAAATATTTATGAATAAGAAACACTCGTTTTATTTATTTAAATAATATTTACCTGATAATGACAATTACTTTTTACGGAAGAAGAAAGTGACATCTTTTAATAGTATTGACGCTGACAAACATTTATTATTTCAAAACGAATAGTATTATTAACAGCTAATACACAATAAATACTTATACAGATTAACGTAGTAAGAATCGTGGAATTTCAACGGGTTCTCGTTAATATTCTATAATTTACAATCATAAAATACACGTTGTAGATTTTCCAAGGTCGCCCTTCAGCTCTGAACTGATTCCATTGTAAGTTTCGTTTTTTATCATCACACCCGTTCCACAAGCTACCAGAACATTTGTTAAGAAGGTTCCTTACTCCTTGAATTCGACGCCGAGCTGATCACAACATAAGCATTGCTAACTAAATAACCTTTTTGCTAAAATCAAAGTGTAGTATCTGTTCTAATACTACGCTTCATCTGTTTTGTTCTCGGCCAGTGAAGGAGAAATCCTTCTAGACTGACGAAATTTTTATTTTCTGTCCCACTCCAAAGATTGTTTGAGAGCGGGATTTTCCTCACATTACAAACCGCACTTGTGTCTAACTCTTCCCTCGTAGCGAGGCAAGTACATCGGGATATGGCAATAAAAGAGACTACATGTGACATGTGCGATCAGCCACAGCCAATGAAAATCGTTCCAGTAATCCTATTGCATGTATTTAATGCCCCTATTTAAGGACAGAGACCGGGTCTTCCTCGTTGCATAAGAACCTGTAAAAACTGAATATAACATGCGTGTTTCTTCAAACCCTCACAGTTTTTACACTTCATCGGCAGAATAAACTAATCGAATTTCTGTAGTCGCAGTTTTGAGGTGTAAGCCGAAGTTCCCATCTCCTTTTAAAAATAGTTTATGATATTCTCTAGTTTCATGAATCAGTTCTTACACGGGCCCAGCTAGGCAAAAATAATTTCCGCATATACCACGCTTGGAGCCGACCTAAGTTTTGGTAACTGTCAAGCGTCTTTGCATGCTGCGCCTTCACACAAAAACTTGCTGTCATGCAAATGCGTATGACGTTTTACACATATGACGTAAGTACACGTATGTTCGACGTGGCAAGCAATGTGTTGGAGTAGATTTGCTTCCACGTTAGGTAATGCCAATCTTCAAAGGAAAACAATATAAACATCTTTCACGGAAACTGCAAACATTAGAATCTCGGCAAATTGATTTTAGTAAATATTATTTAAAAATAGCTTTTCGAGTCTCGTAGTAAATTCTCTTATTCAATAAATTGGTTTTTATACATGACAGCTACGAAAATATAATTTCCTAACATACATCGATTGAAACCGACCATCTCATTTCTGATCTCTCGTGCGTGTTTCTAGTCTGTCGCTTAACACGAAAATCTGATGCCATACCTCATCGTATGTACACATATAAACGACCTGGCGCACAAGGTGTTGAAGTAGATTTTCCTTCCACCATTTCTACCTCATACAAATGCCAATCGTTCTGGGATAAAGCCGTTATAAAAAGCAAAAAAAGAAGACCTTTAAACTTAATCACACAACTGTAAACGTTACTCTTGTCAATAGCGTCATCTCCTTAAATATTATGTAGTAGAATTTCTAGCAGGTTAAACTGCCTGTAAACCACCCTTCATCAAAAATCCCATGACAGCACGTGGCCTCCGCTTCGAATTCATTATTTATCTGCAATGAATGACTCCTATAGTCAACGTATATGGATTGGATATTTGAATGTCTTCCCTGTGTGAGGTTGTTAATTCCAGCTCGTTCTGACCTTTGATTTCATATCTGTGGAACTGTCCTAATCTCCATCCCACATCTCTTCATTGTTTACATTGATTTAATAAAATACGTGACGCCATTATAAAGAGGTATAGTTTTTTTTATTTTAGTTGCCTTTACAGATGCGTCTTTTATGGAAATACAAAAAAGAGACATAGAGAAGGAGAGCCTCCCCTCCAATTCATATTATTCTGGCATTTGTTGCTGGACTATCTCATGCTGTATGACTGTTTTACTTATTTTCTAAGCTCTACACATTTACATCATCTGGCATGATAATTACTCATCCAAAAATCATCCGTTTATTCCTCAATTCACAGGGTTAAAATTCTGTACTCACCTAAACAATCCGATATTCGGACTAGTCTAGTCTGACACAAGACTATTCTATATTTAATATACATGTTACATTATGGTTTTTGAAATAAGGATGATTTGACTAAGGTTTGTCCCTATTTACCTGCCTCCGCACTAGGGCAGAGTAAGACACAAAGTCGGTTTTGGATGCGGGGAATATCCAGCCCCTCCCCCCAAAAAACGAACTCCCTGAATTGGAAAAATAATTAAAATCGCTTCACTGTAGAAGGATATATCCTTCACTGACCGAGGACAGAAGATATGAGGTGTAGTTTCAGAACAGATGTTACACTTTGCTCCCAAATAAAAAAAAACATCGAATTAATTTTATCAGTTACTTTTAGTACAAAAAACCCAGTATACATGTATTATATCATATATTTATATAAACACACACGGATACACAGACCGGGACACAGACACTCTGTCTCCATACATACACACACACATACACCCCCCCACACACATATATATATATATATATATATGTATATACAGGGTGATTCATAAGTCACTTAGCTATTTAAAATGATTACCATATGAAGCACAAACATACTATGAACTTTTCACAATTTTTATCTTACTCTTTAATTACTGCTATTTGTTATTTTCAATTTGTTCGTTTATATATTTATTTTATTTATTTAAATTTGTGTAAATCATCATATGTGCTTTTTTTTCAGGCAGTATGTCATTTACAATTAAAGAGCGAATTTTTATTGTTATTCATATAGCTAAATTTGATGAATCTCTCACACTTGCAATGACGACCTCAAATAAAAAATCACTGCCGACTTTGTTAAAATTTATCAATCAAATATGCTACAAAAAGTCGTAAATTCCTTGCAAAAAAGAATGGAGCTATGCATGCTTCTGCATGCATAGCTCCATTCTTTTCGAAGGTGGGAATTTTGAAAATTTGCTGTAATTTTAAACTACCATAAATGAATTTGTTGAATAAACTTTCTGTTTTGTATTACCGTATTTTTTAACTTTAGAATTTCAAAAATAAATAGCTAAGTGATTTTTGAATCACTCTGTATATATATATATATATATATATATATATATATATATAGAGAGAGAGAGAGAGAGAGAGAGAGACAGTAAGAGAGAGATAGCTATATATATAGAGAGAGAGAGAGAAAGAGAGTATACTTTAGTGTTGTAAGAGAAATAACCAGAGTGCTTAATTACTCGTGCAATTTTCATACTTATTCATTCAGCATATACATTTTATTTCAATTGAAACTGTACATTAGTTTGATCTTCAATCGATATCTTCAAAAACACTGAAAACTCAGCCCACAGGCCCAACAATACCGAATGTAACCGTTTAATACGTCGATGTTTTGAGAGTGCAACACACAGACATATATATATATTTATATATACATATATATATATATATATACATACATATATATATATATACATATATATATATATATATATATATATATATATATAAAATAAAATAACATACAATAAAATAAAATAAAATAAAATGAAATAAAACAAAATAAATGAATAAAAGAGTGAATGAATAGGTAAATAAGATAATGGGTTGATTTATATATATGTATTAATCATAAATATTAGTATATGATGTGTGTGGAGAGACCGTATATAGGTAGATTAAAAAGGCAACAATTTACTTCGTTTCCACTAACCTAGCGCATGTTCATAATTGAATAAATAAACAAATAAGTAAGTTATATACAAATTTATAGGGTTTACACACACACATATATATATATATATATATATATATATATATATATATATATATATTATATAAATTCTTTAATAGAAGTTTAATGCCTGGAAATCAAGCCGGTTTTTAATGTGTTAAATTATCATTGTTTATTGGCTATCAAATATTGGCCGCGCGGTTAACGACGTTGGATTTGAGTTGAAAAATACTTGTAATCTAGGTTTCGAATCGTACGACCGGTAGTGAATAGTCATATCTCTATGCTGGTGAGTATCCATTGAAAAGGGACGAAACGTATACGTACATAGATAATAAACAATAACAAATATTTTATATATATACGTTTATTATCTACGTATATATATATATATATACGTTTATTATCTACGTATATATATATATATATATATATATATATATATATATATATATATGTTTACTATCTACGTATGTATACGTTTCGGCCTTTATAATCGGGATTCATCAGCACAGAGATATGACCATTCACTACTAGTAATGCGATTCGAAACCGCGGATTTCGAGTATTTTACAACTCAAATCCCGACGTCTAGATCCACTCGGCTAACGCTGAATAGCAAATAAACAGCGCTAATTTTAACACTTTATCCGGCGGCTTAACGCCAGAAGAGAGTTCTACTTTATGAAAAGAACGATGCACATATAGCTAGCGACGCCATACTGTGTTAATACTACACTTACAGTGCCCATCAAGACGAGTTTTCTAGGAGCTACAAATAATAAATATTTGTTTTGTTTATTATTTATGTACGTATACGTTTCGTCCTTAATAATCGGGACTCATCAGCATAGATATATACTAGTGCCTCTGATATATACATATATATATATATATATATATATATATATAAACTTCTTTGGAATTAGGTATTAGGGAGAGGAAAGGGGTTTATGGATTAAAGAAGTTAAAATGACCTCTCCCTAACTCCTTTAGAAGACACACCATTACACCCTAAAACAGTGACGGCCAAATATACGATACTCATAATATTGGCTCACGGGATTTATATAGAAAAATTTTTTATTTTTTATTTTTTATTTTTTTCATTTTTTTTATATCTCTTTAAATCTTCTCCGGTTCAAATCTCAACTGTTACTTTTCACCCTTCCCCTTTTTAAAAACCTTATTAAACCTTCTTACACTAAATTTAAACAAACATACATAACACTCTAAGCAAATAACGCGTCCAAACGAAAGTGACACGTGACTTCACATTTCCGAAACAGATGACAACAGAAGCTGAAGAGAGCCGGATGGCTAAGTCTTTCTGTGCTGAAACCGACGGTATGAATGTTGTACTAATTTTCATGTACCAAAATAAATAAATATTACGCTCTTAATCTTTAATTTTTAACTTTAATTCTCAATTAATCGAGCACTCTGCTGGGATTTTTCTTGCTATATTACAAAGAAGTTATATATATATATCTATATATATATACAGTATCTACAATAAGTGAGTACACCCAACGAATTTTTTACTTTTTACTTCATAGAACTTTAATTTTTCGTAGGATTTAAATGAAACTCGATGTGAACATAGCCATGTAGTTGTTTAATAGCTTTATAAACTATGAAGGAACAAATATCTTTTCAATGCAAAAAAATTGAACAAAAACATTTGGAACAAGTAACAAAAAGTGAGTACATATGAGCATTTTAAACAAATAATCTTATTTTTAATACTTTGTATGGCCTCCATTGTTATCAATAACAGCAGACAACCTCCTAGGCATTGATTAGACTAGTTTATAACATGTGTCCGCCGGAATTGCGTTCCATTCACACTTGATGACCTCCTTCAGTTCGTTATCATTTCTCGGATTTTTCCCTTCAATTTTCCGTTTCAGATGCTCTCACAAATGCTCTATTGGGTTCAAATCAGGTGACATACTTGGCCATAGGTAAGGTATTCACCTGTTTACTGTCTAAGAAAGCCTTCGTAGCTCGAGACGTGTGCTTAGGGTCGTTATCTTGCTGGAAAAGTCCACTTTCTGCCAACACTTGTTAGACTTGGTAACATTTTTTCCTCCAATATCTGGTAATAGAGTTTGGAATCCGTTTTTCCTTCGATGAAAGCAAGTTTTCTAATCGAACTAAGAGACACATCAAACAACTAATAGAGGGAAACAGACGTCAGAGTGATGCTAGCATCGCAGAAGAAATTTCGCACAGTTTAAACGTAACTATGAGTGCTCAGACAGTGCACAACATTCTCCATGAAGACGGGTTTGAAGGCTGCATGCCCCGGAGGAAGACTCTGCTTAAAACTTCTCACAAAAAGAAGCGCTATGAATTTGCTAATGAACATAAAGACAAAGACATGCAGTTTTGGGACAAAATCTTTTCGTCTGATGAGACAAAAATAAATCTATTCGGATCAGATGGCATTAAACGTGTGTGGCGACGAAAAGGGGAAGCTTACAAGAATAAGTGTGTTGTGCTAACTGTAAAGCATGGAGGTGGGAGATTAATGATTTGGGGGTGTATGAGTGCCAAAGGAGTTGGACGACTTGCTTTCATCGAAGGAAAAACGGATTCCAAACTCTATTGCCAGATATTGGAGGAAAAAATGTTACCAAGTCTAACAAGTGTTGGCAGATGTGGAGTTTTCCAGCAAGATAACGACCCTAAGCACACGTCCCGGGCTACGAAGGCTTTCTTAGACAGTAAACGGGTGAATACCTTACCATGGCCGAGTATGTCACCTGATTTGAACCCAATAGAGCATTTGTGGGAGCATCTGAAACGGAAAATTGAAGGGAAAAATCCGAGAAATAATAACAAACTGAAGAAGGTCATCAAGTGTGAATGGAATGCAATTCCGGCGGACACATGTCATAAACTAGTCTAATCAATGCCTAGGAGGTTGTCTGCTGTTATTGATAACAATGGAGGCCATACAAAGTATTAAAAATAAGATTATTTGTTTAAAATGCTCATATGTACTCACTTTTTGTTACTTGTTCCAAATGTTTTTGTTCAATTTTGTTGCATTGAAAAGATATTTGTTCCTTCATAGTTTATAAAGCTATTAAACGACTACATGGCTATGTTCACGTCGAGTTTCATTTAAATCCTACGAAAAATTAAAGTTCTATGAAGTAAAAAGTAAAAAAAATCGTTGGGTGTACTCACTTATTGTAGATACTGTATATATAAATATAAATGATATTTCGACCACCCCGCGTTCCCTCCCTCTCTTTCTGTTTCCTTCCTATGTCCTGTGTAGCTCTTAATATTTCCTTTTTCTTTTTCTCTTTTTCTTTCTCCTTTTCTTTTTCTTTTTTCTTCTTACTTGTATTTTTGTTTTTGTTTTATTTCTATTCATATTCAATTTTTATTTTTATTTTCTGTCACCTTCATAAAACTTTGTGTGATTGTGAACTTATCTTAACAGACATCCTGTTATTTCAAGGCCTGCAGATCGGGAGCCCCTCAAACTGCTCTCGTTACACAAAATCAATTTTGTAGTCAAAATGAAATAAATTATCATTTATATTTATATTTCTGCTCTATATTTTTTATTGAGCACTCTCATGAACCCGGTTCAACTCCCCTGGATGTATACCCTGTGGATCTATACCATACTCGGATTATATATATATATATATATATATATATATATATATATATATATATATATATATATATATATATTATCAGAGGCGCTAGTATATATGAAGGGGGAACAGTGTTGCACGGAGGGAAGGATTTATTCTAGAAAATAGGGTAGAGACTATCGGATGATGGGTTAGGTTGGGGTTCATGGTTTTTAACTTTTATCTTAATAGTAATATAGGTTGAATATGTTTTATGTAGGTTACTGAGAAGGTGTGACCTAATTGAGATGTCATGTTTTTGTTTAGAAATGTACCTCGATCACTAAATCTAATTATCTCAAACTTATATGTTATAATAGGATAAAAATGGCTTGTTACTTTTAACTTCTCTAAAGTCAAGCTCTCTTAGTCCATCACAAGCGCTTGGATACTTGACTCCCCGTCTTCAGTCAAAATGAATGGCTTCTCCCTGCTTTGATAAGGTACTGGGACGGACTTCCTTCAGATTAGTGATTGGACGATTTCGAAATTTGTCTAAATTCCTGATCCTGATATCTGGATTCCGATTCTTAATATATATATATATATATATATATATATATATATATATATATATATATATATATATATACACAAAGTAGGTTGGCTCCCTCTACCGTGCTAGTAAACTCCTCACACCTGACATTATCCTGTATCTCTACAAAGCCACCATCCGCCCATGCATGGAATATTGTTGTCACATCTGGGCTGGTGCATCATCTACTAGTTTCTCCCTCCTTGACAAGGTCTAAAAAAGAGTCGCCAACCTAATAGGTCCCTCACTGTCAACCAAGCTCCAGTCCCTGTCCCATCGCCGCAATGTAGCATCCTTGTGCTTGTTTTACAAATACTTCAATGGATTATGCTCCGATGAATTGGCTACTCTGGTGCCCCCTCGACGTAAATTCACTAGACTAATTCGACAATAAACTAAATCTCATTCATTTACTGTGGAGGTCCCCATATACCGGAGAGCCTTTTACTCAAATAGCTTCTTTCCTCGTGCTGCTGGCCTCTGGAACCTTCTCCCTGCTCCCTGTTTCCCCGTCAGTACTGACATGCAGAAATGTAAAACTAATGTAAACAGACATCTCGCTGCGCAGATCCCAATTTAGGTTGACCCCCCAACCTTCTCCCCTTTTCTTTCTTCTCAGTAGCCCCCTTACGTCTACAGTGGCGGCCTGCCTTGTTTGGGGTGAACTATGTTAAAAAAAAATATATATATATATAATATATTTATATATATATATATATATTAAAAGTTCATACCTTCTTTAAAGCATCCAAATTAAATTTAAGAACAAGGGGTAAGGTAAAATAAAATACCTTTTAAAGCAAGTTTAAAGATGCGATATTTTTTTGTGTTAAAAACAAGAAAAATCGATACCGATTTTGTTCTTATTTTATAAACTTTCATTTTTAGTTTATAGTACAGATAAATTTCGCCAAGATAGAATTGGTCTCTTCAGTGTAGTTGTAGATCCGATCTTATTGGACAGCCGGTGTGGTTGTTGCAGCCGGTTAATGAGGTGTTTTTTCTCACTTTCGGTACGAGATTACGCTTGCACGTGGTATATGTATATATTTGAAAAGTTCATACCTTCTTTAAAGCATCCAAATTAAATTCAAGAACAAGGGGTAAGGTAAAATAAAATCTTTAAACTTGCTTTAAAAGGTATTTTATTTTACCTTACCCCTTGTTCTTATATATATATATATATATATATATATATATATATATATATATTTAATTTAAGATTTGCTGCCTTTTAAAATATTCCAATTACTGTAAAAAAAAATGCGTTATATCTGCATATATTATTTTAAACGTAAAAAATACAGTTAGAGTACGGGGTGTATATTACACGGGTAGATCTTTCTAAAAAAATCTCCAATGATTTCCTTTAATGTGATTGAAAATTGTGAAACAAATAAAGATTTTTTTCTCTTTTAAAACAAACCCGATTTGCATTCGTTCGTCGTCAGCTGACAAAATGCTATTTGAATTTTTTTCCAATTCAGGAAAATTAGTCACCGGAAAGTTAGGCAATTTTTGCAAGGTCGGAAAATTAAAAAACTATGGAATAAATATCGATTGAAAATAGATTTAAGGACAGTTCCTGAGGGGGATATAGTTTTGAACGAGGAATAAGGGCCTCCTTTAAATAGTATTTAAAAATGAACATTTTAAAATATTTACTGTTGTTTTAAAGCCAATAAAATTGATTTTTCTAAGTTAAGTGTTTCTTCTAAGAACACGGTTCTTGTATTATATTTTCCAATTATTATATTAATAAAAAAAAAGTATATTAAATCTTATTACGAAATAAAATCCAACATAATGCATTTCGTTTTTTTCGTAATTAAGTCAGCGATTTTAATATTTTGTTAATAATTGAAAAAGAAATTCAATTACTTCGTGACTGTTCGAAATTTGAAAGCAATTCAGAAGTATTTAAACTATCGAATAGAAAGTCATTTAAAATGACTTTAAAATTCTTAGCAAATCCTGAAGGTTTAGTAGCATTATATCTTAATTTTAATCTTAGTAAGGAGACATAAAATTGGTGCAAAACTGTTGTGAGAATTAATTTGACCTCTCCTGGGACGGGTATTCTTCTAGTTATATTATAAATATACTCGTGATGTAAATGATTACTCTGTATTGAGAAAAATATAAAAAATACCTCAAATTGAAGAATTTCTCCTTTGCTGACAGAGGAAGGAAATAATGAAGTCTATTATCAGAAAGGAAATATACTTTACTCCTAGCTCAATGGCCAAGACATTCGATAGAAATTATGAACTCAATTTGTAAATCAGGCAATCTTTGTGGAGAAATCACACACGGACCCACGTGAAGTTGTTTTATAATTTTATCAATATACAGGGTGATTCATAAGTCACTTAGCTATTTATTTTTGAAATTCTAAAGTTAAAAAATACGGTAATACAAAACAGAAAGTTTATTCAACAAATTCATTTATGGGAGTTTAAAATTACAGCAAATTTTCAAAATTTCCACCTTCGTTCTGCATGCATAGCTCCATTCTTTTTGCAAGGAACTTACGACTCTTTGTAGCATATTTGATTGATTATGAAATAAATATATATAGAAACAAATATATAAACGAACAAATTTAAAATAACAAATAGCAGTAATTAGAGAGTAAGATAACACTCATCAAAAGTTCATAGTATGTTTGTGCTGCATATGGTAACCATTTTAAATAGCTAAGTGAAGTTACTTATGAATCATCCTGTAGAGATGTGCGCCGCTTGGAATCTAACATAAATATGTCTTGCTCTACGTGTTTCGAAGTCCGACGCTCCTGGCACAACTGAGACTCGCCGCTGTTTTGACGCCTGTCCTGTGCAGTTCTAGGAGGTCCACCCTCCCAGGCTTTGCCCAGGCAATTTTTAAATGGCCAGAGTGCTCACCTCTCGAGCGCTGGCTTTTCAAACCCCACTTTCTCGACCCGATCTTGGGTCACATCTTACTTGTGGGAGTAAGATAAAACTGGCCTTGTGCCTAACTCCTGGGGAGGAGTAAATAAAACTCGCCGAACATGTCGACTTTTCAGAAGCCGAATAGAGGGGACGGTATAGCAAGGGAGGGGTTTTGCTATGATTAATGTCTTTATTTTGGGTGTGGACTGTTGTGCTGGGGAGAAAAAGAGTAGCGTCATTGTGTGCGTGTGTGTGTGGATAAAGACTACTCGGTTGTGTTTACGGAAACAACTCGTATATCTTGCCACGAAAAAAAAATATGGGGTGAAATTCGCTGACTTTCAATGCTTGTCACGGGAATATAGACGCGCTTTGTTTTTGCTGCGAAGTAAATATAATAATAAAAAAAAGAAAACAGACAGAAATTCATGTAAAACGCAACGGCTATGATTCAGCAAGTTCATTTTCACTGGCACGGTTTTGTTTTGGCTCGCATAAGAACGTACCACGTGAATCACTACGTGGGGAAGTGCGTTAAAGGTTGTCATCATCACGTGCAGTTATGTGAGAGCTGAGACGTGCGAAAGACTTAAAACGTTAGTGACTGGACGACCATTCAGTTGAAGCGGGGCTGCCACCGGGATGAACTGTAAAAAAGTGAGATGTGTGAGAAATTAGAAAATAAAGGGTCCGAAAATTTTAAATATCAGTAGGTTTGGATTATCTACATCAGAGGCGGGCAACCTCCGGCCCGCGGGCCACATCCGGCTCGCGAAGGCTCAGTGTCCGGCCCGCCACCCTGCTATGCTTTATGCGGACCTCCCAGTAAAACTCATCTCATTCTGTGACATAGACGTAAAAGTAGGTTTCAATTAAGATTACAGTGGAATAAAAATGTATGAATATCAGCGAGCGATGATGCATGTATATTTCAGTTTTCTTTAACTATTAAGAGATAAAAATAGAAAAAAGAGAAAGAGAGAGGCAAAGAGGAAACGTGAGACGAAGAAAGGGCATGAAACAGATAACTTATGTGAGGTGTGTCAAAACGAATGCTGGATCAACTTGCTACTTCCCCGTCATTATTTTTTATGATTCCAAAATGGCTCTTCGTCGGCGCCTTTTATAACATCACATACATAATTCTCTTGAGAAAAAATATCAGATTTGTAGAGTGTTCAATGCAATTTTTGTACAATTTATTCATGTCAACAAAATATAGTAATTCTGAGATTTCGTTTTTGACTCCGGCCCGCGATCTCCTTCCAAAAGTCTCATCTGGCCCTCACTCTGAAAAGGTTGCCCGCTTCTGATCTTCATAAAGGGTCGGTTCTAACGAGAAAGATATATGAATATGCCTGTGATTCTGAACAGGGTGAAACAAAATATAAAAAAGAAGGCCCACATACATAGTAAGAAGTCTTTCTCTCGCTCTCTCCCTCTCTTTCTCTCTATCTCTTTCTCTCTATCTGCTAAGCAGTGGTTACAATGCATCATTAACTTTTATACTAAATTAAAGTGATGTTACCTTATTTCATTGGCCATTATAGCTGTATATTCGAATCCATTTCAGCGGTCAATAGAAAAAGCATATACATAGTAAGATCTCTCTCTCTCTCTCTCTCTCGCTCTCTGTTTATCTCTCTCTCTCTCTCTGTCAAGCTAAGTATCTATCTTCTAAGTACAGTGATTACAATGCATCATTATCTTTATAATAAAATACATTGATTTTCACCTATTTCATTTACCCTTATATCTATCTAACCCAAACCATGTATCTAAGAATCCGTTTCAGCGGTCTAAAGAAGGAAGAGATAATACTAAGATGTCTTTCCCCCTCTATCTATCTATCTATCTATCTATCTATCTATCTATCTATCTATCTATCTATCTATCTATCTATCTTATAATCTATCTATCTATATATCTATCTATCTATATATCTTATAATCTATCTATCTATCTATCTATCTATCTATCTATCTATCTATCTATATATCTATCTATCTATATATCTATCTATCTATCTATCTATCTATCTATCTATCTATCTTATAATCTATCTATCTATCTATCTATCTATCTATTATAATAAAGTAAATTGATTTTCCATATTTCATTGACCATTATAACTATCTAATTAAAACCTGTATCTGTGAATCCGTTTCAGCGGTCAAGAAAAGAACTACACACATAGTAAGATGTATGTCTCTCCTTTTATCTATCTATCTATCTATCTATCTATCTATCTATCTATCTATCTATCTATCTATATATATATATATATATATATATATATATATTATATATACATACATATATATATATATACATATATATATATATATATATATATATATATATATCTGCTAAGTACACTGATTACAGCGCTCATTATCTTTATAATATAGTAAAGTGAGTTCCCCTATTTAATTGACCATTATAGCTATCTTACCCAAACGTGTATATGCAAATTCGTTTAAGCCGTCGACAGAATGACTATACACATAGTAAGATGTCTGTATATCCTGTTATCTATCTATCTATCTATCTATCTATCTATCTATCTATCTATCTATCTATCTATCTATCTATCTATCTATCTATTTATATATATATATATATGTATATATATATGCTACGTACACTGATTACAGCGCATCAGTATCTTTATAACATAGTAAAGTGGGTTCCCCTATTTCATTGACCGTTATAGCTATCTATCCCAAACTTGTGTATCCAGATCTGTTTCAACAGACAAGTAAATAAGAGAGAAAGAGAGAGAGAGAGAGAGAGAGAGAGAGAAAGAGAGAGGTAACGAAAGAGGTAACGAAAGAATAACAAATGGCGCCGGAAGAAGGGAACAGTAATGGTTATACGATACATAAAAACATTAACCATTCGTTAGAAAAGAAAATAGAACGTGATCACGTCCATGTTAACGCCGAAGGAACATCTTGTTATAAACATCTATCAGCATTACCATTTGAAGAACCCAGTTGAAATTTCACGGTGATCTGTGTATAATTTACTATTAATAATAATGATATTTTATTTTAAATAATCAATGTCTGTCATTTTTAATACTCTTTAAGAACCAATAACTTGTTCTTCTTCTGTAAAGATAATTGTTATTGCCATCTAAATATTATTTAAATAAATAAAACGAATATGTTATTTTTTTATTTATTAAAATTGGAACGTTTGAATTATTTTCAAGACAATAAATAACCTCTGTCTTCTTACTATGAGAATAATTGTCAGCTAGATATTCTTCAAATCAATAAAGCGAATTCCACTTGGGGGTGTTTCGCGAACAGAAAACGATTAGAAGCGAGTCGGTGGGGATCGCTAACATGAGATCTTAAATTACGAGCTCGCGAAATCTCTCTTACTGTGCCTCTTGATTATTACATGACAAATAAAGAACAAGATTTCGTTATCATAATCGTCCGTGTTTTTTTAATTAAACTTAACAACGACTGAGTATGTTTTTTTTCTAGCAACAACTAGTCAGCCAACCAAATAAACCCTCATTTCTTTTATCTTTAAAGCCACTAGAATGTGTTATCATAATCGTCCGTGTTTTTTTAATTAAACTTAACAACGACTGAGTATGTTTTTTTTTCTAGCAACAACTAGTCAGCCAACCAAATAAACCGTCATTTCTTTTATCTTTAAAGCCGCTAGAATGTGTTATCATAATCGTCCGTGTTTTTTTAATTACACTTAACAACGACTGAGTATGTTTTTTTCTAGCAACAACTCGTCAGCCAACCAAATAAACCCTCATTTCTTTTATCTTTAAAGCCACAAGAATATCCGCATCATCAGCGCCAAAAGAACGATCTCGTTCGAAGAAGTGTCTATACAACAAACTAGACTAGTCTGATCTAAAAATCTGATGCTTTCTACGATAAAAAAGAACGAACAGCTTATATCGGATGAGTAATAAGGGTGAATAAAAATTACACGATAAATCCAGACAACGTTAGGCGGGAGGAATGAATAATATTTATTCACTTATTCATCAAATTATGCTCATCTCTGTTAGTATACCATTATGAAGGTCTTGTTGAACGAAATTCCGTCATATGAACCAATGAAGAAGCTTTTACAAATTTGAATAGTTTGTTCGTTTATATTTAACTGGAATTGTCAAACAGCTTTGTCCAGAGCAAGGACAAAAACAGAAGAGTTTAAGTTTGTGTGAGATTTATCTTTTGAAACTTTATCTCTTTTCACAGTCTCTATCCCCTTTTCAATCTCTTTCTTGACCCTCCTTTCCCTTCTCTACAGTCTACCCCCTCTACCCCTTCTCCCTCTCCCCCCCTCTCTCTCTCTCTCTCTCTATATATATATATGTCAAAAGTACCATTTCATACCAATGATCAATGGAAAAAATCACTCAAAATTTCGATCCCACTTTGACTACATTTTGTTTTTGTTGATCCCCAAAGAATGAATATTACAAAATAATTGTTTCCATATTGTGTCTGAGGTAATACTTTAAAAATATATCAGCTTTGTGAGTGTGTCTTATGTCGTTTTTTACTTTTACGTGGACACACATCTGACAGATGACAACAGAAGCTGAAGAGAGGCGGATGGCTAAGTCCTTCCGTGCTTCAAACCGACGGTACGAATGTTGTACTAATTTTTCAGTACCAAAATAAATATGTATATATATATATATATATATATATATATATATATATATATATATATATATATATACATATATATATATATATATATATATAGTCTCCCTCGTCTCTATACCCCTGTTTATTTCTTTCTATCCTACTCTTCCCCTTCCCTATCTCGATAACCTCCGCTCTATACTACATGTACAATTTCACACCAAAGGTCGATGGAAAAATCGGTTTTAATGTCGACCCCCACACCCTTACTAATCCTTTTCCTGTTAATCCGTAAATGAATAAATATTATAAAAAATGTGTCCATATTCTGTAGGAGCCAATGCTGAAACATTATATATGAGCTTTGTCATGGGACTTCTTGTGTAGTTTCTAACTTTCAGGTTGACGACAAACAGATCAGACAACTTCTTTTTAATATAATAGATAATTTTTATAACGTCTTCTGTTGTTTAAGTCTAATTAAATATTCTAATTGTTTTTTTTCAGGTGAGTCCTATTTATTCATTACGTTTCTAAAGATAAATCCTGAGAAAGTAAGTACACAATTCGGTTTTCTTCATTAAAATTTAAAACAAGATAATCGTGTTACGTCCACCTTGCTGATGCGTATATAAATCCTTATATACTCGTCACGGACCCAGATTCCATTCGTCTGCTGGCCAAACCACTCGGACGCTGATGTTAATTTATAATAAGGGTTTATCAAAAAGTCTAGCATAACGTGAACATTATTTGTCCTAAATATGGCTGGATTGCAGAAAGAATAGTACATTTATTTAAGGATTCTATAGGTGCTATTTTGGACCGCACCGTAGTAAATTTTACAGTGTTCAACTGTTGGCCTAGATTAATCGTGGAGTACCCCACAGGCTAAATATATGGTGTTACTGTTTAAATCATGTGTTCCTAAACTTATTTTACTTGTGGAACCCCTGCTAACTGTTTTATAATCTGTAGATTAAATTTTTTAAAATATTACTAATAATCTCTTATTAACATATGCACAATGTATTCATGAACATAAAAAAACATATTTTCAGTGGATTAAAATTTTATAAATTACATATATAAATGAAACCCGATAAGAAATATTTGAGCTTAGCATCAGCGACACACAATTGGTGATCTGACAGCCATGTTCTACAATAGATACAGACCAAGGAAAACAGTTCTTATCTATATCACATATTCTTTTTATTATATCATTATATGCTTTACTCGCTAGTCATCGTTTCGTAATTTAATTCTTATTCTCTACTTGAAATCAATGAAACGGAACTAATCGCTAAAAAGAAGACAAAACTAGTGTTATTGCTACATAAAACTTAAGATTTTTTTCTCTCTCGCCCCCTTTCTCTATATCTAACATACACAAATATATACACTGTTAAAGAAATATTTAATTTTATCGATTATTAAAAGATTTATTTATTATAGGATTGAATAAAACTTTAATTAAACGTCTAAAAAGTGAATCAAATATTAATTCGTTTAAAATAAGTTATTGCTTTTATAAACTTAAGCACTCTCTCATTTTGTCCAAAGTACAAAATTTCAATAAGATCAACAAAAGATCGATTTGTTAAATATAAGTATACATCATATTCCGTAAGAATGGCAGAAAAATGATTCATTTATTTAACAAATTAATCAAGCCTCGAAAATAAAATTCATTAGGTAATATGTGAAACATAAGCAGCAGCAGTCGACGCCGACAGCTTAACAACTAATCTGAATTGTTGAAACGTATAAAGCTTGGACAGAATCAGCAGCAGTCGACGCCGACAGCTTAAAAACTAATCTGAATAGTTGACAGGTATAAAGCTTGGACAGAATCAGAAGCAGTCGACGCCGACAGCTTAAAAACTAATCTGAATTGTTGACAGGTATAAAGCTTGGACAGAATCAGCAGCAGTCGACGCCGACAGCTTAACAACTAATCTGAATTGTTGAAACGTATAAATCGTGGACCGAATAAGCAGCAGTCGACGCCGACAGCTTAACAACTAATCTGAATTGTTGAAACGTATAAAGCTTGGACCGAATCAGCAGCAGTCGACGCCGACAGCATAACAACTAATTTGAATTGTTGAAATGTATACAGCGTGGACCGAATCAGCAGCAGTCGACGCCGACAGCTTAACAACTAATTTGAATTGTTGAAAAGTATAAAGCTTGGACAGAATAAGCAGCAGTCGACGCCGACAGCTTAACAACTAATTTGAATTGTTGAAATGTATAAAGCTTGGACAGAATCAGCAGCAGTCGACGCCGACAGCTTAATGACTAACCTGAATTGTTGAAATGTATAAAGCTTGGACAGAATCAGCAGCAGTCGACGCCGACAGCTTAACAACTAATTTGAATTGTTGAAATGTATAAAGCTTGGACAGAATCAGCAGCAATCGACGCCGACAGCTTAACAACTAATTTGAATTGTTGAAATGTATAAAGCTTGGACAGAATCAGCAGCAGTCGACGCCGACAGCTTAACAACTTATCTGAATTGTTGAAACGTATAAAGCTTGGACAGAATCAGCAGCAGTCGACGCCGACAGCTTAACAACTTATCTGAATTGTTGAAAAGTATAAATCGTGGACCGAATCAGCAGCAGTCGACGCCGACAGCTTAACAACTAATCTGAATTGTTGAAACGTATAAATCGTGGACCGAATCAGCAGCAGTCGACGCCGACAGCTTAACAACTAATCTGAATTGTTGAAACGTATAAAGCTTGGACAGAATCAGCAGCAGTCGACGCCGACAGCTTAACAACTTATCTGAATTGTTGAAAAGTATAAAGCGTGGACCGAATCAGCAGCAGTCGACGCCGACAGCTTAACAACTAATTTGAATTGTTGAAATGTATAAAGCTTGGACAGAATCAGCAGCAGTCGACGCCGACAGCTTAATGACTTATCTGAATTGTTGAAAAGTATAAAGCGTAGACCGAATCAGCAGCAGTCGACGCCGACAGCTTAACAACAAATCTGAATTGCTGAAAGGCATACAGCTTAAGCAGAATCAGCAGCAGTCGACGCCGACAGCTAAACAACTTATCTGAATTGTTGAAAAGTATAAAGCTTGGACCGAATCAGCAGCAGTCGACGCCGACAGCTTAACAACTAATCTGAATTGTTGAAAAGTATAAAGCTTGTCCAGATTTTTAAAATACATCAGTTTGAGTTAAACGTAAGTGTACGACATATTCCGTCAAACATTAGAGAGACATGTTTAATTTTACGAACAAATTAATCCAGTATTGAAAAATAATAGTGTTTAATATTAAGTATTTGAAGCCGTAGCAGCTGACACCGACAGCTTAAAAAATGTTCCGCATATTTATTTACATAGATAAAAGTACATTTTTTTTTAAAACAAAACAAGAAACAAATATATTACACTGACCCATTCGGTGAACAATTTAACTATGAGATTAATAATTCAATAAATAATTAATACATCCCTTATTCGTCACTTGGATATTGTTTAGATTAATATCGAGGAATCCTGATTCCTTATATATAATTGTGTCACAGTCCATAGTTTTCTTTGAATGTCTGGCTTGCTTGGTAGGCCGAGAGGAGGCTCAAGGCGTTTCCACGAATAATGGCGATAGGGAGGCGCTCGTAAAGCCAAGGCAATTCGCGATTGTCTCCGGTGTTGCGCGTCATTGATAGACCAATGCTGCCGAGGAAGTCGCGTGTGGCAGAGCCAATCACTTCACTCGTCTCCACAGCGATCGGTTGAAATACAAACCCTGTCAAGAAGATTGGCATATTTTGACCGCTTGCGGCTCTCTGCTGACGTTGTTCCATGTCCAGGGTTTGTTGCTTTAAAATTTAATTATAAATTGTTGACCGTTATCAAGCTTTGAAAAGAGGCAGTATAAACCGGCGGTACTCTGACTACTATCTTTTTCTCACCGTTTTATTCGCACCCTTTACCCCACCTCCTCTGCTTCATACCGCAAATCGGACGTGATTGTTCGACATATTATTTAGATTCAACAGATTTCCATATAAACCCCGTACTACTTACCGTGGACCGGTAAAGTACATTTGAAGAGTTTGAATGCAAAACGCGGTAAATCCAATCCGTTTAAATTGAAACATCAAACAATAAAAAAAAGTAAAATATATTAAATCTCGACTTCGAATTATAACAGATTTTAATAGAAAGCAAAAATACATTATTCTGGTATCATATTTTGTAAAAACAGGATTCCATGGTGTGGTTGAGCGTTAAAATGAAACACGTCTTATAGCACTAGCTTCGTAATTTTTAAAATGGCGTTTATCGCGTTTTGCATTCGAACTATTCATTTTTTCGTGCCCTTTTAAAGCTTCTGTGTACTACCCAGTTGCATGTGGATCCCGGTTGGCAATCCCTGGTTTAAAACGACCCTATATCCCCCTTTTTTCTGGTGTTTATATATTTTGCATTTATGATACGAGTGGAATCGGTGTTAGCTTTATTCCTGGTAATTTCCGCGAAGTAGGCTCACATTACGAGTGGAATAAGCGTTTGTTTTGCGTTGGTAATCTCAGAAGATGATGCCTATTTACTTTTCTTCATCCCAGCATCCGCTTACTCCACTTTAGGCGCTATTCAAGCGAATGATGCCACTTCGGTTATCTCCGCCTCTCACTCGATTTCACATCTCACGAACGTTTCAGAATTTTGTAATCTGGAGTGTGGATTTGGATATTTGAGATGCAGCCAGTGTTTTAAAACATTTCCTTTGTGTGTGGGGGGGGGACACACTAGATCATCGGAAATTTGAAAACATATTTTCTATACATCATACCCCGTTCCACACTATCAGTATAGAGATAATCCACTCTATAATAAAGAGAAATGTCTATTTAATTATAAATACATATCGTCCTGTCTACCAAAAGTCTGATGAACGAATAAGGAAAGAAGGAATGCGAATCTATTTCCAAAATCAGACGTTTTCTTTTTGGTTTTCTTTCTGATTTCTATACCGATTTATACATTTTTTTGTTTTGTTTTTTCTTTTTTTCTTTTTTTAACTTTCCAGATTGAAACGTTTTCTTTCTTTCTTATTTCGTTATGTGAGCGACGATTTTTCTCTTTTACTTTTATTTTTAACTTTCGATAACATCTTTGATGTCATCCGGCGTATTAAAAAAAGAGTTGAGCCTCTTCCCAATAAGCAAAGGAGAAGATAAAAAAAAAACAATATATACAGCAAAATGGTGTTTTTTTCTTCTTTAGATAATGTAAAATTACTTGGGGGTAACTCGTGATAGTTCAGTCTTATCCTATTGAAATGAAAAAAAAACACATTCAAACAAATTACATAGAAAAATAAATAGCAAGTCAGGCTTACCCCGCCGTCTAAAATAAAACGTGGAAAAGAATTCTTTATTTTCTTTCTTTATTTTTCTCTTCTGTTTACTATACAAATTTCTGGTGATACCAGATCAGGCTGCCCTGTGGCTCCCTGAGACGAAATTCACCTACATTGACGTTTTTTTTTTTTTTTTTCTTTTTGTAAAACTTAATTATGTTCTACAAAACCAAAAACAAAAACAACATCCCCTCTCCCTTTCTCCCTCCCCTTTTTAATTTTATTTTTAGAACTTGAAGCATAAATCTTTTACTATAATGACCGGATTCGGCGTTGGGTGGCCCGGAAGGGGTTGATGTGCCGTAGAACGGGACTACCAAGCCAAAAACGATGATTAAACATTTGAAGATATAAAGAACTTGAAGCATAAAAACTTTTACTATAATGACCAGATTCGGCATTAAATAACCCAAAAAAGGGTTGATATGCCGTAAAACAAAACTACCAAACTACCAAACCTATACAAATTTATACGTTTTTTTCTTTCTTTTTTTCTCTTTCAAACTTTTCAAGGTTGGGGCAAGATTTCTTTCTTTTCTTATTTCTTTATGTGAGCGTCGACTGTTCTCCTTGTTATACTCACTTTCGCTAATGCATTTGAGTTTTGAGACATCCGGCGTCATTCTTCTAATGTCTAGTCACAAATTTTGTACTTCGGCTGTGCTTAAACTAATGACGACCCACTGGAATATAAAAATATAATGATACATATTATATTTGAGTGAGTGCGGTTAGTGAGAAAGGAAGATGCACGCACACGAATCTGACGAGGTTGGGGTTTCTCGGACCCAAATCGTCAATCGACTACCGATATTAATTCTGGGTTGATATTATATTTAACAACTTGTGACATCTACCCCTCCACCAAAAATCTCCCACTGCGGAACTTCATTGTCAATGTTCAGCAACGGGGAATTGCCTTCTGTCACTAACTTTTGCAGGTGGTTTCAATCAACAATTATTTTATTTCTGACAATCAACCATGTTTGTCTATCCTTACCATGTGGCTTGACATCAACCAACTATTATTTTATTTTCGACAATCAATCAATTTATGTTTTTTTTTCGGCCAGGTGCATGTCTGTGTCAAGTGGACCTACCTCTATTTTAATGTACTTTATTGGTACACCAGGCCTTGATATTTAATAACAGCTCTCAATAATCGACGGAAAACAAGTAAACAAGAAAAGTAATAACAAGAATAAAGTAAAGGTTTATATATCTTTACTTTTTCAGGACGAGTAAAATTGATTCTCCAAACAGATTAGTTTTGCACCACTATTGTGTCACCTTACGAAGATTAAATTAAAGATGTAATAATACTAAAACTTATATCTATAATTAACATTCCAATTTCGATCAAAATATATTACATGATTTTTATTCTCGAAACCATCTAAAAACGTAAGGCTGAACCATAAGAGATCTTAAGACGAAAATTAAAATACAGGGAATCTTACTTAATTGCTGTTTGATGACTGTGAATACAATTTAATGCAAATCTGAATTATTTAAATTTTCAAATAGCAGGTTGCGCCATTATTACGCTCTTAAAGCTCTTTTGAATTACCCCCCAACAATACATTTTTCTAAATATCTATTAATTGATGTTTTTTAACTTGCACAGTACTGCATGTCTGTAATTTCATTAATACTTCTGAATGTACAAAATACATGCCATGTTTACGAATCCGAAATTGGTAAAATACTAATGAATATCAAAGTACATCCAATGTTAACTGATACCAAACTTGATCAAATACTAATGAACATCAAAATACATCCAATGTTAACTGATACCAAACTTGATCAAATACTAATGAACATCAAAATACATCCAATGTTAACTGATATCAAACTCAGTCGAACACTAGTAAATATTATAACCCATGTCATGTTAACTGATACCAAAATACATCAAATACCAGTGAATATCAAAATACATGCCATGTCAACTAATAACAAATCGAGTCAAATACTAGTGAATATTAAAATACATCTTATGTTAACTGATACGAAACTACGTCAAATAATAGTGAATATCAAAATACCTGCCTCGTTTACCAAACTTACTAAATAAAGCGAATGTAAAACTCAATGCAATGTAAACTAATACCAGATTTGGTCAAATACTAGTGAATATCAAAACATATGCTATGTTTACTGATTTCAAACTTGGTCAAATACTAGTGAATATCAAAACATATCCTATGTTAACTGATACCAAACATGGTCAAATACTAGTGAATATCAAAACATATGCTATGTTTACTGATGCCAAACTTGGTCAAATACTAGTGAATATCAAAACATATCCTATGTTAACTGATACCAAACATATTCAAATACTAGTAAATATCAAAATACATGCCATGTTCACTAATACCAAACTAAATCGAATACAAATGAATATAAAAAAATACTATGTTAACTAATACCAAACTTGCTCAAATACTAGTGAATGTTAAAATACGTGCTATGTAAACTGGTATCAAACTTAGTCAAATACCAGTTAATCTCAAAATACATGCTATGTTCAGTGATGCCAGACTTTGTCAAATACTATCGAATTCCAAAACACATGCCATGTTTACTACTGCTAAACTTAATCAAATACTAGTTAATGTAAAGTACAGGGTGATCGAAAAAGACGTGACAATTTGTGATAAAATAGTTTTTCTTATTGAAAGAAAAATTTTACACTTTTTTCCCATAGATTTGTCGTACAGACATGTAACTTTTATGTGGCATCAGATTTGCCGTGTATACCCCTACTTTGGGAGCATAGCTCAATAGTTTATAATGTGCTCGATCCAAGCCCTTTGGCACTGAATCATCGTTGCTACTTACTGTAATAAAAATGGACGCCGAATATAACTTAAGGATACGCTTTATTTAACCATTTGTTGCTTACAAATAGTGTTTTGACATTCACTCTTAATATACACGAATGTAGAACATTGCATTATTAATTAAAGGGGTGAGACAGGCATCAATTATCTTTGTTACTACACTTACAAATTGGAATTTTTTATGACTCTCCAAACGTAGTCTCATAGTCATGATATAATATTATGTCCTAGCTTACCGTGACCTATCCTTGCATCCTCCAATGTCATCATGTAAACTTCCAGTCTCCCTGGATTTGTCCAGGAGGCGCTTGATTGTAAATCTAGTTGAAGCGTTTCTTCCGAGATAGTCCCAACGAAATAGTCGTTGAGTTTGGACAACCGAGTTGGCGAAGTAGATCTCTACATCTTTGATCCTGCTCTGCATGGAATATCTTGTTGCCTGTTCAATTTCACCTGAAAAACAGACGCCTGTGTTAATTTTCTTAGAAATGATAGCAATAATTAAATATAATGGATTCATCTTTTCGAACCAATCTTAATTAGTAAATTTTACTGATGTCCAATTAAAAAAAAAAGCTTGACAATTTACACTTATAAAGATCGCTCAGCTAGAATATTTTGGGGGTTGGGCGTAGATCGGCACTCTCTGAATGATCTTGTTTGGACATAATTTGAATTCATTTTATTAGATTTAATTTTAATGGTCTTCTTCACCATCGTTCTTCGTCTGTATTTTAATTAAATTCTCGGATAAAATGTATATAATTTAATTTAAGAAAACCAATTACGATTGATTTTTTTTAATATATGAACGGAATAGGAAATACATTTATAAGCAATCCACTTACTGCATTTTTCGGCCATAATTGTTTACGCTTCGTCACGCTCGGTTTAGCGGAAAATATTGGTCGCTTCAAACTCTAACATGTTTTGTCACTAACGTAGAAACCTGGCGTTGCCCGGGAGCAATAAATTTCAATCTGAAAGTATGAAGCAATTTGTATGACATATTTATTACTTTCAACTTATGTATTATTCTATTTTAATTAATAACTTATTTGAGACATCAGATAGAATTTACTTTTAGCTCTATCGCTTTTTCTAAATGATAAAAAGTTCAAGATTTTATTTGAAATAGCTAGCAACAATTACACATGGATTTCTAGATTTGTTTTTAAAGTAATGTGTTAGAGAAATATATAAGATGAGAATAGTAGTCATAATAACCCAATTATAAGAAATAGGAATCCTTATCTAAAAAAAAAACTGAAACATAAAATCCAATTGTATGTGTTTTTGTGTCGTTTTTGAACGTATACATAACTATTAAACAAGTAACACCAAACACAAGAATAGCACTCACAAAAAAACAATTGTAATTTCTAAGTATCTTGTCAATATGATCTCTCGTCCCTTCTGTAAAACATTCACAGTAAGAATTCGTCTCTATACAACCAATGCAAAGAATGTTAATTTTTTTATCTGTATACTCACACTTAAATAGATTTCCATGAACAGATTTTGTTTCCCCAAAAATTTCCATCTGTCGAACACATTATCACGTGACTGCTCCCCTGCAGACTACAACATACTCGATTTCAAGTCCAATATAAACAAATACTTACTGAACCGCCCTCTTTAGTAATCAAATGTTGTCCATAGCATTAATCATCTTAAATCCTCTCATGGTATTATTCATCATCCAACTGACAATCTTATTAACCTTTTTCCTCGAGTTGCATTTGGCCTTTCTAAGTGGTGACTCATTAGTATATAACGATAGTGGAACAACAAACTATCTGACATTTTCTGATTGTGTCACAACGCTTATTAACAGTCGACCCGCTAGGCACATATCTAACAATGTGAAATTGGTGTACACATGCTTAATATAGTTAGCTGACTCCAAGAGTCATTGTCAAACTTACGACCACTAACCCTAACCCTAACCCTAACCCTAACCACTGATGTCTGTCTGCAGCGAGTATACTGTTTTTATGTGTCGCAAGTCGTCATATCTATCTATTAATCTGCAATCAACAATATATCTTAATGACGATTATGTTATCTATCTATTTATATAGAAAAGTTAGGTATGTATGTATATATATATATATATATATATATATATATATATATATATATATATATATATATATATATATATGTATATATCTAATACGGCATAATAATGGTGACACACTGGTTTCCGTTAGATCACCGAAGTTAAGCAACGTTGACTCTGGCCAGTACTAGATGTTTGAACATTTCGGAATACCATGATGTATATAGACACCTAGCTATGGATAAATAGCGTCGCCAACCCGCAACTATCGCAAAAAAAAAACCCTGAATGACAGTCCTGAATGACAGTCACCAATAAGGTGTCGGAAACCAGGAGTGATCAAAAACCCTGATTGCGATGGTGATCATATCTATATATCTACCTATATATAATCTGCTAAACTAATCAACGTATAATTTGTGGAATATATATTCTAGGCAAAACAGTAAGTAAAATGAGTACATTATTTTTAATGACGTTCACATTTAGGGGTGAATAAATGTTAAGTTTTTTTATTAATTTTTTATGACTATTAGAATACCTATTCTCGGAAACCTAGTGAGTTACGTGGGACGTTATTTTTAATGACGTTCACATTTAGGGGTGAATAAATGTTAAGTTTATTTATTAATTTTTTATGACTATTAGAATACCTATTCTCGGAAACCCAGTGAGTTACGTGGGACGTTATTTTTAATGACGTTCACATTTAGGAGTGAATAAATGTAAAGTTTTTTATTAATTTTTTTATGACTATTAGAATACCTATTCTCGGAAACCCAGTGAGTTACATGGGACGTTATTTTTAATGACGTTCACATTTAGGGGTGAATAAATGTAAAGTTTTTTATTAATTTTTTTATGACTATTAGAATACCTATTCTCGGAAACCCAGTGAGTTACGTGGGACGTTATTTTTAATTACGTTCACATTTAGGGGGGGGGGGGGGTGAGTAAATGTAAACATTTTTTAGTAAATTTTCTTATGAACCGATCCTTATGAATGTTTAAATACATATTCCCGACAACATAGTGTGTAACATGGGACATTCTTTCTTTGTAAACTTAACATTTATGGAGTGCGCCTACCCAAACACGCACTTATCTCACAAAAACTTTTAAATAAGTAAGATAGAAAAATGTAATAGATAAAAGAATTGCTCTATACCAAATGTTTAGTTATATGTATGTGATTGGTAAAACACAAAACTATTGAACTTATCATTAATAATTAGAGAATATGTATTATAGTCAACAGGGTGAGTAAACGTAATGAATTATATAATATGTATTATAGTCAACAGGGTGAGTAATCATAATGAATTATAGAATATGTATTATAGTCAACAGGGTGAGTAATCATAATGAATTATAGAATATGTATTATAGTCAACAGGGTGAGTAATCATAATGAATTATAGAATATGTATTATAGTCAACAGGGTGAGTAATCATAATGAATTATAGAATATGTATTATAGTCAACAGGGTGAGTAATCATAATGAATTATAGAATATGTATTATAGTCAACAGGGTGAGTAATCATAATGAATTATAGAATATGTATTATAGTCAACAGGTTGAGTAATTATAATGAATTATAGAATATGTATTATAGTCAACAGGGTGAGTAATCATTATGAATTATAGAATATGTATTATAGTCAACAGGGTGAGTAATCATAATGAATTATAGAATATGTATTCTAGGCAACCTGTTGAGTAACGTAGGCACATTATAGTTTTTGTGAACTTTACTATTTAAGGGGGTGCCACCGAAACCGTACCGTACAAAAGAAACAAAACATTACAATTTAAACTAATGCTTCGTTTTTTGTTTATACCCGTCTTAGGACGGGTATTCTATTCGTATATATATTTAGAGTTAGGTATATGCATATGTTTATATGTTTGTATGTACAGGATTCACTCTCAAACTAATCAACCGATCATTATGAATTGCGTATTTCGTTTCTTTCTCCCTTTTTTTTCTATATCCGTTCATTCTTTAGATTTCCTGTAACTCCTTTGTCCTTTCTTTCTTTCTTTCTTTCTTTCTTTATATTCTGTCTTTTTTTCTATTTTTCTTTTTTTCCTTCATGTTTTTCTTTTTCGTTTCTGTTCTAACGCTACACCTCAATTTTCTCTTCATTCTCTATTCCTCCTCCGCCATCTATTCTTTTCTGTTTTTCTATATACCCCCTTTAGGCCTTTATTTCCATTATTTCATATAGCACTTCCCAACTGAATTACCTTCCGGGTAACAAATGACACCGTAGTAAAACACTGCTAGTGGCAGTAGCGTACATTACAAGTAAGACACCGCCATTACCTACTCATCAGCCTCATAATATTTCTTTTTAATTAACACTTGATTAAAGCAATATTTATTTAATCAAGATTATAATTACATAATTACGTTGACATACGCACGCATTTAATGTATTCTTAATCTTGAAACATCTGCGACATTCACCTGATATTTTCACTGAATTTCTACATGTGACTCAAATTGCGATTCTATGTTACAAACACACACTTCTCTCAAATGCGTGAAAACAACCAAACGTGTAATGCTAGGACGAAAATAAAACATGGCGAAAACAGAACTTATGCGATTGAAGGGTAGGGCTTAGAAAGTATAGATCTTTATGGAGAATTATGTAACTCCACTGTATTCTTTACAAGCAGACTTAGCCCGCTCGCTGTCGCTTCGCAATTTTATTGAAAATTAAGTGATGAATACAAGAAGATAATACTAATCGTTCATAAAAAAGACGAAACTAATCGATAAAATTACAAAACTAATGATGAAACCTTTTCATGACAAAGAAGACACAACTTATCGATACAAACAAATCGATAATTAAAATAAGACAACATTAATCGATAAAAAGACAACACTAATCGATAACAGTCTTAAAACAAGACTCTGTCGATAAGTAAAAGAAGCCAACACTAATCGATATGATGACAAAACTAATCGATACGAAAAAAGACAAACCTGTCTTTCTTCTTACCTTCTATTCACACTGCGAAGTGTGCTGGACACACGTACGTTTACTTTTATTAAATACATAACACTACTACTACTACTGCCACTACTACTACTAATAATAATAATACTAATAATAATAAGAACTACTCATAAAAAAATATCATTGTGTCTATATTGAAGTGAAATAATTTTTTCCTTTTTTTTTTATTATTATCAGATATTTTTTGATTAAGCGTTTGCTTCTTTCCTCATGGCATTTAAATTTGCATACGTGATGATTATTTCCTTTCTGTTTTATTGTTATCATATATTATTAAGATTAAGCCTCTCCTTCTTTGATCATGAAGTTAAACATATGACCCAACTCTTACTAAATTTCTGTCTATCACTTTCACGTTATCTCAATGTTTACATTTCGCTCGTATGCTGTTTTGGTTCCTTGGACGCTGTGTTGTGTTTTTTGTTATTGTTTGTTTTTTTAAGTGCTACACATTATAAATACCTCTTTAGTTCGTATATATTTATCATAGAAATGATGTGCCTTGATGTTTTAGGTTGAGGGACGTAAATGCTAATTTAGGTGTGTTCCAACTTACGTCAGCAATCGGATTACGACGTCGTTAGTAACGTATTTTCGTCGCAACTTTTGTTGTTGAATTAAAAGTGATTTATTACACCAAAACTTAAATAATGAAAAAAGAGAATGTGTTTTAGATATAACTTGCAAAACACTACCTCTTCCCCCGGAAGCATCAATTAATCTAGATGTATCCTTATCTACAGAAACACAAAGAAACACTTTTCTTTAAACATTTTGGTAATTTGGAGAAAAGCAACAAAAGGATTATTGTCATGGTGTTATTTGATATATTATAATGCTGAGATTTGATCTTGTATTAGCATGAAAATGAATTGCCCGTAATGAAATGAATAAACAAAAATTGAGGCGATTGTCAGGAATAACTAACAGATAAAAAGAGTGAAAAAACAATTAATCAACAAATAACTGTTACCAAAGGCAATAAAAGTTACTTTTCTATCCTACCTGCCTATTTTTGTGGGTTTTGAAGTAGTTTAAAGTGTTTTTATTGCATTAAAATAATTCGTCTAAATCCGATCGCGTTACATTTTAAAGATGGCGTAAGCGGACATCCTCTAAATTTGATTAATAGGTGTTTCGTCTTTTGGGATAAAAACACAAACAAATATCTGTTCCACATGCCTTCAAATTTACTTTTCTACCTTATTTAAAGGAGAACGGTACAAAAATATCATCAGACATCGTACACAGTCGGCCAACAACTGTCAGCCATCTTTGTTTTACTGTCTAACGCAATATATTTGACCGAACTTTTGAATTGAAAAAAAAAGAAGACACTTTAAAATACTTTGAAACACGAAACAATTAAATAGGAAGGTAGAAACGTAACTTTATTAATTTTGTTAACAGTTATTTGTTGACTATTTTCTTTTTTGATCCTTTTCTTTCTGTTGGATATTCTTGAGAATCGCAAAAAAAGATACATCAACTGGACAAAAACGTATCATATTCCTTCGTAATTTAAAAAGGTTATTGTGTGTTTGCGCTTTTATTATTACGACTAGCGGGGCTACCCGGCGTCGCTCGGGATCATAAAAACATAATTGAAGAAAAATTGCGTATGTAACATCTTTATATTAAAACTTCTATTTCTCTCCTTCTCTCTCTATAGCTGTCTCTTTATTTTTCTACTTTTCTCTACCCTGGTCGCTACTTTTAAATTTTGCTTTTTGCGAAAGCTGTTTCTTCCCCACCATTTCATCCTACGTTTCACAGGGCAATAGTATGACTTATTTCTATAAAAAGTATCACCACTCTCTGCGCCTTCTATATAGGTACTTATAACCGCCCCGGTGTTCATACTATATATTTTGAATCCCCTCATGATATCCTTCATCATTTTAACTCCCCTCGTTATATTCATCATTTTCGATCTCCTCATACTATTGACCATTTTCAATCCCCTCATAATATTCTTCATCATTTTCAATCTCCTCATACTATTAATCATTTTCAATCCCCTCATAATATTCTTGCTCATTTTCAATCCTCTCGTAATATTCCTCATCATTTTCAATCCGCTCATGATATTCTTAATAATTTTCAATCCTCTCATGATATTCTTCATTTTTTCAATCCTCTCATGATATTCTTCATTATTTTTAATCCCCTCATGATATTCTTCATCATTTTCAATCCCCTCATGATATTATTCATCATTTTAAATCCTCTCATGGTATTCTTCATCATTTCCAATCCTGTCAGTCTATTCTTCATCATTTTCAATCCTGTCAGTCTATTCTTCATCATTTTCAATCCTCTCATGACATTCTTCATCATTTTAAATCCCCTCATGATAGTCTTCATCATTTTCAATCCCCTCATGATAGTCTTCATCATTTTCAAACCTCTCATGATAGTCTTCATCATTTTCAAACCTCTCATGATAGTCTTCATGATTTTCAAACCTCTCATGAAAGTCTTCATCCTTTTCAATCCTCTCATGAAAGTCTTCATCCTTTTCAATCCTCTCATGAAAGTCTTCATCCTTTTCAATCCTCTCATGATAGTCTTTATCATAGCTCTATATAGGATATTGAGCACTTTTCTCCCGGACAACGCCGAGTACTTTGAAAATCAAGGAGGCCTCATGAGCACTACTGAAATCACTTACGTATCCTCTCTCCTTCTGATCTGCGAAATAGTCCAAAGGGGAACAAAGATGGCGTTAAAATATTTTCCAAACCTATCACTACAGTAGCTCTATCTAGGACATTGAGCACTTTTCTCCCGGACAACGCCGAGTACTTTAATAATTAAGGAGGTCTCCTGAGGACTACTGAAATCAATTAGGTATCCTCTCTCCTACTGATCTGCGAAATAGTCCAAAGGGAAACGAAGATGGCGTTAAAATATTATCCAAACCTATCACTACAGTAGCTCTATATAGGACATTGAGCACTTTTTTTCCCGGACAACGCCGAGTACTTTGAAAATCAAAGAGGCCTCCTGAGCACTACTGAAATAACTCTTATCGATTCCCCATCCTTTTCAGCGTAGATTCTGTTAAAATATTATCCAAACCTATCACTACAGTAGCTCTATCTAGGACATTGAGCACTTTTTTTCCCGGACAACGCCAGTTACTTTGAAAATCGAGGAGGCTTCATGAGCACTACTGAAATCACTTAGGTATCCTCTCTCCTTCTGATCTTCGAAATAGTCCAAAGGGAAACGAAGATGGCGTTAAAATATTATCCAAACCTATCACTACAGTAGCTCTATCTAGGACATTGAGCACTTTTATCCCGGACAACGCCGAGTACTTTGATAATCAAGGAGGCCTCCTGGGGACTACTGATATCACTTAGGTATCCTCTCTCCTTCTGATCTGCAAAATAGTCCAAAGGGGAACGAAGATGGCGTTAAAATATTTTCCAAACCTATCACTACAGGAGCTCTATCTAGGATATTGAGCACTTTTCTCCCGGACAACGCCGAGTACTTTGAAAATCGAGAAGGCTTCATGAACACCCATGAAATCCCTTAGGTATCCTCTCTCCTTCTGATCTGCAAAATAGTCCAAAGGGGAACGAAGATGGCGTTAAAATATTTTCCAAACCTATCACTACAGTAGCTCTATCTAGGACATTGAGCACTTATCTCCCGGACAACGCCGAGTACTTTGATAATCAAGGAGACCTCCTGGGGCCTACTGAAATCACTTAGGTATCCTCTCTCCTTCAGATCTTCGAAATAGTCCAAAGGTGAACGAAGATGGCGTTAAAATATTTTCCAAACCTATCACTACAGTAGCTCTATCTAGGATATTGAGCACTTTTTTCCCGGACAACGCACAGTACTTTGAAAATCAAAGAGGCCTCCTAAGGACTACTGAAATAAGTTAGGTATCCTCCCTTTTTTTCAGCTGCAAAATTGTCCAAAGGTGAACGAAGATGGCGTTAAAATATTTTCTAAACCTATCACTACAGTAGCTTTATCTAGGATATTGAGCACTTTTCTCCCGGACAACGCCGAGTACTTTGAAAATCGAGGAGGCTTTATGAGCACTCCTGAAATCCCTTAGGTATCCTCTCTCCTTCTGATCTGCGAAATACTCCAAAGGAGAACGAAGATGGCGTTAAAATATTTTCCAAAACCTATCACTACAGTAGCTTTATCTAGGACATTGAGCACTTTTCTCCCGGACAACGCCGAGTACTTTGATAATCAAGGAGGCCTCCTGGGGACTACTGAAATCACTTAGGTATCCTCTCTCCTTCTGATCTGCGAAATAGTCCAAAGGGAAACGAAGATGGCGTTAAAATATTTTCCAAACCTATCACTACAGTAGCTCTATCTAGGATATTGAGCACTTTTCTCCCGGACAACGCCGAGTATTTCAAAATCAAAGAGGCCTCCTGAGCACTACTGAAATAACTCTTATCGATTACCCCATCCTTTTCAGCGTAGACGCTGTTAAAATATTATCAAAACCTATCACTACAGTTGCTCTATCTAGGACATTGAGCACTTTTCTCCCGGACAACGCCGAGTACTTTGATAATCAAGGAGGCCTCCTGGGGACTACTGAAATCACTTAGGTATCCTCTCTCCTGATCTGCGAAATAGTCCAAAGGGAAACGAAGATGGCGTTAAAATATTTTCCAAACCTATCACTACAGTAGCTCTATCTAGGATATTGAGCACTTTTCTCCCGGACAACGCCGAGTATTTCAAAATCAAAGAGGCCTCCTGAGCACTACTGAAATAACTCTTATCGATTACCCCATCCTTTTTAGCGTAGATGCTGTTAACATATTATCCAAACCTATCACTACAGTAGCTCTATCTAGGACATTGAGCACTTTTTTCCCGGACAACGCCGAGTACTTTGAAAATCAAAAAGGCCTCCTGGGGACTACTGAAATCAGTTAGGTATCCTCCCTCCTTTTCATCTGCAAAATTGTCCAAAGGGAGACGAAGATGGCGTTAAAATATTTTCTAAACCTATCACTACAGTAGCTCTATCTAGGATATTGAGCACTTTTCTCCCGGACAACGCCGAGTACTTTGAAAATCGAGGAGGCTTTATGAGCACTCCTGAAATCCCTTAGGTATCCTCTCTCCTTCTGATCTGCGAAATAGTCCAAAGGGGAACGAAGATGGCGCTAAAATATTTTCCAAACCTATCACTACAGTAGCTCTATCTACGACATTGAGCACTTTTCTCCCGGATAACGCCGAGTACTTTGATAATCAAGGAGGCCTCCTGGGGACTACTGATATCACTTAGGTATCCTCTCTCCTACTGATCTGCGAAATAGTCCAAAGGGGAACGAAGATGGCGTTAAAATATTTTCCAAACCTATCACTACAGTAGCTCTATCTAGGATATTGAGCACTTTTCTCCCGGACAACGCCGAGTACTTTGAAAATCGAGAGGGCTTCATGAACACCCATGAAATCCCTTAGGTATCCTCTCTCCTTCTGATCTGCGAAATAGTCCAAAGGGAAACGAAGATGGCGTTAAAATATTTTCCAAACCTATCACTACAGTAGCTCTATCTAGGATATTGAGCACTTTTTCCCGGACAACGCCGAGTATTTCAAAATCAAAGAGGCCTCCTGGAGACTACTGAAATAACTCTTATTCATTCCCCCATCCTTTTCAGCGTAGATTCTGTTAAAATATTATCCGAACCTATCACTACAGTAGCTCTATCTAGGACATTGAGCACTTTTATCCCGGACAACGCCGAGTACTTTGATAATCAAGGAAGCCTCCTGGGAACTACTGAAATCACTTAGGTATGTTCTCTCCTTCTGATCTGCGAAATAGTCCAAAGGTGAACGAAGATGGCGTTAAAATATTTTCCAAACAGATCACTACAGTAGCTCTATCTAGGATATTGAGCACTTTTCTCCCGGACAACGCCGAGTACTTTAAAAATCGAGGAGGCTTCATGAACACCCATGAAATCGCTTAGGTATCCTCTCTCCTTCTGATCTGCGAAATAGTCCAAAGGGGAACGAAGATGGCGTTAAAATATTTTCCCAAACCTATCACTACAGTAGCTCTATCTAGGACATTGAGCACTTTTCTCCCGGACAACGCGGAGTACTTTGAAAGGCGAGGAGGCTTCATGAGCACTCCTGAAATCCCTTAGGTATCCTCTCTCCTTCTGATCTGCGAAATAGTCCAAAGGGGAACGAAGATGGCGTTAAAATATTTTCTAAACCTATCACTACAGTAGCTCTATCTAGGATATTGAGCACTTTTCTCCCGGACAACGCCGAGTACTTTGATAATCAAGGAGGCCTCCTGGGGACTACTGATATCACTTAGGTATCCTCTCTCCTTCTGATCTGCGAAATAGTCCAAAGGGGAACGAAGATGGCGTTAAAATATTTTCCAAACCTATCACTACAGTAGCTCTATCTAGGATATTGAGCACTTTTCTCCCGGACAACGCCGAGTACTTTGAAAATCGAGAAGGCTTCATGAACACCCATGAAATCCATTAGGTATCCTCTCTCCTTCTGACCTGCGAAATAGTCCAAAGGAGAACGAAGATGGCGTTAAAATATTTTCCAAAACCTATCACTACAGTAGCTCTATCTAGGACATTGAGCACTTTTCTCCCGGACAACGCCGAGTACTTTGATAATCAAGGAGGCCTCCTGGGGACTACTGAAATCACTTAGGTATCCTCTCTCTTTCTGATCTGCGAAATAGTCCAAAGGGAAACGAAGATGGCGTTAAAATATTTTCCAAACCTATCGCTACAGTAGCTCTATCTAGGACATTGAGCACTTTTCTCCCGGACAACGCCGAGTATTTCAAAATCTAATAGGTCTCTTGAGCACTACTGAAATAACTCTTATCGATTACCCCATCCTTTTCAGCGTAGATGCTGTTAAAATATTATCCAAACCTATCACTACAGTAGCTCTATCTAGGACATTGAGCACTTTTTTCCCGGACAACGCCGAGTACTTTGAAAATCAAAGAGGCCTCCTGGGGACTACTGAAATCAGTTAGGTATCCTCCCTCCTTTTCATCTGCAAAATTGTCCAAAGGGAGACGAAGATGGCGTTAAAATATTTTCTAAACCTATCACTACAGTAGCTCTATCTAGGATATTGAGCACTTTTCTCCCGGACAACGCCGAGTACTTTGAAAATCGAGGAGGCTTTATGAGCACTCCTGAAATCCCTTAGGTATCCTCTCTCCTTCTGATCTGCGAAATAGTCCAAAGGGGAACGAAGATGGCGTTAAAATATTTTCCAAACCTATCACTACAGTAGCTCTATCTAGGACATTGAGCACTTTTCTCCCGAACAACGCCGAGTACTTTGATAATCAAGGAGGCCTCCGGGGGACTACTGATATCACTTAGGTATCCTCTCTCCTTCTGATCTGCGAAATAGTCCAAAGGGGAACGAAGATGGCGTTAAAATATTTTCCAAACCTATCACTACAGTAGCTCTATCTAGGATATTGAGCACTTTTCTCCCGGACAACGCCGAGTACTTTGAAAATCGAGAAGGCTTCATGAACACCCATGAAATCCCTTAGGTATCCTCTCTCCTTCTGATCTGCGAAATAGTCCAAAGGAGAACGAAGATGGCGTTAAAATATTTTCCAAAACCTATCACTACAGTAGCTCTATCTAGGACATTGAGCACTTTTATCCCGGACAACGCCGAGTACTTTGATAATCAAGGAAGCCTCCTGGGGACTACTGAAATCACTTAGGTATGTTCTCTCCTTCTGATCTGCGAAATAGTCCAAAGGTGAACGAAGATGGCGTTAAAATATTTTCCAAACAGATCACTACAGTAGCTCTATCTAGGATATTTAGCACTTTTCTCCCGGACAACGCCGAGTACTTTGAAAATCGAGGAGGCTTCATGAACACCCATGAAATCGCTTAGGTATCCTCTCTCCTTCTGATCTGCGAAATAGTCCAAAGGGGAACGAAGATGGCGTTAAAATATTTTCCCAAACCTATTACTACAGTAGCTCTATCTAGGACATTGAGCACTTTTCTCCCGGACAACGCCGAGTACTTTGAAAATCGAGGAGGCTTCATGAGCACTCCTGAAATCCCTTAGGTATCCTCTCTCCTTCTGATCTGCGAAATAGTCCAAAGAGGAACGAAGACGGCGTTAAAATATTTTCCAAAACTATCACTACAGTAGCTCTATCTAGGACATTGAGCACTTTTCTCCCGGACCACGCCGAGTACTTTGATAATCAAGGAGGCCTCCTGGGGACTACTGAAATCAGTTAGGTATCCTCCCTCCTTTTCATCTGCAAAATTGTCCAAAGGGGAACGAAGATGGCGTTAAAATATTTTCTAAACCTATCACTACAGTAGCTCTATCTAGGATATTGAGCACTTTTTTCCCGGACAACGCCGAGTACTTTGAAAATCAAAGAGGCCTCCTGGAGACTACTGAAATCAGTTAGGTATCCTTCCTCCTTTTCATCTGCAAAATTGTCCAAAGGGGAACGAAGATGGCGTTAAAATAGTTTCTAAACCTATCACTACAGTAGCTCTATCTAGGATATTGAGTACTTTTCTCCCGGACAACGCCGAGTACTTTGAAAATCGAGGAGGCTTCATGAGCACTCCTGAAATCCCTTAGGTATCCTCTCTCCTTCTGATCTGCGAAATAGTCCAAAGGGGAACGAAGATGGCGTTAAAATATTTTCAAAACCTATCACTACAGTAGCTCTATCTAGGATATTGAGCACTTTTCTCCCGGACAACGCCGAGTATTTCAAAATCAAAGAGGCCTCCTGGAGACTACTGAAATAACTCTTATTCATTCCCCCATCCTTTTCAGCGTAGATTCTGTTAAAATATTATCCGAACCTATCACTACAGTAGCTCTATCTAGGACATTGAGCACTTTTTTCCCGGACAACGCCGAGTACTTTGAAAATCAAAGAGGCCTCCTGGGGACTACTGAAATCAGTTAGGTATCCTCCCTCGTTTTCATCTGCAAAATTGTCTAAAGGGGAACGAAGATGGCGTTAAAATATTTTCTAAACCTATCACTACAGTAGCTCTATCTAGGATATTGAGCACTTTTCTCCCGGACAACGCCGAGTACTTTGAAAATCGAGGAGGCTTCATGAGCACTCCTGAAATCCCTTAGGTATCCTCTCTCCTTCTGATCTGCGAAATAGTCCAAAGGGGAACGAAGATGGCGTTAAAATATTTTCTAAACCTATCACTACAGTAGCTCTATCTAGGATATTGAGCACTTTTCTCCCGGACAACGCCGAGTACTTTGATAATCAAGGAGGCCTCCTGGGGACTACTGATATCACTTAGGTATCCTCTCTCCTTCTGATCTGCGAAATAGTCCAAAGGGGAACGAAGATGGCGTTAAAATATTTTCCAAACCTATCACTACAGTAGCTCTATCTAGGATATTGAGCACTTTTCTCCCGGACAACGCCGAGTACTTTGAAAATCGAGAAGGCTTCATGAACACCCATGAAATCCATTTGGTATCCTCTCTCCTTCTGACCTGCGAAATAGTCCAAAGGAGAACGAAGATGGCGTTAAAATATTTTCCAAAACCTATCACTACAGTAGCTCTATCTAGGACATTGAGCACTTTTCTCCCGGACAACGCCGAGTACTTTGATAATCAAGGAGGCCTCCTGGGGACTACTGAAATCACTTAGGTATCCTCTCTCTTTCTGATCTGCGAAATAGTCCAAAGGGAAACGAAGATGGCGTTAAAATATTTTCCAAACCTATCACTACAGTAGCTCTATCTAGGATATTGAGCACTTTTCTCCCGGACAACGCCGAGTATTTCAAAATCAAAGAGGCCTCCTGAGCACTACTGAAATAACTCTTATCGATTACCCCATCCTTTTCAGCGTAGATGCTGTTAAAATATTATCCAAACCTATCACTACAGTAGCTCTATCTAGGACATTGAGCACTTTTTTCCCGGACAACGCCGAGTACTTTGAAAATCAAAGAGGCCTCCTGGGGACTACTGAAATCAGTTAGGTATCCTCTTTCCTTTTCATCTGCAAAATTGTCCAAAGGGAGACGAAGATGGCGTTAAAATATTTTCTAAACCTATCACTACAGTAGCTCTATCTAGGATATTGAGCACTTTTCTCCCGGACAACGCCGAGTACTTTGAAAATCGAGGAGGCTTTATGAGCACTCCTGAAATCCCTTAGGTATCCTCTCTCCTTCTGATCTGCGAAATAGTCCAAAGGGGAACGAAGATGGCGTTAAAATATTTTCCAAACCTATCACTACAGTAGCTCTATCTAGGACATTGAGCACTTTTCTCCCGAACAACGCCGAGTACTTTGATAATCAAGGAGGCCTCCGGGGGACTACTGATATCACTTAGGTATCCTCTCTCCTTCTGATCTGCGAAATAGTCCAAAGGGGAACGAAGATGGCGTTAAAATATTTTCCAAACCTATCACTACAGTAGCTCTATCTAGGATATTGAGCACTTTTCTCCCGGACAACGCCGAGTACTTTGAAAATCGAGAAGGCTTCATGAACACCCATGAAATCCCTTAGGTATCCTCTCTCCTTCAGATCTTCGAAATAGTCCAAAGGAGAACGAAGATGGCGTTAAAATATTTTCCAAAACCTATCACTACAGTAGCTCTATCTAGGACATTGAGCACTTTTATCCCGGACAACGCCGAGTACTTTGATAATCAAGGAAGCCTCCTGGGGACTACTGAAATCACTTAGGTATGTTCTCTCCTACTGATCTGCGAAATAGTCCAAAGGTGAACGAAGATGGCGTTAAAATATTTTCCAAACCTATCACTACAGTAGCTCTATCTAGGATATTGAGCACTTTTCTCCCGGACAACGCCGAGTACTTTGAAAATCAAGGAGGCTTCATGAACACCCATGAAATCGCTTAGGTATCCTCTCTCCTTCTGATCTGCGAAATAGTCCAAAGGGGAACGAAGATGGCGTTAAAATATTTTCCCAAACCTATCACTACAGTAGCTCTATCTAGGACATTGAGCACTTTTCTCCCGGACAACGCCGAGTACTTTGAAAATCGAGGAGGCTTCATGAGCACTCCTGAAATCCCTTAGGTATCCTCTCTCCTTCTGATCTGCGAAATAGTCCAAAGAGGAACGAAGACGGCGTTAAAATATTTTCCAAAACTATCACTACAGTAGCTCTATCTAGGACATTGAGCACTTTTCTCCCGGACCACGCCGAGTACTTTGATAATCAAGGAGGCCTCCTGGGGACTACTGAAATCAGTTAGGTATCCTCCCTCCTTTTCATCTGCAAAATTGTCCAAAGGGGAACGAAGATGGCGTTAAAATATTTTCTAAACCTATCACTACAGTAGCTCTATCTAGGATATTGAGCACTTTTTTCCCGGACAACGCCGAGTACTTTGAAAATCAAAGAGGCCTCCTGGAGACTACTGAAATCAGTTAGGTATCCTTCCTCCTTTTCATCTGCAAAATTGTCCAAAGGGGAACGAAGATGGCGTTAAAATAGTTTCTAAACCTATCACTACAGTAGCTCTATCTAGGATATTGAGCACTTTTCTCCCGGACAACGCCGAGTACTTTGAAAATCGAGGAGGCTTCATGAGCACTCCTGAAATCCCTTAGGTATCCTCTCTCCTTCTGATCTGCGAAATAGTCCAAAGGGGAACGAAGATGGCGTTAAAATATTTTCAAAACCTATCACTACAGTAGCTCTATCTAGGATATTGAGCACTTTTCTCCCGGACAACGCCGAGTATTTCAAAATCAAAGAGGCCTCCTGGAGACTACTGAAATAACTCTTATTCATTCCCCCATCCTTTTCAGCGTAGATTCTGTTAAAATATTATCCGAACCTATCACTACAGTAGCTCTATCTAGGACATTGAGCACTTTTTTCCCGGACAACGCCGAGTACTTTTAAAATCAAAGAGGCCTCCTGGGGACTACTGAAATCAGTTAGGTATCCTCCCTCGTTTTCATCTGCAAAATTGTCTAAAGGGGAACGAAGATGGCGTTAAAATATTTTCTAAACCTATCACTACAGTAGCTCTATCTAGGATATTGAGCACTTTTCTCCCGGACAACGCCGAGTACTTTGAAAATCGAGGAGGCTTCATGAGCACTACTGAAATCCCTTAGGTATCCTCTCTCCTTCTGATCTGCCAAATAGTCCTGAGGCGCTCATACCGGCGAATGCCGACATTCCCCCTCCCCAGATTTCGCCTGAGGCGCTTATACCGACGAATGCCGACATTCCCCCTCCCCGGATTTCGCCTGAGTCGCTCACACTTCAACACTGCTCAAAAAAGGAGTAGATAATGGATGGGATGAGGGCATCATGACAACGGAACCGATACGACCCTACCTCAACACTTCTCAAAAAAGGAGGAGATAATGCATGGGATGAGGGCATCATGACAACGGAACCGATACGACCCTACCTCAACACTTCTCAAAAAAGGAGGAGATAATGCATGGGAATAGGTTATCATGACAACGGAACCGATACGACCCTACCTCAACACTTCTCAAAAAAGGAGGAGATAATGCATGGGATGAGGGCATCATGACAACGGAACCGATACGACCCTACCTCAACACTTCTCAAAAAAGGAGGAGGTAATTCATGGGATGAGCACATCCTGACAACGGAACCGATACTATTCTACATCTACACTTCTCAAAAAAGGAAGAGGTAATGCATGGGATCAGTGCATCATGACAACGGAACCGATACTACCCTACCTCTACACTTCTCAAAAAAGGAGGAGGTAATGCTCACACCGGCGAATACCGTACCCCCCCCCCCAATTTGGCCTGAAAGGAGGAGGTAATTCCTATCATGATAACAGAACGGCCACAGGGAGGGAGGGGGGAGGAATATTAGCGTTAAGAAAGAAAGTGTGAGAGGGAAAAATGACAGAAAGGAAAACTGCCACTCTCTGACGTCATGATGACCTGATATAACCGGACACAATTTAGAGCAAGACCGGGTACATCCGGCAAGGGATTATGGGACAGGTTAGGATGTGATTGAGCAACCCTTGTTTCACTACACACTCTTAACGTAGGATTCCTATGTTGTTATTGATGCAACCGGACAGAAGTTATTGGATGATCTGATACAACCGGACACAATTTAGGGCAAGACCGGGTACATCCGGCAAGGGATTATGGGATGTTTATAGTGACTCGGCAATTTTATCGGATTAGTACATAAATACATTAGATTATTTCGAATTTACTACATAATAACGTTGAAATTTCGTGTAAAATACGAAAAAACTGCTACCTTTTGTCGGAAAGTGGTCCGGTTGACTGTCAGCGAGTGAATCGATTTTCGCGATTTTTAGATATTTTACATCCGGGATTTGTGCGGTCCTGTAGATGTCAACTTTTTGACATGTCGTCGGGTAGTTTTTGAGGAGATACTGGACATACAAACAAACAAACAAACATACAAACAGACAACTGCCCTTTATATAAGAGACTAGCGGGGCTACCCGGCGTTGCTCGGGGTCATAAAAACATATATTTGAAGAAAGATCGTGTGTGTAACATCTTTATATTCAAACTTCTATGTCCGCCCCCTCTCTCTATAGCCGTCTCTTTATCTGCTACCTTTCTCTTTCCTGGTCGCCCCATTTCGCCGCTACTTTCTAATTTTGCCTTTTGCAAAAGCTGTTTCTTCCCCACCATTTCTCCTATTGCCCAGGGTAATAGTATGACATATTTCTATAAAAAGTAACACCTCTATCTGCGCCTTCTATATAGGTACTTATCTTTACCCCGGTGTTCATACTATATACGTATCTATCATCACCCCGGTGCGCATACTATATACGTACCTATCGCCGCCCCAGTGCACATACTATATACGTACCTATCGCCGCCCCAGTGCAGATACTATTTAAGTACCTATCGCCGCCCCGTTGCGAATGCTAAATAGTACCTATCGTTGCTCCGGTGTGAATGCTAAATACATACCTATTGCGCCCCGGTGTGCATGCTACATAAGTACCTATCGCTGCCCTAGTGCGAATACTAAAGACATACCAATTGCGCCCCGGTGTGCATGCTACATAAGTACCTATCGCTGCCCTAGTGCGAATAATTAATATGTACATATTGCCGCTTTGGTGTGAATGCTAAATACGTACCTATCGCCGGCCCAGTGCGAATGCTAAATACGTACCTATAGCCGCCCTGGTGCGAATGCTAAATACGTACCTATAGCCGCCCCAGTGCGAATGCTAAATACGTACCTATCACCACTACGGTGCGAATGCGAAATACATACCTTTCGCCACCTCGGTGCGCGTGCAATATATGTACTGATCGCCGCCGCAGAGCGCATGCTATGTACGTACTTATTGCTGCCCATGTGTACATGCTATATACGTAGCTATCGCCACCCCTGAATTCTGAATACGTACCTATCGCCGCCCCGGTGCAGAAGCTAATTACGTACATATCGCTGCCCCGGTGCGAATGCTAAATACATACCTATCGCTGCCCCGGTGTGAATGCTAAATACATACCTATCGCCGCCCCGGCGTGAATGCTAAATACGTACCTATCGCCGCCACGCTGTGAATTTTAAATATGTACCTTTCGCCGCCCAGTGTGAATTTTAAATATGTACCTTTCGCCGCCCCTGTGCACGTGCTATATACGTACCTATCACCGCCCCGGTGCGCGTGCTACATATGAACCGATCGCTGCCTCAGTGCGCATGCTAAATACATACCTATCACTGCCCCGGTGTGCATACTATATACGTACTTATTACCGCCCATGTGCAAATGCTATATAAGTACCTATCACCACCGCTGAATGCTAAATAAGTACCTATCGCTGCCCCGGTGTGGAAGCTAAATACGTACATATCGCCGCCCCTAAATTTGGGCAGACCCTAAAAAGTTCGGCCTGACCCCTAAAATTTTCCCCGACCCCTAAATCTCTCCAGCCCCCTAATTTTTCACTCTCCCCCAACCATGAGAAATATTTTGACTTCAAAACAAAAAAAAACAAAAAAATTTGGCCTGACCCCTAAAAAGTTCGTCCTGACCCCTAACATTTTCCCCGACCCCTCAATCTCTCCAGCCCCCTAATTGTTCACTCTCCCCCAACCCTGAGAAATATTTTGAGTTCAAAACCAAAAAAAAAGAAAAAAATTTGGCCTGAACCCTAAAAAGTTCGTCCTGACCCCTAAAATTTTCCCCGACCCCTAAATCTCTCCAGCCCCCTAATTTTTCACTCTCCCTCAACCCTGAGAAATATTTTCAGTTCAAAACCAAAAAAAAGAAAAAAATTTGGCCTGACCCCTAAAAAGTTCGTCCTGACCCCTAAAATTTTCCCCGACCCCTAAATCTCTCCAGCCCCCTAATTTTTCACTCTCCCCCAACCATGAGATATATTTTGACTTCAAAACAAAAAAAAACAAAAAAATTTGGCCTGACCCCTAAAATTTTCCCCGACCCCCTAAATCTCTCCAGCCCCCTAATTTTCCACTCTCCCCCAACCATGAGAAATATTTTGACTTCAAAACAAAAAGAAACAAAAAAATTTGGCCTGACCCCTAAAAAGTTCGTCCTGACCCCTAAAATTTTCCCCGACCCCTAAATCTCTCCATCCCCCTAATTTTTCACTCTCCCCCAACCCTGAGAAATATTTTGACTTCAAAACAAAAAAAAACCAAAAAAAAACAAAAAAATTTGGCCTGACCCTTAAAAAGTTCGGCCTGACCCCTAAAATTTTCCCCGACCCCTAAATCTCTCTAGCCCCCTAATTTTTCACTCTCCCCCAACCATGAGAAATATTTTGACTTCAAAACAAAAAAAAACAAAAAAATTGGACCTGACCCCTAAAAAGTTCGTCCTGACCCCTAAAATTTTCCCCGACCCCTAAATCTCTCCAGCCCCCTAATTTTTCACTCTCCCCCAACCCTGAGAAATATTTTGACTTCAAAACAAAAAAAAACAAAAAAAAAACAAAAAAATTTGGCCTGACCCCTAAAAAGTTCGTCCTACCCCTAAAATTTTCCCCGACCCCTAAATCTCTCCAGCCCCCTAATTTTTCACTCTCCCCCAACCATGAGATATATTTTGACTTCAAAACAAAAAAAAAACAAAAAAAATTTGGCCTGACCCCTAAAAAGTTCGTCCTGACCCCTAAAATTTTCCCCGACCCCTAAATCTCTCCAGCACCCTAATTTTTCACTCTCACCCAACCCTGAGAAATATGTTGACTTCAAAACAAAAAAAAACAAAAAAATTTTGCCTGACCCCTAAAAAGTTCGTCCTGACCCCTAAAATTTTCCCCGACCCCTAAATCTCTCCAGCCCCCTAATTGTTCACTCTCACCCAACCGTGAGAAATATTTTGACTTCAAAACAAAAAAAAACAAAAAAATTTGGCCTGACCCCTAAAAAGTTCGTCCTGACCCCTAAAATTTTCCCCGACCCCTAAATCTCTTCAGCCCCCTAATTTTTCACTCTCCCCCAACCATGAGATATATTTTGACTTCAAAACAAAAAAAAAACAAAAAAATTTGGCCTGACCCCTAAAAAGTTCGTCCTGACCCCTAAAATTTTCCCCGACCCCTAAATCTCTCCAGCTCCCTAATTTTTCACTCTCCCCCAACGATGAGAAATATTTTGAGTTCAAAACCAAAAAAAACAAAAAAAATTTGGCCTGACCCCTAAAAAGTTCGGCCTGACCCCTAAAATTTTTCGACGACCCCTCAATGTCTCCAGCCCCCTAATTTTTCACTCTCCTCCACCTCTGAGAAATATTTTGACTTCAAAACAAAAAATTGGCGTGACCACTAAAAAGTTCGGCCTGACCCCTAAAAAGTGCGGCCTGACCCCTAAATCTCTCCAGCCCCTCATCCCAACTAATTTTTCACTCTCACATAACCCTGAGAAATATTTTGAGTTAAAAACAAAATAAAAAAGAACAAATTTTGTCTGACCCCTAAAAAGTTCGGATTGACCCCTAAAATTTTCTCCGACCCCTCAATGTCTCCAGCGAAATATTTTGAGTTCAAAAAAAAATGTTATTTAACATGTATACAAATATTAGTGAAAACAGTGGCGGAGCATAATTATTTCTATTCTTACTTTATTTATTGAGATGTTTTTTAATATGTATACAAATATTAGTGAAAACAATGGCGGAGCATAATTATTTCTCTTCTTACTGTACTTATTGAGACGTTATTTAATATGTATACAAATATTAGTGAAAACAGTGGCGGAGCATAATTATTTCTATTTTTAGTTTATTTATTGAGACGTTTTTTAATATGTATACAAATATTAGTGAAAACAATGGCGGAGCATAATTTTTTCTTCCTTTAAATTTACTGATTGAGACGTTATTTAATATGTATACAAATATTTGTGAAAACAATGGTGGAGCATAATTATATCTCTTCTTACTTTACTTATTGAGACGTTATTTAATATGTATACAAATATAAGTGAAAACAATGGAGGAGCATAATAATTTCTCTTCTTACCTTACTTCTTGAGACGTTATTTAATATGTATACAAATATTAGTGAAAACAATGGTGGAGCATAATTATTTCTCTTTTTACTTTACTTCTTGAGACGTTATTTAATATGTATACAAATATAAGTGAAAACAATGGAGGAGCATAATAATTTCTCTTCTTACCTTACTTCTTGAGACGTTATTTAATATGTATACAAATATTAGTGAAAACAATGGTGGAGCATAATTATTTCTCTTTTTACTTTACTTCTTGAGACGTTATTTAATATGTATACAAATATTAGTGAAAACAATGGTGGAGCATAATTATTTATTACACTAACTTCACACCTCTCAAAAAGAAGGAGGTAATACCTGGGAGGATGGTATCATGTCAACAGAAGAAATGCGGTTAGGATTAAGCAACCCTTGCTTCACTATAAACTCGTGTTCAAAAAAGTTCCGTTAGGGATCCACTTTGACGTCATTTCCTGTTAAAATCGTGACTTTGCATTATGCCGACAATCCCCCATCTCCAAATTTGGCATGAGGCGCTTCACCGGTGAATGCCGACACCCCCCCCCCCCTAATTTGACCTGAAGCAGTCACACCGCCGCTCTATCTCTACAACTCTCAAAAAGGAGGAGGTAATGCCTAGGAGGGTGGTATCATAACAACAGAACGGGCGTAGGGGAGGAAAGGAAGGTAGAAGGGGTGGGAGTGAGAGGGAAAGAAGAGTTTTAGTGTGAGGGATTTTCTTCCCTACACTCTTTTCCTCTGACGTCATTTCCTGTTAAAAGCATGACGGTGCATTATTTCTCAAATTCTACATGATGTCATTGTTTTTTTCTCAAATTAGTACTAAACAACGTTGAAAATCGAGGAAAAAGGCAGTCGACCCTCGAAGAGTCCATTTTTTTTTCCGGTTCTGAGATAGTATACGTCCCGGGGCTGGCCGGTCATAATGACGTCAACCGTGTGACTGTTTGTTGGGTACTCTCGGAGGAGTATCTGGACATACAAACAGACAAACAGACAGACATACAGACAACTGGCCTTTATATAATAGAAGATACAAATAAATGCACATTGGCCTTTATTATAGATACAAATAAATGCACATTGGTCTTTATTATAGATTTGCTTAATACCCCCCCCCCCCCCAAGAAAAGATTTGGCCTGAGGCGCTCACACCGGCGAATGCTGACACTCTCTCCTCGCAACAGATACTACACTGTCTCCACCCTCTCAAAAAGGTGTGAGCGCCGGCGAATGCCGACACTCCCCCTCCCCAAATTTGGCCTGAGGGACTCACACCGGCGAATGCCGTCACCCCACCCCCCAATTTGACATGAAAGGAGGAGGTAATGCCTATCATGATAACGGAAGGGAGGGGGAGGAATATTAGCGTCTATTAAAAGGTTGTAGTGTGAGTGAATTTATTCCTGCCACTTTGCATTATTTTTCAAATTATCTGCCACTCTCTGACGTCATGATATAACCGGACACAATTTAGAGCAAGACCGGGTACATCCGGCAAGGGATTATGGGACAGGTGCGGATGTGATTGAGCAACCCTTGTTTCACTACACACTCTTAACGTAGGATTACTATGTTGTTATTGATGCGTCCGGACAGAAGTTATTGGATGATCTGATACAACCGGACACAATTTAGGACAAGACCGGGTACATCCGGCAAGGGATTATGGGATGTTTACAGTGACTGCATTTTTATCGGATTAGTACATAAATACATTAGATTATTTCGAATTTACTATCGAATTTGACCTCCTAGAACTGCACAGGACAAACCCATAGACCGGCGGAATGAAGCCCCGAAGGCCAAGACGATACCAGTCTATGGGGTGCAGTATCCATCGAAACAGATACTACACTTTGATCTTAGCCAAAAGAAGTGAATTAATGTCATTTTCGGTAATGGCGTATGAAAGCTATGTTGAATTAGAGAAAAACGGCCTAGGGGAGTCTAAAATTAATTCTTGATATTCAAAAGTTATATAAGAATTTGTTAAATAGTATTATACAATGTTTGTTCAAAGAAAATCCTAGTTATTATTACTTATTAATTTAATAATGTCATTTGAACAGTGTCTAGTGGATAGACCGCTGTTCAGGTGTAGTTTGGTTATAAATACCCCAGTAATAACCTCAGATTTTAATTTCGGGTGCTTACTTGGTCTTTTGGCTAAGATCAAAGTGTAGTATCTGTTCCCATAGACTGGTATTGTCTTGGCCTCCGGGGCTTGATTTACGCCGGTCTATGGGATTGTCCTGTGCAGTTCTAGGAGGTCCACCCTCCCAGGCTTCGCCTCCCCTCTTTGGGGAGGAGTAAGTTTATTGCTTACTGTCTGAGGCGCCCCTACCGGGGAATGCCGACGGGGCTGCCCAGGCAATTTTTAATGGCCAGAGCGCTCACCTTCTCGGGCGCTGGCTTTTCAAATCCCACTTTCCGACCTTGTGTCACATACTCCCATTGTGGGTGGGCGTTAAATAACGCTTACTTGGTCTTTTGGCTAAGATCAAAGTGTAGTATCTGTTCTCGGCATTTTTGCCTTGAGATAAAGTGTATTATCTAGTCCTATCTGATAGGTGTCGATTTTACACTGTCGAATCAAAAATCAGATTATCATTTTATTTTTGAATCCCTTTTCCTTTTGTGCACTTCCTCTACCCTCCTCCAAATTTCGCCATAGGCGCTCACATCGACGAATGCCGGAACTCCCCCCCCGCCAATTCGGCCTGAGGCGCTCATACGGGCGACCTCCCCAAATTCGAATTCGGCCTGAGGCGCTCATACGGGCAAATGCCGACACTCCTCCCCCAAATTCGGCCTGAGGCGCTCATACGGGCGAATGACGACACTCCTCCCCTAATTTGGCCTGAGGCGCCACATCGGCGAATGCTGAAACTCCTCCCCCCCAAATTTCGCCTGAGGCGCTAATACCGGCGAATGCCGACATTCCCCCTCCCCCCCAAAATACCCCACCCCTCCGCCAAATTTCGCCTGTGGCGCTCACACCGGTGAATGCCGGAACTCCCCCCTCCCCCAAATTCGGCCTGGCGAATGCTGACACTTCTCCCCAAATTCGGCCTGAGGCGCTCATACTGGCGAATGCCGACACTCCTCCCCAAATTTCGCCTGAGGCGCCCCACCGCCGAATGCCGATACCCCCCCCTCCCCCCAAGTTTCGCCTGAGGCGCTCACCCCAATTTTTAAATAGGTATACAAATATTAGTGAAAACAATGGTGGAGCATAATTTCGCCTACCCAGATTTGGCCTGAAGCGCCCCAAATTTCGCCTGAGGTGCTCATACCTCAACACATCTCAAAAAAGGAGGAGATAATGCATGGAATCAGTGCATCATGACAACGGAACCGATACGACCCTACCTCAACACATCTCAAAAAAGGAGGAGATAATGCATGGAATCAGTGCATCATGACAACGGAACCGATACTACCCTACCTCAACACTCTCAAAAAAGGAGGAGGTAATGCTCACACCGGCGAATACCGTAACCCCCCCCCCCAATTTGGCCTGAAAGGAGGAGGTAATTCCTATCATGATAACAGAACGGCCACAGGCAAGGAGGGGGGGGGGGAATATTAGCGTCTATTAATAATTAAGAAAGAAAGTGTGAGAGGGAAAAATGACAGAAAGGAAAACTGCCACTCTCTGACGTCATGATGACCTGATATAACCGGACACAATTTAGGTCAAGACCGGGTACATCCGGCAAGGGATTATGGGACAAGTGCGGATGTGATTGAGCAACCCTTGTTTCACTACACACTCTTAACGTAGGATTCCTATGTTGTTATAGATGCATCCGGACAGAAGTTATTGGATGATCTGATACAACCGGACACAATTTAGGACAAGACCGGGTACATCCGGCAAGGGATTATGGGATGTTTACAGTGACTGCATTTTTATCGGATTAGTACATAAATACATTAGATTATTTCGAATTTACTACATATTAACGTTGAAATTTCGTGTAAAATACGAAAAAACTGCTACCTTTTGTCGGAAAGTGGTCCGGTTGACTGTCAGCGAGTGAATCGTTTGTCGTGATTTTTAGATATTATGATTCCGGGATATGTACGGTGCTAAAGATATCAACTTTTTGACATGTCGCCGCGTAGTTTTTGAGGAGTATCTGGACATACAAACAAACAAACAGACAGACATACAGACAACTGCCCTTTATATAATAGACTAGCGGGGCTACCCGGCGTTGCTCGGGGTCATAAAAACATATATTTGAAGAAAGATCGTGTGTGTAACATCTTTATATTCAAACTTCTATGTCCGCCCCCTCTCTCTATAGCCGTCTCTTTATCTGCTACCTTTCTCTTCCCTGGTCGCCCCATTTCGCCGCTACTTTCTAATTTTGTCTTTTGCAAAAGCTGTTTCTTCCCCACCATTTCTCCTATTGCCCAGGGTAATAGTATGACATATTTCTATAAAAAGTAACACCTCTATCTGCACCTTCTATATAGGTACTTATCTCCACCCCGGTGTTCATAATATATACGTATCTATCATCACCCCGGTGCGCATACTATATACGTACCTATCGCCGCCCCAGTGCACATACTATATACGTACCTATCGCCGCCCCGGTGCAGATACTATTTAAGTACCTATCGCCGCCCCGTTGCGAATGCTAAATAGTACCTATCGTTGCCCCGGTGTGAATGCTAAATACATACCTATTGCGCCCCGGTGTGCATGCTACATAAGTACCTATCGCTGCCCTAGTGCGAATACTAAAGACATACCAATTGCGCCCCGGTGTGCATGCTACATAAGTACCTATCGCTGCCCTAGTGCGAATAATTAATATGTACATATTGCCGCTTTGGTGTGAATGCTAAATACATACCTATCGCCGGCCCAGTGTGAATTCTAAATACGTACCTATAGCCGCCCTGGTGCGAATGCTAAATACGTACTTATAGCCGCCCCGGTGCGAATGCTAAATACGTACCTATCACCACCACGGTGCGAATGCGAAATACATACCTTTCTCCGCCCCGGTGCGCATGCTATATATGTACTGACTGCCGCCGCACAGCGCATGCTATGTACGTACTTATTGCTGCCCATGAGTACATGCTATATACGTAGCTATCGCACCCCTGAATTCTGAATACGTACCTATCGCCGCCCTGGTGTGGAAGCTAAATACGTACATATCGCCGCCCCGGTGCGAATGCTAAATACATACCTATCGCCGCCCCAGTGTGAATTCTAAATACATACCTATCGCCGCCCAGGTGTGAATTCTAAATACGTACCTATCGCCGCCCCGGTGCGGAAGCTAAATACGTACATATCGCCACCCCGGTGCGAATGCTAAATACATACCTATCGCTGCCCTGGTGTGAATGCTAAATACATACCTATCGCCGCCCCGGTGTGAATGCAAAATACGTACCTATCGCCGCCCCGGTGTGAATTTTAAATATGTACCTTTCGCCGCCCCGGTGTGAATTTTAAATATGTACCTATCCCCGCCCCGGTGCGCTTGCTATATATGAACCGATCGCTGCCTCAGTGCGCATGCTAAATACATACCTATCACTGCCCCGGTGCGCATACTATATACGTACTTATTACCGCCCATGTGCACATGCTATATAAGTACCTATCACCACCGCTGAATGCTAAATAAGTACCTATCGCCGCCCCGGTGTGGAAGCTAAATACGTACATATCGCGGCCCCTAAATTTGGGCGGACTCCTAAAAAATTTGGCCTGACCCCTAACATTTTCCCCGACCCCTAAATCTCTCCAGCCCCTAATTTTTCACTCTCCACCAACCATGAGAAATATATTGACTTCAAAACAAAAAAAAACAAAAAAATTTGGCCTGACCCCTAAAAAGTTCGTCCTGACCCCTAAAATTTTCCCCGACTCCTAAATCTCTCCAGCCCCCTAATTTTTCACTCTCCCCCAACCATGAGAAATATTTATAGTTCAAAACCAAAAAAAAGAAAAAAATTTGGCCTGACCCCTAAAAAGTTCGTCGTGACCCCTAAAATTTTCACCGACCCCTAAATCTCTCCAGCCCCCTAATTTTTCACTCTCCCCCAACCATGAGAAATATTTTGAGTTCAAAACCAAAAATAAGGAAAAAATTTGGCCTGACCACTAAAAAGTTCGTCCTGACCCCTAAACTTTTCCCCGACCCCTAAATCTCTCCAGCCCCCTAATTTTTCACTCTCCCCCAACCATGAGAAATATTTTCAGTTCAAAACCAAAAAAAAGAAAAAAAATTTAGCCTGACCCCTAAAAAGTTCGTCCTGACCCCTAAAATTTTCCCCGACCCCTAAATCTCTCCAGCCCCCTAATTTTTCACTCTCCCCCAACCATGAGATATATTTTGACTTCAAAACAAAAAAAAACAAAAAAATTTGGCCTGACCCCTAAAAAGTTCGTCCTGACCCCTAAAATTTTCTCCGACCTCTAAATCTCTCCAGCCCCCTAATTTTTCACTCTCCTCCAACCATGAAAAATATTTTGACTTCCAAACAAAAAAAAACAAAAAAATTTGGCCTGACCGCTAAAAAGTTCGTCCTGACCCCTAAAATTTTCCCCGACCCCTAAATCTCTCCAGCCCCCTAATTTTTCACTCTCCCCCAACCCTGAGAAATATTTTGAAATCAAAAAAACAAAAACAAAAAAAAACAAAAAAATTTGGCCTGACCCCTAAAAAGTTCGTCCTGACCCCTAAAATTTTCCCCGACCCCTAAATCTCTCCAGCCCCCTAATGTTTCACTCTCCCCCAACCCTGAGAAATATTTGGACTTCAAAACAAAAAAAAACAAAAAAATTTGGCCTGACCCCTAAAAAGTTCGTCCTGACCCCTAAAATTTTCCCCGACGCCTAAATCTCTCCAGCCCCCTAATTTTTCACTCTCCCCCAACCATGAGATATATTTTCACTTCAAAACAAAAAAAAACAAAAAAATTTGGCCTGACCCCTAAAATGTTCGTCCTGACCCCTAAAATTTTCTCCGACCTCTAAATCTCTCCAGCCCCCTAATTTTTCACTCTCCTCCAACCATGAAAACTATTTTGACTTCAAAACAAAAAAAAAAACAAAAAAATTTGGCCTGACCCCTAAAAAGTTCGTCCTGACCCCTAAAATTTTCCCCGACCCCTAAATCTCTCCAGCCCCTCTAATTTTTCACTCTCCCCCAACCCTGAGAAATATTTTGACTTCAAAAAAACAAAAACAAAAAGAAACAAAAAATTTGTCCTGACCCCTAAAAAGTTCGTCCTGACCCCTAAAATTTTCCCCGACCCCTAAATCTCTCCAGCCCCCTAATGTTTCACTCTCCCCCAACCCTGAGAAATATTTTGACTTCAAAACAAAAAAAAACAAAAAAATTAGGCCTGAGCCCTAAAAAGTGCGTCCTGACCCCTAAAACTTTCCCCGACCCCTAAATCTCTCCAGCCCCCTAATTTTTCACTCTCCCCCAACCCTGAGAAATATTTTCAGTTCAAAACAAAAAAAAACAAAAAATTTGGCCTGACCCCTAAAAAGTTCGTCCTGACCCCTAAAATTTTCCCCGACCCCTAAATCTCTCCAGCCCCCTAATTTTTAACTCTCCTCCAACCCTAAGAAATATTTTGACTTCAAAACAAAAAAAAACAAAAAAATTTGGCCTGACCCCTAAAAAGTTCGTCCTGACCCCTAAAATTTTCCCCGACCCCTTAATCTCTCCAGCCCCCTAATTTTTAACTCTCCCCCAACCATGAGAAATATTTTGACTTCAAAACAAAAAAAAACAAAAAAATTTGCCCTGACCCCTAAAAAAGTTGTCCTGACCCCTAAAATTTAATTGTGTTTTTAAACGTGAGTTAACGCACTTCCTTAGCTATCCTCAAAAAAATAAATTTCATTAAAAAACATTAATTGGTTTATGAACTTGAGGTATTACGTAATTAAATTACAATATGACTCAGCAATTTCAAATTACTATAAAATATAATGAAAAATAACTGAAAAGCCCCCCCCCCCTCCGATGAAATATTCCCCATGGACCCGTAAGGGCTGGGTTAATAGATTCGGGAATACTCTCATCATCTTACCTTGTGAATTTTACATAAGAATACACTTTTATATGTTATGTATATATTCTCTAACCTTGTTTTAAACACCATAATTGTGTTTTTAAACGTGAGTTAACGCACTTCCTTAGCTATCCTCTAAATAATAAATTTCATTACAAAACATTAATTGGTTTATGAACTTGAGGTATTACGTAATTAAATTACAATATTATATAGATACAGGTAAATGCACATTGGCCTTTATTATAGATACAAATAAATACACATTGGTCTTTATTATAGATACAAATAAATGCACATTGGTCTTTATTATAGATACAAATAAATGCACATTGGTCTTTATTATAGATGCAGATAAATGCACATTGGCCTTTATTATAGATACAGGTAAATGCACATTGGCCTTTATTATAGATACAAATAAATGCACATTGGTCTTTATTATAGATACAAATAAATGCACATTAGCCTTTATTATAGATACAAATAAATGCACATTGGCCTTTATTATAGATACAAAAAAATGCACATTGGTCTTTATTATAGATTTGCTTAATACCCCCCCGAAAAGATTTGGCCTGAGGCGCTCACACCGGCGAATGCTGACACTCTCTCCTCGCAACAGATACTACACTATCTCCACCCTCTCAAAAAGGTGTGAGCGCCGGCGAATGCCGACACTCCCCCTCCCCAAATTTGGCCTGAGGGACTCACACCGGCTAATGCCGTCACCCCCCCCCCCAATTTGACATGAAAGGAGGAGGTAATGCCTATCATGATAACGGAAGGGAGGGGGGAGGAATATTAGCGTCTATTAAAAGGTTGTAGTGTTAGTGAATTTCTTCCCGCCACTTTGCATTATTTTTCAAATTATCTGCCACTCTCTGACGTCATGATATAACCGGACACAATTTAGAGCCAGACCGGGTACATCCGGCAAGGGATTATGGGACAGGTGCGGATGTGATTGAGCAACCCTTGTTTCACTACACACTCTTAACGTAGGATTCCTATGTTGTTATTGATGCATCCGGACAGAAGTTATTGGATGATCTGATACAACCGGACACAATTTAGGGCAAGACCGGGTACATCCGGCAAGGGATTATGGGATGTTTACAGTGACTCTGTGGTTTTATCGGATTAGTACATAAATACATTAGATTATTTCGAATTTACTATCGAATTTGACCTCCTAGAACTGCACAGGACAAACCCATAGACCGGCGGAATGAAGCCCCGAAGGCCAAGACGATACCAATCTATGGGGTGCAGTATCCATCGAAACTACACTTTGATCTTAGCCAAAAGAAGTGAATTAATGTCATTTTCGGTAATGCGTATGAAAGCTATGTTGAATTAGAGAAAAACAGCCTAAGGGAGTCTAAAATTAATTCTTGATATTCAAAAGTTATATAAGAATTTGTTAAATAGTATTATACAATGTTTGTTCAAAGAAAATCATAGTTATTGTTACTTATTAATTTAATAATGTCATTTGAACAGTCTCTAGTGGATAGATCGCTGTTCAGGTGTAGTTTGGTTATAAATACCCCAGTAAAACCTCAGAATTTTAATTTCGGATCTTTACTTGGTCTTTTGGCTAAGATCAAAGTGTAGTATCTGTTCTCGGCATTTTTGCCTTGAGATAAAGTGTATTATCTAGTCCTATCCGATAGGTGTCGATCTTACACTGCCGAATCAAAAATCAGATTATCATTTTATTTTTGAATCCCTTTTCCTTTTGTTCACTTCCTCTCCCCTAAGGTACGGGCCGATAAGCGCCCACGGTCGAGATCTCTCTCTTACCTACTATTACTCGTTTCGTCTTAGGCGCTCACAACGACGAATGCCGACACTCCCCATCCCCCAAATTCGGCCTGAGGCGCTCATACTGGCGAATGCCGACGCTCCTCCCAAAATTTCGCCTGAGGCGCTCATACTGGCGAATGCCGACACTTCGCGTGAATCGCCCCACCGGCGAATGCTGACACTCCTCCTCCTCCCCAAATTTCGCCTGAGGCGCTCATACTGCCGACCCCCTCCCCAGATTTGGCCTCGCCGAATGCCGACACCCCCCCTCCCCAGATTTGGCCTGACACTCCCCCATCCCCAAATTTCGCCTGAGCCGCACTGCCGACATTCCCCCTCCCCAGATTTGGCCTGAGGCGCTCATACCTGCGAATGCCGACATCCCCCCTCGCTAAATTCGGCCTGAGGTGCCCCACCGCCGAATGCCGACACTCCTCCTCCCCAGATTTGGCCTGAGGCGCACCGAATGCCGACACTCCCGCTCGCCCCCAAATTCGGCCTGAGGCGCCCCACCGCCGACTGCTGACATTCCCCCTCCCCAGATTTGTCCTGAGGCGCCCCACCGTCAAATGCCGACCCTCCCTTCCACCGCCGAATGCCGATACCGCCCCCCCTCCCCCATGTAATGCATGGGATGAGTGCATCATGAGAGTGCATCATGACAACGGAACCGATACGACCCTACCTCTACACTTCTCAAAAAAGGAGGAGATAATGCATGGGATGAGGGCATCATGACAAACCCTACCTCAACACTTCTCAAAAAAGGAGGAGGTAATACATGGGAATAGTGCATCATGACAACAGAACCGATACGACCCTACCTCAACACTTCTCAAATAAGGAGGAGATAATGCATGGGATGAGGGCATCATGACAACGGAACCGATACGACCCTACCTTAACACTTCTCCAAAAAGGAGGATATAATGCATGGGATGAGGGCATCATGGCAACGGAACCGATACGACCCTACCTCAACACTTCTCAAAAAAGGAGGAGATAATGCATGGGATGAGGGCATCATGACAACGGAACCGATACGACCCTACCTCAACACTTCTCAAAAAAGGAGGAGGTAATTCATGGGATGAGCACATCATGACAACTGAACCGATAATATTCTACATCTACACTTCTCAAAAAAGGAGGAGGTAATGCATGGGATCAGTGCATCATGACAACGGAACCGATACTACCCTACCCCTACACTTCTCAAAAAAGGAGGAGGTAATGCTCACACCGGCGAATACCGTACCCACCCCCCAATTTGGCCTGAAAGGAGGAGGTAATTCCTATCATGATTACAGAACGGCCACAGGGAGGGAGGGGGGGGAATATTATCGTCTATTAATAATGGAAATAAATGCACATAGGCGCTCACACCGGCGAATGCCGTCACCCCCCCCCCAATTTGGCATGAAAAGAGGAGGTAATGCCTATCATGATAACGGAAGGGAGTGGGAGGAATATTAGCGTCTATTAAAAGGTTGTAGTGTGAGTGAATTTATTCCCGCCACTTTGCATTATTTTTCAAATTATCTGCCACTCTCTGACGTCATGATGACCTGATATAACCGGACACAATTTAGAGCAAGACCGGGTACATCCGGCAAGGGATTATGGGACAGGTGCGGATGTGATTGAGCAACCCTTGTTTCACTACACACTCTTAACGTAGGATTCCTATGTTGTTATTGATGCAACCGGACAGAAGTTAATGGATGATCTGATACAACCGGACACAATTTAGGGCAAGACCGGGTACATCCGGCAAGGGATTATGGGATGTTTACAGTGACTCGGCATTTTTATCGGATTAGTACATAAATACATTAGATTATTTCGAATTTACTACATATTAACGTTGAAATTTCGTGAAAAATACGAAAAAAACTGCTACCTTTTGTCGGAAAGTGGTCCGGTTGACTGTCAGCGAGTGAATCGTTTGTCGCGATTTTTCGATATTATGATTACGGGATATGTACGGTGCTAAAGATATCAACTTTTTGACATGTTGCCGCGTAGTTTTTGAGGAGATACTGGACATACAAACAAACAGACATACAGACAACTGCCCTTTATATAATAGACTAGCGGGGCTACCCGGCGTTGCTCGGGGTCATAAAAACATATATTTGAAGAAAGATCGTGTGTGTAACATCTTTATATTCAAACTTCTATGTCCGCCCCCTCTCTCTATAGCCGTCTCTTTATCTTTCTACCTTTCTCTTCCCTGGTCGTCCCATTTCGCCGCTACTTTCTAATTTTGCCTTTTGCAAAAGCTGTTTCTTCCCCACCATTTCTCCTATTGCCCAGGGTAATAGTATGACATATTTCTATAAAAAGTAACACCTCTATCTGCGCCTTCTATATAGGTACTTATCTCCACCCCGGTGTTCATACTATATAAGTATCTATCATCACCCCGGTGCGCATACTATATACGTACCTATCGCCGCCCCAGTGCACATACTATATACGTACCTATCGCCGCCCCGGTGCAGATACTATTAAAGTACCTATCGCCGCCCCGTTGCGAATGCTAAATAGTACCTATCGTTGCCCCGGTGTGAATGCTAAGTACATACCTATTGCGCCCCGGTGTGCATGCTACATAAGTACCTATCGCTGCCCTAGTGCGAATACTAAAGACATACCAATTGCGCCCCGGTGTGCATGCTACATAAGTACCTATCGCTGCCCTAGTGCGAATAATTAATATGTACATATTGCCGCTATGGTGTGAATGCTAAATACGTACCTCTCGCCGGCCCAGTGCGAATGCTAAATACGTACCTATAGCCGCACTGGTGCGAATGCTAAATACGTACCTATAGCCTCCCTGGTGCGAATGCAAAATACGTATCTATCACCACCACGGTGCGAATGCGAAATACATACCTTTCGCCGCCCCGGTGCGCGTGCTATATATGTACTGATCACCGCCGCAGAGCGCATGCTATGTACGTACTTATTGCTTTCCATGTGTACATGCTATATACGTAGCTATCGCCACCCCTGAATTCTGAATACGTACCTATCGCCGCCCTGGTGTGGAAGCTAAATACGTACATATCGCCGCCCCGGTGCGAATGCTAAATACATACGTATCGCCGCCCTGGTGTGAATTCTAAATACGTACCTATCGCCGCCCCAATGTGAATTCTAAATACGTACCTATCGCCCCCCCGGTGCGGAAGCTAAATACGTACATATCGCCACCCCGGTGCGAATGCTAAATACATACCTATCGCTGCCCCGGTGTGAATGCTAAATACATACCTATCGCCGCCCCGGTGCGAATGCTAAATACATACGTATCGCCGCCCCGGTGTGAATTCTAAATACGTACCTATCGCCCCCCCAATGTGAATTCTAAATACGTACCTATCGCCGCCCCGGTGCGGAAGCTAAATACGTACATATCGCCACCCCGGTGCGAATGCTAAATACATACCTATCGCTGCCCCGGTGTGAATGCTAAATACGTACCCATCGCCGCCCCGGTGCGCGTGCTATATATGAACCGATCGCTGCCTCAGTGCGCATGCTAAATACATACCTATCACTGCCCCGGTGTGCATACTATATACGTACTTATTACCGCCCATGTGCACATGCTATATAAGTACCTATCACCACCGCTGAATGCTAAATAAGTACCTATCGCCGCCCCGGTGTGGAAGCTAAATACGTACATATCGCCGGCCCTTAAATTTAGGCAGACCCCTAAAAAATTTGGCCTGACCCCTAAAATTTTCCCCTTCCCTTAAATCTCTCCAGCCCCCTAAATTTTCACTCTCCCCCAACCATGAGAAATATTTTGACTTCAAAACAAAAAAAAACAGAAAAATTTGGCCTGACCCCTAAAAAGTTCCGCCTGACCCCTAAAATTTTCCCGACCCTAAATGACTCCAGCCCCCTAATTTTTCACTCTCCCCCAACGCTGAGAAATATTTTGACTTCAAAACAAAAAAAAACAAAAAAATTTGGCCTGACCCCTAAAAAGTTCGGCCTGACCCCTAAAATTTTCCCCGACCAATAAATCTCTCCAGCCCCCTAATTTTTCACTCTCCCCCAACCATGAGAAATATTTTGAGTTCAAAACCAAAAAAAAGAAAAAAATTTGGCCTGACCCCTTAAAAGTTCGTCCTGACCCCTAAAATTTTCCCCGACCCCTAAATCTCTCTAGCCCCCTAATTTTTCACCTTCCCCCAACCATGAGAAATATTTTGACTTCAAAACAAAAAAAAAAAAAAAAATTTGGCCTGACCCCTAAAAAGTTCGTCCTGACCCCTAAAATTTTCCCCGACCCCTCAATCTCTCCAGCCCACTAATTGTTCACTCTCCCCCAACCCTGAGAAATATTTTGAGTTCAAAACCAAAAAAAAGAAAAAAATTTGGCCTGTCCCCTAAAAAGTTCGTCCTGACCCCTCAAATTTTCACTGACCCCTGAATCTCTCCAGCCCGCTAATTTTTCACTCTCCCCCAACCTGAGAAATAATTTGACTACAAAACAAAAAAAACAAAAACATTTGGCCTGACCCCTAAAAAGTTCCGCCTGACCCCTAAAATTTTCCCCGACTCCTCAATCTCTCCAGCCTCCTAATTGTTCACTCTCCCCCAACCCTGAGAAATATTTTGACTTCAAAACAAAAAAAAAACAAAAAAATTTGGCCTGACCTTTAAAAAGTTCCGCCTGACCCCTAAATTTTTCCCCGACCCCTCAATCTCTCCAGCCCCCTAATTGTTCACTCTCCCCCATCCATGAGAAATATTTTGAGTTAATAACCAAAAAAAAGAAAAAAATTTGGCCTGACCCCTAAAAAGTTCGTCCTGACCCCTAAAATTTTCCCCGAACCTTAAATCTCTCCAGCCCTCTAATTTGTCACTCTCCTCCAACCCTGAGAAATATTTTGACTTCAAAACCAAAAAAAAAGAAAAAAATTTGGCCTGACCCCTAAAAAGTTCCCCTGACCCCTAAAATTTTCCCCGACCTCTAAATCTCTCTAGCCCCCTAATTTTTCACTCTCCCCCAACCATGAGAAATATTTTGACTTCAAAACAAAAAAAAAAAAAAATTTGGCCTGACCCCTAAAAAGTTCGTCCTGACCCCTAAAATTTTCCCGGACCCGTCCATCTCCCCAGCCCCCTTATTTTTCACTCTCCCCCAACCATGAGAAATATTTTGAGTTCAAAACCAAAAAAAAGAAAAAAATTTGGCCTGACCCCTAAAAAGTTCGTCCTGACCCCTAAAATTTTCCCCGAACCTTAAATCTCTCCAGCCCTCTAATTTGTCACTCTCCTCCAACCCTGAGAAATATTTTGACTTCAAAACAAAAAAAAACAAAAAAATTTGGCCTGACCCCTAAAATATTCCGCCTGACCCCTAAAATTTTCCCCGACCCCTAAATCTCTCTAGCCCCCTAATTGTTCACTCTCCCCCAACCCTGAGAAATATTTTGACTTCAAAACCAAAAAAAAAGAAAAAAATTTGGCCTGACCCCTAAAAAGTTCCCCTGACCCCTAAAATTTTCCCCGACCTCTAAATCTCTCTAGCCCCCTAATTGTTCACTCTCCCCCAACCATGAGAAATATTTTGACTTCAAAACAAAAAAAAAAAAAAAATTTGGCCTGACCCCTAAAAAGTTCGTCCTGACCCCTAAAATTTTCCCGGACCCGTCCATCTCCCCAGCCCCCTAATTTTTCACTCTCCCCCAACCATGAGAAATATTTTGAGTTCAAAACAAAAAAAAAAAAAAAATTTGGCCTGACCCCTAAAAAGTTCGTCCTGACCCCTAAAATTTTCCCCGACTTCTAAATCTGTCCATCCCCCTAATTTGTCACTCTCCTCCAACCCTGAGAAATATTTTGACTTCAAAACAAAAAAAAACAAAAAAATTTGGCCTGACCCCTAAAATATTCCGCCTGACCCCTAAAATTTTCCCCGACCCCTAAATCTCTCTAGCCCCCTAATTGTTCACTCTCCCCCAACCCTGAGAAATATTTTGACTTCAAAACCAAAAAAAAAGAAAAAAATTTGGCCTGACCCCTAAAAAGTTCCCCTGACCCCTAAAATTTTCCCCGACCTCTAAATCTCTCTAGCCCCCTAATTTTTCACTCTCCCCCAACCATGAGAAATATTTTGACTTCAAAACAAAAAAAAACAAAAAATTTGGCCTGACCCCTAAAAAGTTCTTCCTGACCCCTAAAATTTTCCCGGACCCGTCCATCTCCCCAGCCCCCTAATTTTTCACTCTCCCCCAACCATGAGAAATATTTTGAGTTCAAAACCAAAAAAAAGAAAAAAATTTGGCCTGACCCCTAAAAAGTTCGTCCTGACCCCTAAAATTTTCCCCGACCCCCAAATCTGTCCATCCCCCTAATTTTTCACTCTCCCCCAACCTTGAGAAATATTTTGAGTTCAAAAACAAAAAAAACAAAAACATTTGGCCTGACCCCTAAAAAGTTCCGCCTGACCCCTAAAATTTTCCCCGACTCCTCAATCTCTCCAGCCTCCTAATTGTTCACTCTCCCCCAACCCTGAGAAATATTTTGACTTCAAAACAAAAAAAAAACAAAAAAATTTGGCCTGACCTTTAAAAAGTTCCGCCTGACCCCTAAATTTTTCCCCGACCCCTCAATCTCTCCAGCCCCCTAATTGTTCACTCTCCCCCAACCATGAGAAATATTTTGAGTTAATAACCAAAAAAAAGAAAAAAATTTGGCCTGACCCCTAAAAAGTTCGTCCTGACCCCTAAAATTTTCCCCGAACCTTAAATCTCTCCAGCCCTCTAATTTGTCACTCTCCTCCAACCCTGAGAAATATTTTGACTTCAAAACCAAAAAAAAAGAAAAAAATTTGGCCTGACCCCTAAAAAGTTCGTCCTGACCCCTAAAATTTTCCCCGAACCTTAAATCTCTCCAGCCCTCTAATTTGTCACTCTCCTCCAACCCTGAGAAATATTTTGACTTCAAAACAAAAAAAAACAAAAAAATTTGGCCTGACCCCTAAAATATTCCGCCTGACCCCTAAAAGTTTCCCCGACCCCTAAATCTCTCTAGCCCCCTAATTGTTCACTCTCCCCCAACCCTGAGAAATATTTTGACTTCAAAACCAAAAAAAAAGAAAAAAATTTGGCCTGACCCCTAAAAAGTTCCCCTGACCCCTAAAATTTTCCCCGACCTCTAAATCTCTCTAGCCCCCTAATTGTTCACTCTCCCCCAACCATGAGAAATATTTTGACTTCAAAACAAAAAAAACAAAAAAATTTGGCCTGACCCCTAAAAAGTTCGTCCTGACCCCTAAAATTTTCCCGGACCCGTCCATCTCCCCAGCCCCCTAATTTTTCACTCTCCCCCAACCATGAGAAATATTTTGAGTTCAAAACAAAAAAAAAAAAAAAATTTGGCCTGACCCCTAAAAAGTTCGTCCTGACCCCTAAAATTTTCCCCGACTTCTAAATCTGTCCATCCCCCTAATTTGTCACTCTCCTCCAACCCTGAGAAATATTTTGACTTCAAAACAAAAAAAAACAAAAAAATTTGGCCTGACCCCTAAAATATTCCGCCTGACCCCTAAAATTTTCCCCGACCCCTAAATCTCTCTAGCCCCCTAATTGTTCACTCTCCCCCAACCCTGAGAAATATTTTGACTTCAAAACCAAAAAAAAAGAAAAAAATTTGGCCTGACCCCTAAAAAGTTCCCCTGACCCCTAAAATTTTCCCCGACCTCTAAATCTCTCTAGCCCCCTAATTTTTCACTCTCCCCCAACCATGAGAAATATTTTGACTTCAAAACAAAAAAAAACAAAAAATTTGGCCTGACCCCTAAAAAGTTCGTCCTGACCCCTAAAATTTTCCCGGACCCGTCCATCTCCCCAGCCCCCTTATTTTTCACTCTCCCCCAACCATGAGAAATATTTTGAGTTCAAAACCAAAAAAAAGAAAAAAATTTGGCCTGACCCCTAAAAAGTTCGTCCTGACCCCTAAAATTTTCCCCGACCCCCAAATCTGTCCATCCCCCTAATTTTTCACTCTCCCCCAACCTTGAGAAATATTTTGAGTTCAAAAACAAAAAAAAGAAAAAAATTTGGCCTGACCCCTTAAAAGTTCGTCCTGACCCCTAAAATTTTCCCCGACCCCTAAATCTCTCTACCCCCCTAATTTTTCACCTTCCCCCAACCCTGAGAAATATTTTGACTTCAAAACGAAAAAAAAAAAAAAATTTGGCCTGACCCCTAAAAAGTTCGTCCTGACCCCTAAAATTTTCCCCGACTCCTCAATCTCTCCAGCCCACTAATTGTTCACTCTCCCCCAACCCTGAGAAATATTTTGAGTTCAAAACCAAAAAAAAAGAAAAAAATTTGGCCTGTCCCCTAAAAAGTTCGTCCTGACCCCTAAATTTTTCCCCGACCCCTCAATCTCTCCAGCCCCCTAATTGTTCACTCTCCCCCAACCATGAGAAATATTTTGAGTTAAAAACCCAAAAAAAGACAAAAATTTGGCCTGACCCCTAAAAAGTTCGTCCTGACCCCTAAAATTTTCCCCGAACCTTAAATCTTTCCAGCCCTCTAATTTGTCACTCTCCTCCAACCCTGAGAAATATTTTGACTTCAAAACAAAAAAAAACAAAAAAATTTGGCCTGACCCCTAAAATATTCCGCCTGACCCCTAAAATTTTCCCCGACCCCTAAATCTCTCTAGCCCCCTAATTGTTGACTCTCCCCCAACCCTGAGAAATATTTTGACTTCAAAACCAAAAAAAAAGAAAAAAATTTGGCCTGACCCCTAAAAAGTTCCCCTGACCCCTAAAATTTTCCCCGACCTCTAAATCTCTCTAGCCCCCTAATTGTTCACTCTCCCCCAACCATGAGAAATATTTTGACTTCAAAACAAAAAAAAAAAAAAAATTTGGCCTGACCCCTAAAAAGTTCGTCCTGACCCCTAAAATTTTCCCGGACCCGTCCATCTCCCCAGCCCCCTAATTTTTCACTCTCCCCCAACCATGAGAAATATTTTAACTTCAAAACAAAAAAAAACAAAAAAATTTGGCTTGACCCCTAAAAAGTTCGGCCTGATCCCTAAAATTTTCCCCGACCCCTAAATCTCTCCAGCCCACTTAATTTTTACTCACCCCGAACCCTGAGAAATATTTTGAGTTCAAAACCAAAAAAAAGAAAGAAATTTGGCTTGACCCTTAAAAAGTTCGTCCTGACCCCTAAAATTTTTCCCGACCCCTCAATCTCTCCAGCCCCCTAATTGTTCCCTCTCCCCCAACCCTGAGAAATATTTTCAGTTCGAAACCAAAAAAAAGAAAAAAATTTGGCCTGACCTCTAAAAAGTTCGTCCCGACCCCTAAAATTTTTCCCGATCCCTAAATCTCTCCAGCCCCCTAATTTTTCACTCTCCCCCAACCCTGAGAAATATTTTCAGTTCAAAACAAAAAAAACAAAAAAATTTGGCCTGACCCCTAAAAAGTTCGTCCTGACCCCTAAAATTTTCCCCGACCCCTAAATCTCTCCAGCCCCCTAATTTTTAACTCTCCCAAAACCATGAGATATATTTTGACTTCAAAATAAAAAAAACAAAAAAATTTGGCCTGACCCCTTAAAAGTTCGTCCTGACCCCTAAAATTTTCCCCGACCCCTAAATCTCTCCAGCCCCCTAATTTTTCACTCTCCTCTAACCATGAGAAATATTTTCAGTTCAAAACCAAACAAAAAAAAAAATTGGCCTGACCCCTAAAATGTTCGTCCTGACCCCTAAAATTTTCCCCTATTCCTAAATCTCTCCAGCCCCTAATTTTTCACTCTCCCCAACCATGAGAAATATTTTGACTTCAAAACAAAAAAAAACAAAAAAAATTTGGCCTAACCCCTAAAAAGTTCGTCCTGACCCCTAAAATTTTCCCCGACCCCTAAATCTCTCCAGCCCCCTTATTTTTCACTCTCCCCCAACCATGAGATATATTTTGACTTCAAAACAAAAAAAAACAAAAAAATTTGGCCTGACCCCTAAAAAGTTCGTCCTGACCCCTAAAATTTTCCCCGACCCCTAAATCTCTCCAGCCCCCTTATTTTTCACTCTCCCCCAACCATGTGATATATTTTGACTTCAAAACAAAAAAAAACAAAAAAATTTGGCCTGACCCCTAAAAAGTTCGTCCTGACCCCTAAAATTTTCCCCGACCCCTAAATCTCTCCAGCCCCCTAATTTTTCACTCTCCTCCAATTATGAGAAATACTTTGACTTCAAAACAAAAAAAAACAAAAAAATTTGGCCTGACCCCTAAAAAGTTCGTCCTGACCCCTAAAATTTTCCCCGACCCCTAAATCTCTCCAGCCCCCTAATTTTTCACTCTCCCCCAACCCTTAGAAATATTTTGACTTCAAAACAAAAAAAAAGAAAAAAAAGAAAAAAATTTGGCCTGACCCCTAAAAAGTTCGTCCTGCCCCTAAAATTTTCCCCGACCCCTAAATCTCTCCAGCCCCCTAATTTTTCACTCTCCCCCAACCATGAGAAATATTTTGACTTCAAAACAAAAAAAAAAAAAAAATTTGGCCTGACCCCAAAAAAGTTCGTCCTGACCCCTAAAATTTTCCCCGACCCCTAAATCTCTCCAGCCCCCTTATTTTTCACTCTCCTCCAACCATGAGAAATACTTTGACTTCAAAACAAAAAAAAACAAAAAAATTTGGCCTGACCCCTAAAAAGTTCGTCCTGACCCCTAAAATTTTCCCCGACCCCTAAATCTCTCCAGCCCCCTAATTTTTCACTCTCCCCCAACCCTGAGAAATATTTTGACTTCAAAACAAAAATAAACAAAAAAAAAGAAAAAAATTTGGCCTGACCCCTAAAAAGTACGTCCTGACCCCTAAAATTTTCCCCGACCCCTAAATCTCTCCAGCCCCCTAATTTTTCACTCTCCCCCAACCATGAGATATATTTTGACTTCAAAACAAAAAAAAAAAAAAAATTTGGCCTGACCCCTAAAAAGTTCGTCCTGACCCTTAAAATTTTCCCCGACCCCTAAATCTCTCCAGCCCCCTAATTTTTCACTCTCCTCCAACCATGAAAAATATTTTGACTTCAAAACAAAAAAAAACAAAAAAAATGGGCCTGACCCCTAAAAAGTTCGTCCTGACCCCTAAAATTTTCCCCGACCCCTAAATCTCTCCAGCCCCCTAATTTTTCACTCTCCCCCAACCATGAGATATATTTTGACTTCAAAACAAAAAAAAACAAAAAAATTTGGCCTGACCCCTAAAAAGTTCGTCCTGACCCCTAAAATTTTCCCCGACCCCTAAATCTCTCC
>OY744543.1:27010566-27025566 GCA_963556195.1 Sepiola atlantica
ATACTCTGTTAGCCGTCAATTTTTCCAACATCAAGCTTTTCTCCAAGCTGTCCGCCCGTATTATATGTCCGAAGAACTTCAACTGTCTGTCAAGGTTACCAACTCAAAATTGGCTCAGACTCTGCCCTCAACTGGTATGAACAGCACCTACTCAACGGGTTGGAGTTGGAGACAATTTTATTGTGATAAGTAATAGCTTATTTATAGCTAGAATAATTACTTTCACTTCGTCTCTTCTTCTAATGGACATACCAGATCCCTGTACCCTAACCCTAACCCTATCCCTATACCAACGCAAGCAACAGAGATTCGCTTGTGTCGTGCATAACGACTACGCTAACAGTAATAAAAATCGTGCAGTTGTCGAACCGTCTCGCCTTGAACTAGCTTTTGAACACGTCTACGGTTGAAGGAAAACTTGAGAACGACGACGGTTAAAGAGAGACTTGAAAGTTATGAGTATTGAAAGATAACTTCAGAGCAATGAAACCTGAAGAAAAACTTCAAAGCATGAACGGTAAGAGGGGGACGTGAAAACGACAACGATGGAAGGAAGACTTGAAGGCGACGACGACGGAAGTAATACCTGAAAGCGATGACGATGGAAGGAAGACTTGAAAGCGACGACGGTCGAAAAAAACTTGAAAGCGACGACGATTAAAAGCGTTATACTTGCAAATATTTCGCTCGTGGCCTTTTGGTCGCGATCAAAGTGTAGTATCTGTTCCGATGGATACTGCACCCCATAAACTGGTATTGTCTTGGCCTTCGGGGCTTGCTTTACGCCGCTCTATAGGTCAGTCCTGTGCAATTCTAGGAGGTTCACCTTCCCAGGCTTTGTCTCCCCTCTTTGGGGAGGAGTAAGTTTATTGCTTACTGCCTGAGGCGCCCCTACCAGGGAATGCCGACGGGGCTGCCAAGGTAATTTTTAAATCGCCAGAGTGCTCACCTTATCGAGCGCTGGCTTACCTAATCCCACTTTCCTGACCTTGTGTCACATCTTACCGCTGTGGGAGGTAGATAAATAACATTTCGCTGGTGTTAACCACCGGGATACGTTAACCAAAGGTCGGCTAGAAGTTGTGTTTTTTTCTTCTTCAAATTAAAGTAGCCGACATACAACGAATGCCAATAAAATTAAAATTCAATTAAAATAATAAATAAATAAAATTTCTACCGCCCAGTAAAAGATGATCCACACTTCGGTACTAGTCCGTGGTGTTTTATGTAGGCCACTGTCTATTAGTCAACTCCAAATGCTTAAATATATTTTCTAAGCCTATCTTTAATTCGGAAAATTGTCCACCTACGTCACAAAGAAAACGCAATCGGTTGTCGTCTATCAAACTTCACCCCCTTTCAGACTGCACAGTTTTTCCTTTATTCTTAAAGTTATTCAGTTTTCTCTTGAATCCATAGCGCTCCCACATGTTGTCGTCATAGGCGATCGCCTCGTCAGTAGCGCCGGCCTTCGGCTTTGATGATGCTGGCATTTCTAACCTATGAGTTCTTGTAACAAATATGCTTCTTTGTAGATAAGCTAATTTCCGTTCGAATGGTTTCGGATACATTTTTTTTTCACAGATGACGCAGCATGTCTAAATTTGATCCAACATTAATGCCTGGAGAAATTGGATTCATTTTCTATACATCCTCGGACATAGGAATTACTTTTACTTATAGAGTCGTACGCCCAAGAGATAGTTTTCCACAATAAAATATAGCCGTCTGGTACAACTCACACAACATTTTCCACAATCGGTCACGATTAAGTTTGAAAAAAGCATTTTCGTGAGCCCCTATTTTATTGCCTCCCCACGAGGAAAAAGTACTGCAGAAGATCGGTTTTTTTTTGTGTGTGGAAAATCTAGCTCCGTAGAAACAGGCACTCTGAATTGGATTTAAAAAAATGGTCTTAGGCTAGAACAGGGGCGGGCAACCTCCGGCCCGCGGGTCACATCCGGCCCGCGAAGGCTTAGCGTCCGACCCGCCACCCTGCTATGCTTTATTATTGCAATCCGGCCCGCGGACCTCCCAGTAAAACACATATCATTTTGTGACATAGACGTAAATGTAGGTTCTAATTAAGATTTACAGTGGGATATAAATGTATAAATATCAGCGAGCGATGATGCATGTATATTTCATTTTTCTTTATCCTTGGCCTGTGATAAAAAATAGAAAAAGAGAAAGAGAGAGGCAAAGAGGAAACGAGATACGAGGAAAGTGCATGAATCAGAGAACTTATGTGAGGTGTGTCAAACAAATGCTGGATCAATTTGCTACTTCCCCGTCATTATTTTTTATGATTCCAAAAAACATCACATACATAAGTCTCTTGAGAAAAATATCAGATTTGTAGAGTGTTCAATGCAATTTTTGTACAATTTATTCATGTAAACAAAATATAGTAATTCTGAGATTTCGTTTTTCACTCCGGTCCGCGATCTCCTTCCAAAAGTCTCATCCGACCCTCACTCTGAAAAGGTTGCCTGCCCCTGGTCTGGAAGAATAGAGTTACTAAACTTTGCTCTTAGCAAAAAGGCCAAGGAGAGCATTGTCGTAAGTTTGTTGCGCTTAAAAATGGAAGATAATTGTTTGTTGGTCTGTTACGCATAAGTTTGAAATAGTATTTCATCCTTCAGTCACAATTGAATTTAAATAACATTTTCGATTGTCAGTCACGATTTAGTTTGAACTAGTAATTTAGTTTCACTATCACGGGTCAGTTTGAAATATAATTTTCGTTGGACTGTCAGGGCTAAGTTTTGAATATCATTTTCGTCGGTCTATCACTGTAAAGTTATAGATAGCATTTTCGATGGTCAATTAAGATTAAGTAGGAAATAGCATTTAATTTGGTATGTTGCGTTTTTAATATTGAAATAATATTTGTCAAGCTTAAGTTTGAAATAGAATTGTATTATGTCTGTCACGTTTCAATTTAGAAAAAAACAACATTTTCATCAGTCTGTCATGTGTAAATTTAGAAAATTATTTTCAGCGCAAAATACGTAGAATACATTTACGTATAAATTTGAAACAATAATTTGTTGGTCTGTCATGTTAAAATTAAAGTAGACTTTTTCATAGTCTTTCACATTTAAGTTTGAAATAGCATATTCGTGTGTCTGTCAAGCGTAAAGTTGAACTAACATTTTCTCGCTAAATGTATAGAATGAATTAATTTATATTAAACATATTTTTCATAGTTTGCTATGTAAAAGTTAAATATCGTTTTCCATAGTCTGTCAAGTTTTAATTTGAAATCGGATTTCTAGCAATAAATACCAGGATTGAATTGATAAATACCAAGAGCACCCGTTCTTGTATAATTTTAGAATGGCTTCATTACTAACATTTCTACCCATTACGTTGTCGTGGATACATAACTTTTCTTCGTGTTCATCCTCTTTTGGCACAAGGTCACAGAAAATGGGTGCTTACTGATAATCCATGTCACATGTGGATATTAACGTAGATCCAAAATAAAAGTTGAAATGAAACAACATTTATAAAAAAATTTTTTAAATAAATGATTTTATTCATTTAAAAAATAAAAGTTGAAATGAAACAACATTTATAAAATAATTTTTTTTAAATAAATGATTTTATTCATTTAAAAAATAAAAGTTGAAATGAAACAACATTTATAAAATAATTTTTTTTAAATAAATGATTTTATTCATTTAAAAAATAACATCAGTTAGTGTTCTAACTTCTTTAAATGATTTTACAAAAAATAATGCTTTCCAAGATGTGACCAAATTCTTTTCATTCAAAAAAGCGCCAACCACGCAAAACACATCGGACTCTACTTCTAAACACTCTCGTCAACAAGAACAGACGTATATTTTGCTTTCTCAAGCGCGGAGAGTTGACCCAGACTAAAAAAATGTCGTTCTTTTGAACATAATCATGTCAAATTCGAAAAGAAATCGATATACTTTGACTTTTGTCAAAATGAAAAGTCAAATTCTTGCGAATATAGATAAATGAATAAGTAACTGTGTTCAAATGAATAAATATAATATTAGAAGAAACACACCATTCCATATGAGTTACGCCTTTTGGCTAAGATCAAAGTGTAGTATCTGTTTCGATGGATACTGCACCCCATAGACTGGTATTGTCTTGGCTTTCGGGGCTTGATTTACGCCGGTCTATGGGTCTGTCCTGTGCAGTTCTAGGAGGTCCACCCCCCAGGCTTCGCCTCCCCTCTTTGGGGAGGAGTAAGTTTATTGCTTACTGCCTGAGGCGCCCCTATCGGGGAATGCCGACGGGGCTGCCCAGGCAATTTTTTAACTCCACTTTCCCGACTCGACCTTGGGTCACATCTTACTTGTGAGAGTAAGATAAAAACTGGCTTTGTGCCTAACTCCTGGAGAGGAGTAGATCACTACTCTCATGACAAGAAATGAAGAATGCACTGAAATTCTGAAAAAATGAATAAACGTCCATATATTTTTAGATATTTAGTAAAGAGTCTTAGTTTTAGCAGTAATCATGAAGTGTAGTTAACACAATAGAACAAGGAAAAAATATATACAACAAATGACTGCTACGAAACATGTACACATTTGATTTTCTACCGACCCATATAGTTTTAAAGTTCTGAAACTGTAAGTTTTCGTATTTCAAAATTTGTTTCGTTAATTTCACTTGGCTTTAACGTGAGTAAATAAACAATGGCGGTCGTTTATTTGGAGGTAGTCGCTACTTTCATGCTTAGAGGACAAGATAAAAAATCCGGCTTACGGTACCATTCATTTTAAGTCCTAGGGTGGTTGCCAGTTGGATGAGGGTAACTTTAAAATAAATTATCTTTTAAATATAGAAATTAGCGACCACCTAATGAAAATCGACCGTCATTTTTTTATTGACGAATTCGGCTAAGTGAAAGTAACGAAAAAAAAAATGAAATAACACATTTGCGAACAGTTTCAGAAGTTTTAAAATATACAAGTCGATAGAAAATTGAATTTTAATGTGTTTGGTTAAAGTTATTTGTTGTATATTTTGCTTGTATATTTTGCTTATTTCAACTGTTAACTATACTGCATGAATGATGTTTTAAGGAAATCATTAGCTGGTAGCTGGCATGTGTTATAATTTACGATATGCTATTAGGCGATCAAATCTAGGGGCCATCATTCGCACGTCTTGGGCAGGTATAGAAGAAAAATGCCAGAACAAAGAGAAACAGAGTCGTGTGATTAGGCTTAATATCACGGGCGAGATTTGGAAGTGAATATCTCAATTGAGAGTGGGCAAGTAAAACAACATTCGCTGCCGCTGCTGCTTCTAACAATTTTACAGTCATTTAAAAAGGATCGACTTACGTTTAAATCTATTTTTACGACCGGTTAGTCGTAAACAAGTGGTGGGCGTAAGTCGACGACAACCTGTACTGTTCAGTGCGATACCTAAATTCTTCTCTCTGTGTTGTGCTGCCTCCCGAGAGGAAATCGATAGCGTTCAATATGACCGTAAACGACTGCGATATTTGATCTGCCCGACTCATTAGGCCGCGTCGTTTTGGTGCGGCTACGTGCCTGACAGTGTGTACGCATGCGCGTCGCTATCTCGTGGCAATTGTTTCGTATCATTCAATGTAACGTCTCGTTCGCAAAGATGGGACATTGATTATTTCTATTTCCGACATCGTTGGCTTCGTCTCTGTTTTGATGTGATGCACGGAAAAATATGATAGCGAGGCACAAACACGAACATATCACGGGTTCCGTTGTCGCCGAGCGTGTTTTAGTTCGCTGACAATGGAGCATCAAGAATTACCCTCTTTTCTCTCTCTCTCTCTCACTCTCTTTTATATATATATATATATATATATATATATATATATATATGTATATATATATATATATATATATATATGTATATATATATATATATATATATATATATATATATATATATATATATATATTTACACAGACATATACAAAATCTGCGACCCTGGCATGTCGATGTTATCGATCAACAGCTATTATAAACTGAGCTTATTGAGCTATTATAAACTCAGTTTATAATAGCTGTTGATCGATAACATCGACATGCGAGTGTCGCAGATTTTGTACATGTCCGTGTAAATAAAAATAATCACATATAAAAGCTTGATTTGATATTGAGCACTTTTCATAAACCCGGTTGAAATTCTTTGGATTACTACACTTTGGATGTTTTACCTGGATTATGTATAAATATATATATATATATATATATATATATATATATATATATATATATATATATATATATATATATATATATTTATATATATATATGCACTAACATATATTTATATTTAAAATTTTAGTATTTAAAATATGCATTTTATAACATAAAGCAATTGTAATAGCTCAATCGTGCGAGGCTAAAAGCTGTTGTAGATAAATCTTGTAATTTGATTTAGACTACATTAAATGTAGGAAATAACATACTCACACCATTTCACTAAAATAATAATAATAACACAAAAACAGATGTTAGTGAAATAGTGTAGAATATGTGCTTCCCTACATTTAATGTAGTCTAAATCAAATTACAAATACACATCCTGAGGAAGTCCTACAATAAAGACAAAACGTTGATGAATATATGAAAAAATATCTCTTAGTTTTTCCTTTTTCATTTCCCATTACGTCGGATACTCTCATCCTTCCTTTCTCACACGCACACTCATATATATATATATATATATATATATATATATATATATATGAACAAAGATAGCGATAAAATAGTATGACGTAATGGAAAATTACAAACGAAAGCAAAAAACTATATTATTTATGCATTCATCAACTTTTCGTCTTTATTGTGAGACTTCCTCAGGGTGAGAAAAAATGCATAAAAAATCATGCGTATCAATCAAACAAAATGGAAAATTACAAACGAAAGCAAAAAATTATATTATTTATGTATTCATCAACGTTTCGTCTTTATTGTAAGACTTCCTCAGGGTGAGAAAAAATGCATAAAAAATCATGCGTATCAATCAAACATTATTTTCTGTATGAAAACTTTTGTATCTAACTTATTTAAAAAAAATTGGGGGGGGGGGACGTGTTTGGGTAGGAGGTGCATCCCCTAAATGGTTAAGTTATTCAACGTATGGCCGAGAATATATATATTCTAATATTTGTAATGAACAGTCCATTAGTCTAGGAGTTTATCATGCACAGCGATATATATATATATATATATATATATATATATATATATATATATATATATATATATATATATATGCATATTCTTATGATAGTATATTTTTTCTTATAATTATATTCATATATTTGAGTTGTATTGTGATATCTTAGGATATTTGTATATTTTCTATTATCGACTTTTTATCTTCTAATTATCTTAATTTTCTTTCTTATTTCAACTTTTACTGTATCTTGTTCTGTTTTATACCTTTATAATTGTGTTAATTTTATTAATTTTATAAATTAATTAATTTATTTATTTATTCTTTTAATTTATTCTCCTTTATTTTCCTTTATTAATCTTTACTGTATTACTTTATATTATTTTATAATATGATATTTTTTATATAATTATTATTATTTACCTATAATTATTTTTGTTTCTTTATTTTTTTTCTTAACTTTTATTTTATTTTTCGTTCTGCCTTGTAAGTATTTTAAATTTTAATTTTTTTCTATCTGATGTATTTTCATATGTACTGCCATTGCTATTTACATCTCAGAACTTACAGATTGAGTAATATATGGTGGCTTAATAGGATGTTTTCTTATCATTATTGACTAGATATATGTGGTTTGGAAATAATACTGACATTTGAAGCTTTTTTATGAATGATTTTCGTATGTGATACTGTAAAAAGCACTGATAAATAGACTATTTGGAGTCATCAAAAGTATAACACAAAAATTTCCAAACTGTCTTGGAAACGATCGTACACCTAATAAGTGTTGTGTTTGAATTTTAGGAACTGATATAAATAATGTTCTAATTTTATTTGTCTCAACTTACTTTTAATATGTATATATATATATGTATATATATATATATATATATATATATATATATATATATATATATATATATACACACAATTTATATGTGCCTCCCTAAATGTAAATGATTACAAATTTACTCACAATGTTGCCTAGAGTCTATACTGCAAAATACATAGTGATCCGTTTATTAGTTATCTACGGAGACGTGTTCCGTCGGTATTCGGCTTGACAGCGTTGTTGACTAACGAGATTCGAAACTTTGACCAGAGAAGCTGCAGTAAACAGCTTTACCGTTCGCCACGAATGTTTGACCTAAAAATAACGGATATTTTATCTCACCTTTGCTTAATTTCGAAGATGTTAATTTCGAAGATGTTAATTTCGAAGATGTTGATTTCGAAGATGTTAATTACGAAGGTGTTAATGTGGCCCATTAACCCAAAAGCTAAGGAAGAGTAAAATCCTTACACTGTGTTTCGCCACATATATTAAAGAGGCTTATATATACGTCTCATCAGCGTCGTTGACATTAGCTACATTCGAAACATCGACCACTAAGGCTGTAGTCGAGGCCACACCGTTACGCTACGATATATATATATATAGATATATACATATATATATATATATGTGTGTGTGTGTATATATCTATACTAAACTATATATATATAATTATTAATAAATAAATATTATTTAATAATAAACCAATATACACATGTGTTTCATGTCAAACATGCAATCATAAGTATATATATATATATATATATATATATATATATATAAGTGTTACACCGGCCGTTCTTACACAGGAGAAACTACACCGGTTGTCACTATAAATAGTGAGAGTCACCAGAGACACTGAAGACAAAGCACAGTCTTGTAACTGTCTAGCCAAGAGCTAGTCAGTTTCTTACTTTGTTAATACACTTGTTAAACCAACCTTCGACTTGACTTTCTTTATTTATTATTTACTGTGGAACAACTTCACAACAATAAGTATCATTAAAAATAACGGACATCTTGTGTCTGGATATTTTTTCTATGATCCTTTCCGTTTCAAGATGTCCGTTATTTGTAATGATACTTGTATAAAAGAAAAGATGCTGCCAAGATACACACACACACACACACACATATATATATATATATATATATATATATATATATATATATATATATATATATATAGTAATCCAGGTAAAGTAGACATCCACAGGATAAAAAAATCCACAGAATTTCCACCAGGCTTATTAAAAAACGTGCTCAATAGTAAATAGAGCTATTTATATAACTATTTTTATTCATACAGACATGTACAAAACGCCGCTACACTAGCATATCAATGTTATCGATCAATAGTTTTTCGAAACTAAGATCTCATCAGGCGGAAAACGTCTGATCTTTCACGGAGATGATCATATTAGTAAAGAAACTATATATATATATATATATATATATATATATATATATATATAAGTCGGGTCTCTGTATATATTTATGTATTTGTATTTACAAGATTCACTCGTAAACTATTTTTCTTACTAATGATTCACCGCTTATCAAGGCTAATAGACCACTCGAGAATCAAGTAAATACTTTTGTCAGGTAGACGGTGAGACAACACCGTTATGCTTGATAACGATAGTTGAAACTGTGCGGGATTTTATTATTTAAGAGGACGGCTCAACATGAATTTATTTACATTAGACTTGAAAATTTTAAAACGACTATGTCGTAGCAAGCTGGGGAAAAGCCTCGTAGTATTGTAGTCCACAAACGGGTAGTTCTAGGAAAGAAACTTTGCTCATGGAAGATTCGTTTTGCTTTATGTACACAGAGGGATAAAGGAGATATAATTTATAGTGGTTGTAGACCGACGAGTTTTTTTGTGAATGTTTTACAAGGGAAACTATAACTTGGAGCTTAGTCGAGCACCTACCGTGAAAATAACGATCATTATGAGTTTTGAAAAACAGTTTATAGGCGTAAGGGAGGATAATGTTTGCTATGTTTAGTGTAATTCAGTTTAAAGCGACGACGGTGTGGAAGCTCTTCAGAAACTTTTGATAGTTTAGAAATGTTAACAATAGATTTTATTTCTTCAAATGTCAGTTTCTTTTAAGTAGTCTAAAAGATTTAGGGGGAATAATAAAGACATAACCCTTCCCATTTAAAAATTAAAATATATCAGATTTGCATTCAATTTGATCCATAATCATTTGACAAAAATAATACAATATTCCCCGAATTTCACATTCTTTTGAAGACACCTTAAGCTTAAGCCTTTCATTTTTCACATTGAGTTGATAGATATTCCATGAAAAATTGCCAGTATACTGTAATCATATGCCCTTAATAGGGTTAAGATGAAAATTCATATACATTAAATGTACAAAAGCAAGGAAATTGCGAAATGTTTACAAATGAGGGTAGGAAGGAACCGTTGGAACGGGAGGGGGGATAAGAGGAACCGTAGGAAAGGGAAGGAAGGGGAATTAAGAGATAAAAATATATACACACATATATATATATATATATATATATATATATATATATATATATATATACAAGTATCATTAAAAATAACGGACATCTTGTGTCTGGTTATTTTTTCTAAGATCCTTTCCGTTTTTCTGATTAGGTTCTTAGCCCTATACATTAAAACAGAAAAACCAGCTATTAACAAGATTAACTATACTATTAGTACTAATATACACAAATGCCTATAAATTTAAATTAAACACAGTCCTTTATTTTCCCGCCTAAATAGAATATATATTCACTCCTAGGTCTATGACTGGTTAACATTGCTCCACTGACGATGGACCTGGAAGGGTCCGAAAGCGCTTTGGGAAGCTATGGCAATTTTATCAGCCAGTTTCCGTCTGAAACTAAGAACCTAATCAGAAAAACGGAAAGGATCTTAGAAAAAATAACCAGACACAAGATGTCCGTTATTTTTAATGATACTTGTATAAAAGAAAAGATGCTGCCAAGATACACACACACACACACACATATATATATATATATATATATATATATATATATATATATATATATATATAAAGTGTAAATATCTAAATACATATTTATTTTATTTAAGGGTATTTCAAGGGTATAATACTCCTAGAACTATATTTATATACATTTATTCTATTTCTTTATTTTTAAAATTTAATTTTCCTTTGTTATTATTATTTATTTATATATTTATTTAGTCTTTTATTATTATAATTTCTCTTTTTTTCTTTTATTATTTATTTATTTATTTATTTAAAAAAATTTTTTTATTCCTATTTAAAATTTTATTATTTTATTGAATTTAAAACTTTAGTTAAGGGATTATAAATGTATCCACATATACATACACACACACATGAGAATACACCCATATATACATACATGTATATATGTATACACATACACAAGCCTACATATATATACATAAAGTGTATATTATTCCATTCTTGTTTACATTTACATTTACATCTATGTCCATAATTAAAATGTTTTATTTATACATATGCAACATGTAAACATTAAACACAGGGTAAGAGGCATTGAGGTGTGGGGTGGAGACAAAGGCTAGGAAGTTGGGGTGGGAGTGGGAGGATGTAAGAATCAGATGATGAAAGGGGAAGAAAACTCAAATCTGTTGAACGAAATTTAGAGATTATAATAGCTTCCGAAATTCGAAGAGTTGAGAATGCGGACACTAATAGAGCGATGTGTGTTGCCACATGATATTAAGTGTTTGTGGAAGGAAGAAATGTGGGTGTTCAGATGCGCTTTAATGCGTGGGTGTAGAGGCCTAACGGTACTACCGATGTAGAACTTTTGACACTTAGCGCATTGTAGGTTTTACACTGTATAGGTGCGGAGGCAGAGGCCAGAGTTGGGGATTGGGCATAGCTAGAGAGCAGGGGTCCGGGGTATATTGGCTTTTTTTGGATAAATGTTGTCGGAGAGAAGTACCTGTCTAGGAGAGCTGTATGTTAAGGTTCTCACTACGTATGGCATTGCGGATAGCAGAAGTGATACGGTCGCTAAAGAAGGGGAGCTTAAGGAAGCAAGTGTTGGAGAGTGTGTGGTGTCTACGTCTTTTGGTGTTGTTGAGGCTGGATATGGTAGTGAGGGGGAAACCGTTGGTTAATAGGGTCTGGTGGAAGGCTTCGGTGTGTGTTGTTTTATCGGAAGTAGACGAGCATTTGTCCTGTATGCGGGTGATTTCGGTGTGTGCGTAACTAATTTTGGATTTGAGGGGTAGTGCGGATTTGTAGAGGATAAAGAGGTTCCTGCAGGCGGGTTTTCTATAGAAAGTGGTGTGGAGAGATCCGTCGTCATTAATGCTAAGTTTAAAGTCTAGAAGTGAGAGAGAGTCTGAGGTGTTGGGATGTTCGATGGTGAATTTAATGTGGGGGTCAGTATTATTAAATGTATTAAAGATAGAGGTAGCTTCCTCTCGGGATGAAGTGAGGATCAAAATGTCGTCAACGTATCTCGAGAAGAATATATTGGAATGGCAGGTGCTAAGTGCTTGTTGTTCAATGTTAATAAGATGTTAACTTTAGCTCAATAATTATTTTATTTAATTTTGACATTTTCTGCGTTTCTACTCCCAATGGTCTGCTGCAGTGTTTCAACAATTTGATTCCGGTTTTTGCCCGTTTTTCGACCCTTTCGGTCTTTAAATGTTGTCTTTTGATAATGAAAGTTTTTCTTTCGAAAATTTAAGATTACCTTTTGCCGAACTTTTTATTTACCTGACAGTATTTACTATTCTGGTACTTAATCAGTTTTACGTTAAATATTAATAAATCGTTTTGAGATTGGTTTTCTCTTCTTGTTTGTTTCTGTTCACTCTCTCCACCTTCCGGCAACTACATCGCATTGCTACAGCCTCGGATTACAAACCTACATTTATATTTACCAGCAATGCTTCAAGCAAACGGCAATCTCCTTATATATATATATATATATATATATATATATATATATATATATACTGGGTGTTCATAAAGTCCGTGTGCACTGTAAAACATTTATACCTTTATTTGTATTTGCGATACGTATAATCTGTAAAAAAGAATCAGAAAGAAGTAAATCTATATATTTTTAAAGGTTAAATAAATATTTTAGTTGACTTTCCACATGACTTCCATCATTAGCAATACCAAAGATTATACGATTTTGCAGTTCACGGAACAAATGCTAACTGATTTACAACTAAAATCACATTAGTTATTTTAGTTTCAAATCTTCTAATGAACTAAGTTAGGTTGCATACTCAATTGTTTTCATGTGTCCTAATAAAAAATATGATATATATCAGTCGTGAAACACAAGCAAGGAACCTAACCATAAAGTGTAAAAGAAAAAAAAGGCGACCATCAGTCGTTTACCATGTGACTGTTTCAGAGATTGAAAAACAGAGCAGTAATTACATCCGTGGCTCTATTACAGTACTAGTCAAATACTATTTTCATCAACAAAATGTTGACACAATAAAGTTATAATTTCTACCTCAGAGCAGAAGTTCAGTGAACCATAATGCGACGAACCAAAGTAACAGCATAGCATGAAACCGTTTCATGCAAGAACGAAGATGGAAACAAAGAAAGACGCTAAACCACCGATTAATAGAGCAATAAATAAATAACGTTTCGATAATCATCTTAGCCAAAAATAACCCCGACACAAAAATAGCCAAGCTATTTATAATCAATCAAAAGCCGGAACATTACATTTCGTAGGCAAACAATTATCACGATTTAGACTATGTTTCCTTTAGGAAACCAACATATAATGCTCAAATTATCAGTTCATCAGCTAATTTAAAAACAAAACAAAATAAAAAAAACACCGTTATATATATATATATATATATATATATATCGTTTGTTGCATTACCCGTTCTTTTGGGGTACCCACCCGGTAAGATCCAAGAATAATGTCAACAGAACAGAATGTATATGGAAAAAACTTTGGTTTTCTTTATTTCGCATCACCGGATGGTTTACGCCGGCTACGCACCCACATAAAACAATCTTTTGACATACTTTCGCCTCATGCTGTGGTCACAGACTTGGTGTCTGCTAGAAACTCGTTGATATATTCACCCGATTGGAAAGCGATTTGCTCTGCATTGTCTATCTGAGCGTGAACTGAAGCAATTATTTTACAAGCACTTCCAATTGTCTTTTTGATGAAATACAATTCAGGAGATTCCTTCACGGTACCAACTTGCTTATGAGTCGTATTTTCAGTCAGCGGACACAAAAGCCTAAGAGCAAGACGGGATTGGGTACCATAGCCAATAAAGCTTTGTCGGTGCCATAAACATCGGTAAATTCCCATTCTTCCGGTACTTCGATACTCTGATAACCAAGCGTCCAATAATTTAAAGATGGGGGTAGATAGGTATATAGCTGCAATGCTGCAATATACCTATCTACCCCCATCTTTAAATTCTATTATCCATTCTTTGTTTTTAACTATTTATTTTTTATTTTTTATTTATTATTCATTTGTCTAAGCTGTTTGGCATCTGCTTAACCCCCCCTCTTTTTCCTATTTTTTGACCACATACATTGTCGATTTATTTATAGATGGACAATTGGTTCAACATCTCTCAGCACCCCTTTTACCTTACAAAGAAATTTACTCAGACCGTAAGAATTATAATCAGACATACATTTCCCATTTCTTGTTTTAATTAACCTTACTAGCGACACCAGTTCTTTTTCCTTCCTTTACATTGTTCATACCCCCATAATAAAAACCCTGTCCGTATGTTCTTTCCCCCATCCAAAATTATCTTAGCCAAATCTTCCTTAAAAGCCAGTTGTTGTTTCTTATCTGTATTTAATCTACCTACATTCCCCACGGGAACACAATTTCACTGTGCTGACCAGATATCTTGGATTCAGCCACCTTGGAATTTATTTTTATTATTTTTTATCTTTATTTTAATCTTCCGCTCCCTTTT
>OY744543.1:27038066-27040566 GCA_963556195.1 Sepiola atlantica
TAATTGATATGGTCTTTAAGATATTAAAAGTAGAGGAATTTTATTTTGTTTCAGCATAACAATGAACATTAATTCTCCATTCAAAAGTAATTATATAATAAAATGAATAAACATAAAGGTGGAACGTCGATTGGTCAAATCATTTAAAAAAATATTTTTGAGTAATTCGAAATGAGTACTTTGTACTTTTCTGTTTTCATTATAAAAACAGGAAAAACGACTTAATGAATATAAAACGAAAAAAATCTATTTCTTTGTATTTGCAATTTAGAAAGATTATAGGAGTTATTTTTCTTTTCTGTGACAAATCTTATAGTAATCATCATCATCATAATCATCATCATCATCAGCAGCAGCAGCATCGTCGTTGTCGTCGTCATCATCATCATCATCATCATAATCATCATAATCATCATAATCATAATAATCATCATCATCATCATCATCATCGTCGTCGTCGTCGTCGTCGTCATCATCATCATCATAATCATCATAATCATCATCATAATCATCATTATCATCATCATCATCAGCAGCAGCAGCAGCAGCAACATCGTCGTCGTCGTCGTCATCGTCACTGCCGACATGTGTACTCCTCGGTATTTTGGCTAGGAGCAAAATGTAGTATCTGTTCTGAATCTGCACTTTTTTCTTTTCCCGCTCAGTGAAAGAGACATCCTTCTAGACCGAGGCAAATAAATTTATTGTTCCAGTCCAGAGTGCCCCTTTTGGGGGTGCTTGATGTTCTCGACGTAAAATATTGACAGTGTGCCTTACTCTGGTTTCGTATCAAGCAAAGTTGGTTTTAATTTTCAAATAACAGCTGTTTCTTCATAGCCAATACAATCGGAATATTAGTAATAAGAATGTCGGGATCTTACAGACGATTAAATCTTCAGATTTACAGAAGAAAAACGATTTACTTCTTCTATTTTTACAAAAAACAAAACGTCAATTTTTAACTTCAATACACGCGGCTAATAAAACTTACATGTTTTACCTGAGCGTGTATGTATCAATATATATATATATATATATATATATATATATATATATATATATATATATATGATAAAAATGAAAATAGTATTCCAAAAGTAATGTGAATGATAGAAGGAGAAACTAAATTATCAGTAAAGTCATCCATATTTCGTCCTCATAAAGAAAAAACTTCCTCAGGATGGGTTAAGAGAATAAAAAAGTTATAAACACAAGTATGTTACTTGGAAATAGTCTGTATGTAAATAATGTAAACAAATATTCATGTTCATCTTCTGGACGAAACATGGTCGACTAAAATACATATTTTTTACATTCTATACATACAGACTATTTCCAAGTAATATACTTGTGTTTTAACTTTTTTATTCTCTTAAACCATCCTGAGGAAGTTTTGTCTTGATGAAGACGAAACGTGGATGACTTTACTGATAATTTAGTTTCTCTTTCTTTCATATATATATATATATATATATATATATATATATATATATATATATATGAGACAGAGAGAAAGAAAGAAAGACAGAGAGAAAGAAAGAGAGACAGATAGAGATTCACTATTTTAGTTTTATCCCTTATCTTTTGGGAGCAATGTCTACTTTTATACAATGCCATTTTAGACGACATATTAAGAGAACAGAGTGTCTGAAATTAGTTTTAATTGTTGGCGATTTTGAAATCCGAAAATAGCGGACGCATCTGTGCAATCTATGATTTTAATAGACGGCGGTCCTATTTCCAGCATGTTTGCCATCTGAGCACGTGTCACCGATACGCGCCGACCTCCTTTTCGACTCAGTGTAAACGGATACCCTGGCTGATGTCAGAAGCTGGTTTTTGTACCAGACGTTTCAGCTGGCAGCTTCCGTGGTGACGAGTACGCGGGATCTCAACAGACAAACGAAAAAAAAAAAAAAAAAAAAACTAAAACAAAAACAGAACAGCAGCTTTGTGTCAATATGCACATCCATACACTTGATCATGAGGTTCTTTTTTTTTTTTTTTTTTTTTTTACTAATAAGTCATTACTTATTAAGGCCCGCGGGGCACTCGAGGATAACGGTTAAAGTAATTGTTGGTTCGACGACTATCTACACCATAAGAGGATTAGAAATGGTTAAAATGGGCTGAATATTATTTAAGAGGAATCGATTATCCAGGAGGACGGCTCAACAAGTATTAATTTACGTTAGACTTGAAGACGACCATGCTGTAGTCGGTTGAGACGCAGCCCCGTGATATGTTCTAGGAAAGAAACTTAGTTCATGGAAGTTCCGTTTGGTTACTGGAAAAGAGAGAGGAGGAAAGTTTTTTCTGTTGTTGTAGCTAGACGAGTTTTTGCTGTGTATGTTTTACGGGGATTTGAGCTAACTCTTCTGTGTGCAAGAGGCTGTAAGGACGAGAAGAGTTCACCATCCCAGTTCGTTCTGAAGCAGAGTCAATAGAATGTAGTTTGTAATTTACAGCATATACCTAGATCTTGCCGGGCCACCTACGC
>OY744543.1:27048066-27158066 GCA_963556195.1 Sepiola atlantica
CATCAATATTAACTGGACGTATTGTAAGACTATCCTTTTTTATTTATTGTAAGCGGCAATTTTATATCGTTTAACAAGAGACACGTGTTACAAGTTACTTTATTAAAAATACATAAAACATGACAAAACGTCGGAATAAATTGTCATGGGTTTAACATTACAATGTTTCTTTGTTAAATTTCTAATATTTAGACGCTGGCATCAGACAAGTGTCTCCCATTAAGTATCGAAGAAGCTATGATTCTTCTTTTTTTTTCAATAAGGAATAAAGAACGAACAACGAAAAATTAATAGCGTAGGACTTGCTTGCAGCAATAACCAGGACGTCGTCTAATCTTCTATGCGTTCTCAAGTCTATTTCTGACAAGTACTTTACCGAGAAAAAAAAAACAACGTACTAATTTGCTATCAATATTGTGTGCTCGTTTTATTTTTTATCATTAATCTTCTATTTAAAACTATAAATATCCAGTATTTCAGGCTACCTTATGTCTAGCTACACCGAAGTGCGATTAGAATTTTATTTAATAATCAAAATATGGCGAGATTGTTTATATTGTCTACACACAAACACTGGAAGGAAGGTATTATTTTATCAAAATTAACACATTTGTAATTAAGTAATTTTATAAATATTATTTTTAAGAATATCAGTGTTTAATTAGAAGATTAGGTGAATATTTTGGGCAAACATCGTTCTGAATTGGAAGAATAATTAAAATATAAATGTGATCTAAATTAAAGGAAAAATAAATTGTAATCAAATCTATGAATAAAAATGTACATTGAAATATTCGTATGATGTTATAACTAACAACTAACATTTTCGAATCAACGTATGTTTCTATGGAAAGTGACTTACCTGTTCAAGCTATTCGATAACTACTCTAATTTTATATAGTAACTAACTGGCAATAACTGGTATTTGCCATCTTTATGCTGCTAGCTGCTACTACAATCCATTATCTTTCTAAGAACCTAAAGACTAATACTTAACAATCAATAATTAAAAAGTACATACAATAACGAATTGTAGGGGACGGTTTGTAATGTATATTTTAGAATGTGGATATTTGTGTATTATGTGTAACCTGGAAACGTAACTTTGAAAATTCCATTTTATTTACCGCGTGATTACTGATAGACATTGTGATACTATAAACTAAGCTGAAATACAGTTTAGTAAAAAACAGTGATCCTAATTATTTTTCTACTGTATTTCTTTTACGTAGTTTTCGGTAGAAAACGATGATAACTTATTACTGTTAATAGGTTGGCTATTGTTACTGAAATTACTCAGCAAAGAGAAAACAGCTGAGCGGATAAAATATAAAAAAACGATGACTTCGAACGAAACTACGTTTTATTTTCTGGAAAATCGTACTATAAAGCGACTAACACGAATACAAAGCAGACTTGTATATGTAGCTGTAGTTTATAGAGCTATACCTTCCAAGGTAATTGAGGAAATTCTGCCTTTATGTTTAAGATAATTCTATACTCTTTACCTACAAAATTCCATCTCGGGAGTTGTTATAAAATTCACAAGCTTTTCTGCAATCCAACTATATTTAGTACAAACAAACTCTAGCCTATGTATGACTTGCCCACCAAGTTTAAATAATGAATCTTCAACAGTCTTTGTTTTATCGCCACTCAATGATAAGTACATAAGGAGGCGACCTGCAAAATGTCAATAACTTCTGCTTTAGAGATGCAGTCAACTCCCAGCCCCCAGATGGAGGGAGCAAAAGGCATAACGTCCGCCCACTTCGATCGCAAGTTTCGCTCTATTATTTTTCTTGACCCTCTCTCGATCGGTGGCTTGATTCTGCAATTATTTTTAACACATTCATCAATTGGTATACCTCAAAATACACACAATGAAATGCTTATACTTTAATTTACGTATCAATCTTGAAATTATCACAATAATCACATCCGCATTCCAAACGCAACGTCCAAACGCGACATTTACACAGAGAGCAGTAAGAAATATAGAGGAAACTATTGAAAGATCATAAATTGTAAAAGCACCAGGAAGAGTTCTGATAAAAGACTAAGAGAAATTGGAATCAAAGGGATGAATTGAATTGTATCATCTTGAAAATTTAAGAACAATCCTCGATTGTGGAAACCAACCAGCATATCACAGTGACGAAAGGAACTAAAAGTGCTAAGGTCGGTAGTAAGAGAAATCACATAATGTCAACAAACTTCGAAATAGAACGCGTTGGCATGAACGTCGGTTCCTACAACACAACATAGTCTTGAATGATCAAGGAATACAAACAGACAGAGGAGAAGGATAGGACAATCAATATCTCCGATTAAAGGACAGCTTATTGTCATGCAAATTTCAAAGAAAGCTAACGGCCGTCACCAACGACTACTCAATCGTAAACGGCTGTTGCGAGAATGTGGATAAGCTGAGGGTGTTGGAATTGACTACTGCTTTCGTATATAAGGAGTTGCCGCTCGGAAAATTCTTTCTTGCTTAAACAGATTACAAAACCGACTTCAAAATCTAGTGGAGGGTGATCTCTTTTCTTATCTACAGCCTGTTTCGCACAGAAGAGATGTTGTTGGCCTCTCTCTACCATATCGTTATGTTCATGGTAGGTGTTTGACGGAACTCCCCCTCCGCAGAAAGACATTCACGGCAAAAACTCGCCTTGCTACAACCACAGACATAAACTTTCCTTTCTCCCTCTCTGTACCCAAAACAAAGTGGAACTTCCATGAAAATACGTTATTCCATAGAACGTCCCAACTGTAGAACAAAATACCACGAGGCTGGTTCTCAACCGACTAAACATGGTCGTCGTCAAGTCTAATGTAAAAGAAAATACTATTTGCGGCGATCTTTTGGATAATGAATTAATCTTAAGTAATCTTCTGCCAATCCCATCCATTTGATTCCAATCCTCTCGTGGTGGCGTTAATTGTCCATCTGAAAATCTATTTAACCCTAACTCTAACCCTTATACTTGAGTGGCCCCCGGGCCTTGATAAGTTGCGATCCATTAGTAACAAAATAAATCTGAGGACAGTTGTTGTCACTCATACTCCAGGGAACACTATCTTTTGCCATTTAGCAATCACTGTTAAGGATTCGTGTTGTGATGCAAAATAACTTACATAGCATAGTTTTCCTGGATTGTGTCGTGTTCTGGTCGATGTTTTTAATAAAATTTTGATGTTCTACGAATATGAATCAGAAATATTTTATTGTTAACCATTAAATTTCTGGCGCCTGAAAACATGGTATTAGCCACAAAAACCAAGACTCTATCACAATTAATAATAAAGTTATTGAGGATTGAATATTTCGGAATTGATTGTAGCGGCCATATTGGATTTTTTTCAATTTTGCAAAAATAAAAAGTACACAAAAGGTTAGGAATGTTCCACGCCTTATGTAATATAATTAAATGCACCTTAACGGTAAATAAGAAACAAAGAAAAGAAAAGTTAATACGTCAAAGCAAGATCATGCAATAATGTCTTGTTTGGCCGGCAGACTATTAGTGAACAGCGAAGGAAGAAAGAAGCCTTTTAGTGAAATTCTAGCAGTTTGAAAACGAATAAACACCGAACATTAACAACGTTGAATGCCCAGAAAATAAAAGTTAATGAAATATCCGAGAAAAAACTAATGTTTTGGAAACAGCGGGTACCTGCGGATGTTTTAGCCTGATTAATATGATTATATTTCCTATATCGGAACTAGATGAATACCCGTCCCAAGTTAAATTAAAACAATTTTTACCACTTTTATGTTTCCTTACGAAAATGAAAATCAAGATATAACGAAAGTAAACCTTATGTCTAGAATTCTTATTTCAATGTTGATCACAATCCATTACACAATTGTCATTCAAGAAAAAGCCTAACATTTAAAAGATATAATAAGAAAGTTAAATTCGTGGAATCTTGTTTCATTGGTTTCGATATAATGTAAATCTGAAATATTTGAATTTTCAAATGGCAGGTTGTGTCCATATTATGCCCCCCCCCCCCAAAAAAAAATTGTTTAAATACTCAAGAGAAACTGAAATCTTAGGAAGATTTATTAATTAATATCTTATAGCTATTGTTAAAATTTCACAAAATATCGGAGGTATTTGGATTTTCATGAAGGGATTTCATACCTTTTTTCTTCTTTGGAAATAAAAAAACAAATTAAACTAAATATATCCCATCTTACTACCTCTTACACCTAGCCGCTGCGTACAAAATTTCATGATGATCAGTTAATCAGTTTAGGATAAAATCTTGTACATACATATCTAAAAACATATCTAAGTTTATAAAGATAGATATTTAAAAAAAGGCATGTTCCTTTTTTAGACAATAATTAAGCTTCTTCTTATTTTGTGTGAATCAGATTATTCTGGTGTTGGTATTAGTTTCACCGATGTTTTTCTAGTAAGAAATCTTTATGGTACGACATCGGGTACTTACGGGAAGGACCACAAGAAGGTTACCAACATCCCTAAGTGAAAGTGGTACTATGGAACCGACTGGATTCGAACTTGGAACATCCAGGTCTTCAGTCCGTGCCGATATCCACTTAACCTCCGCGACATCCCATAATTAAGCTGTGTCTTACGCATGATTGCTACGAGTAATTCCTTAAGTATGATAGTTTTACGTCACTATTTACTTCCCTCCGCACGAGGGGAGGTTTTGACACAGGTTCGGTTTGTTACGTTGGGAAAACCCAACAAAAAGGGGAACTATGGATTTTAACAAAATATAAATATTGCCCCATTCTAGAAAGGTTTCTCATTCCCGCACAGAGAGCGAAAAGAGATAAGTGTAATATCAGTTCATATACTGCATTTTACTCCGAGCCAGAAAACCCAAGGGAATTTGTCGATCTCTTTACATTTCTTTTTTCGTTCATTCATTTTTTCTGTCTTCATTTTGTCTCTTATATTTTTAGTTTTAAGCAAAGATTCGTTCGTAGTGTTAAAACAAATGATTCATTATTCAAAAAATATTCAAAGACAAACGCTACTCTTCAACATAAAGAACACCATTTTCCAAGATCTTCTACCAGCGACCTAAAATATGTTGGGTTTCGTTAAAGTACCAATCCTTCGACTTTATCGAAAGGCCCAAATCAATATATAATATCTGTCCGTTTTTATTTTTTATTTTTATTTTTTAACATAGTTCATCCCAAACCAGTCAGGCCGCTATTGTAGACGTAAGGGGCTACTGAGAAAAAAAGGGTAAAGTTTTTTTTTTGGGGGGGGGGGGGAGGTAAACCTAAATTAAGAGTTGCGCAGCGAGATGTCTGTTTACATTAGTTTTAAATTTCTGGATGTCAGTAACGTCAGGAAATCAGGGAGCAAGGAGGGAGTTCCAGAGTCCAGCAACACGAGGAAAGAAGCTATTGGAGTAGAAAGCTCTTCGGCATCTGGGAACCTCCACATTTAATGCATAGGATTTGGGTGAGTGTCGGGTTGGTCTAGTGAATTCACGTCGTGGGGGTACCAGAGCAGCAAGCTCATCAGAGCACAATCCATTGAAATACTTGTAAAATAGGCACAAGGAAGCAACATTGCGGCGATGAGACAGGGGCTGGAGCTTGGTGGATAGTGAGGGACCTATCAAGTTGAGCTTCATCTATTCTGTCCTCAGTATTAACTGAGGCAATTTTTATTTGTGTCCCAATCGAGAGTGCCCTTTTTTCGAACTGGATTTTCCCAACATTCACAACCGATATTGTGTCTAACGCTGTTCTTGGAGCGCGGCAAGTGGATAGAGACCCTTCATGAAATGCTGCATCGAATGAGATAGACCGTAGCCTCTCTTTATTTAGAATTCGAACGTCAATGTTTAGTTCGAATAAAAGTATTCTTTTCACGTGGTAGATGTACAATGTATTTTCAAATATTGACTTATATGTTTTTCTTTATAATCAGTAATATTGAGAAAGTCTTAGAATAAAGACAAAACGTTGATGAATATCTAAAAAAAATCGTTTTTCCTTTTTTCATTTTCCTTTACATTGGATTGTTATTTCGATAATTATCATAATCTCTCTCTCTCTCTCTCTCTCTCTCTCTATATATATATATATATATATATATATATATATATATATAGAGCTATATCCAACTCCTCTCCACTTATCTATCTATCTATCTATCTATCTATCTATCTATCTATGAAATCAGATTGAAAAGTAGCTCAACTAGTTTATATATATATATATATATATATATATATATATATATATATATGAGAAATGAAAAAGGAAAAATGAAAAATGAAAAATGAAAAAGATGTTTTTTATGTATTCATCAACGTTTCGTCACTACTGGGAGCACAGGACCGAGGTCCGGGTTGAAGGAAGTCTGTCCTGTGCTCCCAGTAGTGGCTACTACTTCTTCTCATTAACCCATCATGTCAATCCAATATTTTCATGTACTTGTATGACATTTTTCTTAAAATTATGATCCTGAGGAAGTCTTACAAATAAAGAAGAAACGTTGATGAATATATAAAAAAAACATCCGTTTTGGTTTTCCTTTTTCATTTCCCATTACGTCGGATTACCTTCATCCTTTCTTTCTCATATATATATATATATATATATATATATATATATATATATATATATATATATATATAATATGGCTTATCTAAATGTTTTACTACATTTTCATTGTTGGTCTCATAATAAAAGAACAGATACGGCACTATTTCCCAAAGGAGGACCTAATGACTGGCAGGATTGTCTCATGACATCTGTACAGATGCTACACTACATAGTATCTGTTCCGATGGATACTGCACCCTATAGACTGGTATTGTCTTGGCCTCCGGGGCTTAATTTACGCCGGTCTATGGGTCTATCCTGTGCAGTTCTAGGAGGTCCACCCTCCCAGGCTTCGCCTCCCCTCTTTGGGGAGGAGTAAGTTTATTGCTTACTGCCTGCGGCGCCCCTACCGGGGAATGCCGACGGGGCTGCCCAGGCAATTTTTAAACCCCACTTTCCCGACCCGGCCTTGGGTCACATCTTACTTGTGGGAGTAAGATAAAAGCTGGCCTTGTGCCTAACTCTTTGAGAGGAGTAAATCAACACACTACGTCCTTCCAAAAATAAAAAGGTAATGCCTGGGCACATGGCAACGTGACAACAGAACGCCACTGAACACCCCACATGAAGTAAAAAAAACGTATCCTAAACTGAACTGCGAATTAAAAGTTAGTAAAACAATCCAATTACTAGAAACAATAGTATTGTTTCGGATTCAGATAAATATATACTAAATCTCAATTTGTAATAGATACATTTTCGAACGTGTATGTGTGTGTGTGTGTGTGCGTGCGTGTGTGTAGGCGTTCGGGTTTGCTGTGTATGTTTCATCGTTTTCCCCGCCACATATTTAATCGGTTGGTGCCAGACAAAAAAGGTAACGAAGCGGTCGATTGCTCGACAGTTTCAAACGAAAATAAACGGATGACGATGACCTTGAAAGATAAAAATTAATCAGTATTGGATGCAGATGATTATATTGAGTGCAACATCGTATTTTAAAAGCCATCAAACGAACATATTGATTAAAAGCGGGAAAAGGCAACTCGTATAGTTACTGAGCATGCGTACTGGATGTCGTTAGGGTTCAGATTTCACTCAACGGTCGTAATTGAGCGTCGATCTTATATTTTCATATGATAATCAAAGTCATGGCTTTCGATGACAGTTTATGATCTTCTACAGTAGCAAATATATATATATATATATATATATATATATATATATATATACATATATATGTATAATAAGAAGAGGTAGTTTGCTAGAAGCATTGTGGGTAATACGTATATAGAGGAGTATTAGAAGGCTATCACATCGCAAGAAATGGAAATATGTCGGCGTTGAAGAGTAAGACAAAAACAAGTGATTTTAATTTACATATTTTTTCAAATTTTTTTTAATTGAACACCGATCTTGGGTGTTATCCCTACCTCCCTCTTTCACAAAAAAATCTATCTATTTAAAAATTTATATATATATATATATATATATATATATATATATATATGACACTCAAATATAAAATATTCAGAAAAAACAAAAATAAAATAAATTAATATTTAAAATAATAAAAACAAAAAAAAAATCAGTTACAGTTTTATTATATTTGCTGCGGATATTAATATTTACTGCGTTATCAGCAGTATTGCCATTCCGCAGGTTTTCTAAGATTTGAAACACCCAATATTTGACAAAGCGGTCTTCCTCGAAATATATTATAGAACGCGGTCACACACATTACATCACAGTGTTGAAGTCTTGCCTAATCAAGTAAGATTTGCTATATAAGAAAAATAAAATTATTAAAAATATATTTTGAAAAAATATATATATTAAAATCACTTTATTTTCCTTACTTCTCAACGCCGACATATTTTCATTTCTTGCATTGTGATAGCCTTCTAATACTCCCCCACCCCCCTCTCTATCTCTCTCTATATATATATATATGTATATATATATATATATATATATATATATATATATATATATATATATATATATATATGAGTTTATATTAAAATATACACTTTTAAGATATATATGTCTTATAATTCGGTCAAGTGTAGTTTTCGGTTTCAGAGCATATATACTGGTTGATTGCATTCCAAAGACAAACAAAAACCCAGTTCGCAATCATAATTTTTAACTAATTTTTTTGTTTATTAATTTTGGGGAATGCCTATATTTTTAATTCCGTCTAACGCGCGTTTCGCAACCGTGTGAGAAAAATAGTATTTCGGCTACCAGGCCGCTCTTTAGAGAACAATTATTTAACGATAAAAAACAAGCACATTATTCCAAAACAAATAGGTAGAAAAGTGGTCCAGAAAGAGGAGAAAAACTCGAAAAAAAACTTACTTTAAAGATGATCGTTCTCTAAACCGCGGAACACCAGTCAAGTTTGTTTATATATATATATATATATATATATATATATATATATATATATATATATATATATATATATATGTATGTACATGATACACGCCTGAACTTACGAACTGATAATTATGAATTTTGGAACAGCTGCTAGGCGCAAGTTGTTTAAATGTGGGTTACATATAGTTACATTTTGTTAAGAAAAAATTGAAACGCGGTGAATCTTGCTTAATTTGTGTCTAATTACTATGAATAACAATTGATGCACATCTGAAATATTTGAATTTTCAAATAGGATCTTATATCCTAATTATAAACACAGAATTCTTTAAAATACTCAATGGAAACTGAAATTTGGGAAATATCTACTAGTTTATGTGTAATACCGATTCTTAAAATTTCACAAATATAGGAGGTATCTGAATTTTCAGTAAGGGGTTATAACTAATAATTATTAGACATCAATATATAGAGTTGATCAAACAAAATATAGTCACATTTTCTCCCCTTACGTTTTAGAACTGTGTTCTGAAATTAATAATGATCAGTTAATTAGTTTAGCAGTGCATCCTATACATGGAAATATATAAACATATGCACATACCTGATTTTATATGAATAAAGATTACCGGTGTTGTTAATCATTAGTATAATTTGGCATATAACGGGCGGACAATGCCGAGTAGTCTTGCTGGTATGTTAAAACTGAAAACCACAAGATGAATGACTGGAGCGAAAATGCCTGTATCGATTAATCGAGTTATAACATCGGAAAACGTTAGAGTGTCAAAGAAACCCCAAGCTCACTGCAATAGTTTTAGAGAGATTTTCTGTGCGTGGTTAATTGTGTGTGGGGTTGTTTGGGTCATTATAACCCTTGTTACATGGCTGAGCTCTGACGTCAATGTTGCCCATTCAAATATCCATTGAAATTTTCAAGTCGACTGAAAGAATAGAGTAACACGGAAACATGGACACTTTGCAAAGGTCACATCCCCCAAATAAAAATAATGGCTATTTGTATGATTTTCTATTTGTTGATTTCCTTATATCTTTTCATATGAAGTTAGGTATGTGTATATGTGTATATGTGTATATAGTTATATGTAGATAATCCACTGGTAAACTAATGTACCAATCATTATGAATTTTTGAACACAAATAAAGTTAAGTATCTGTATATGTTTATATAAAGTTAGGTATGTGTATATGTTTATATAAAGTTAGGTATGTGTATATGTTTATATAAAGTTAAGTATGTGTATATGTTTATATAAAGTTAGGTATGTGTATATGTTTATATAAAGTTAGGTATGTGTATATGTTTATATAAAGTTAGGTATGTATATATGTCTATATAGCTATACGTAGATAATCCACTGGTAAACTAATGTACCAATCATTATGAATTTTTGAACACAAATAAAGTTAGGTATGTGTATATGTTTATATAAGGTTAGGTATGTGTATATTTTTATATAAAGTTAAGTATGTGTATATGTTTATATAAAGTAAGGTATGTGTATATGTTTATATAAATTTAAGTATGTGTATATGTTTATATAGTTATATGTAGATAATCCACTGATAAACTAATGTACCAATCATTATGAATTTTTGAACACAAATAAAGTTAAGTATGTGTATATGTTTATATATAGTAAGGTATGTGTATATGTTTATATAAAGTTAGGTATGTGTATACGTTTATATAAGGTTAGGTATGTGTATATGTTTATATAAAGTTAGGTATGTGTATATGTTTATATAAAGTTAGGTATGTGTATATGTTTATATAAAGTTAGGTATGTGTATATGTTTATATAAAGTTAGGTATGTGTATATGTTTATATAAAGTTAGTTATATGTATATGTGTATATAGTTATAAGTAGATAATCAAGTCTTAAACACATTTACCGATCATTATGAATTTTTAACACAGCTGCTAGCCCTATTTGGATATCATAAGATATGCATATATGTTGATATATTTGTATCTAAAAGATTTACTCCTACACTAGTAAACCGATCCTTACAAATATGGGAACACAGCTGATAGGCCACTTTTGATAAAGTTAGGTATGTAAATATGTTTATATATTTGGATGTATTAGTGTCACTCCTAAACTGATTAACCGATCATAATGAATTTTGAAAAACAGCTGCTAGACTTTTTGGATAAAGGTAGGTATGTATATAGGTGTATATATGTGTGTAATTAGGCAGCATTCCTTCTCTTTTACATGTTTGGTTAAACAGGAGCGCCAGCTTCTGTTTATTTATTTTTTGATTCGTTTTTTCGATTCGTCGCATGACCGATTTGGTATTGTCGTCCATGTTGTATAAAAAATCGCCATATTTTCGCGAACGTTGACGACGGACGTCGGTCATCTTCGGGCGGATGAATGAGTATGCAACATAAAAAAATGGTGAATTTATTAAGAAGACACTTTAAAAAACATTTCAATACCACTTCAACAACACTTCAACATACCTTCGCCCCTCATAACGAATATGGTTGATACTGGGTTTATTTACTTGAATAAACAACGCTTCCATTATGGGGAGACATATACCACAACTACTTGCGATTTCACATTGTAGTATTCGTCTCTCCATAATTGAAGCATTGTTTATTCACCATTTTTTTTATTTTGCATACTCATTCATCCGCCCGAAGATGACCGACGTCGGTCGAAAACGTTCGCGAAAATATGGCGATTTTTTATACAACATGGACGACAATACCGAATCCGTCGTGCGACGAATCGAAAAAACGAATCAAAAAAATAAATAAACAGAAGCTGGCGCTCCTGTTTAACCAAACATGTAAAAGGTTTATATATGTGTATGTATGGGATTTGCTCCTAAATTAATTAACCAATTATTATGAATTTTTGAACAAAGCTACCGCTTGGTATAATAGGGGATATATTTAATTGAAGTTTGCTTTTTGCAAAGAGGTAAAAAGGTGGTGAAAGGCCTTCGTGAAAATTTTTAAAATAGTTAGTAGACATAAACTAATAAATATTCTTCAAATTTCAATTTCTTTGGAGTATTTTAAAGGGTTGTAGGTGTTATAATACGGACTCCATTATGATTTTTTGAACACAGCTGATCGGCCACTTTGGACAAAGTTGGGTGTGTGTATTTTTTAATACATTTGTATGTAAAGGATTCTCTCTTAAATGAATTAACCGATCATTATCAACTTTGGGACACAGCTGCTAAACCATTTTTGATTAGTGTTGGATAATGGCGCCGTGAGACCGGACGCAATTAGAAGTGGACGTATGTGAGGAGATTGTTTGGTTTTGCTTGCGCGATTTAGTGCGGGTGAACCCGTACAACCGAGTGCAAAATAGCGCTGTTCTCACAGTCGGAGCTCACAGACGTTGACAGGGCCACCACGTTGACGAGAACTCAGGTCAAGGGTCAAGGTGCACCTGCGAATAGGGGTTCTGAGACGTCACGGGCTTTAGTGTGGGAAACTGTGTTTTGAGAGTCTGGGTTTTGGAAGCAAGTCGAACAGACGATTTCTCTATGTAGTTTTCAAATGATTAGGGGAATTAAATTCCCTAATAGAATACAGGCATGAGATCCCTTCTTCCCCCTCCTCGAATGGCTAAGGACTTGAGGTAGGAATTAACTACGATATAGTAATTTGGTCTCTCCATCAACCTTAGTGAAACTTCTCCAGCGGCGACGCTAACTGACGCCTGAAATAAACAAATTAAAATTTTAAAAGATTGTTTGCCCCCTGAATCGGTTATGCAGGTTTTATTGCAGACACAGCTCTCCACGCGAGGAAGAAGAAAAGGTACGATAATTTAAAAACTATGCAACATTAGGAGAAAATTAAAAAAAATGCTTAAGTCTACTACTGACCAAGGACAGAAACGATTAAGTGTAATATCGGAACAGATACTACACTTGGCTTCGAGCTAAAGCAAATGAAAACCCACACATTTCTATTTTAATATACATTTATTCATCAGATTATGTAACCTCAAACTATATTCCTTCATGTGAAGTCATTTACACGTTTTGTCTGACGAATATCTAAACTTTAAATCACGAGAATCTGTTGGCGAAAGATCTTACGAATATGGGTGATGAGACATAATATGTACATTTCTTTCTAATATTTTAAGTGAAATATTTGCCACATCAGGTCGCGCTTGTTATGAAGAGATAAAGCGTCCTTCTTGCTTGACAGTTTCATTTGTTTTATTGAATACTAGATGACTTTGCTAACTCGCTATTGCTTCGCTAATGTCTCTAGTTAAAATACTTGAAAGTAAAAGTATTTAAATTATTAAATTGCCGCCGTAAATACGGAATGAACATTTTCACAACTATTCATATATATATATATATATATATATATATATATATATATATGTATATGTATATATATGTATATGTATGTATATGTATATATATGTTTATATATGTATGTATATGTATATATATATATATGTATATGTATATATATACATATATGTATGCAGATATATAAATATATATGTATATATATATACATATATATACATATATGTATGTGTATATATAAATATATATGTATATATATACATATATATACATATATGTATGTATATAAATATATATGTATATATATACATATACATATACATATATATAAATATATATGTATATGTATATATATATATACATATATATACATATATATACATGTATACATATATATACATACGTATATATACATATATATAGTCTAAATAAGCTTTCAGTCATTTAAAAAAAAAGAAAATACAGTTTAAATTCCCAGAGAAACTAACTAAATCCAAGATAATAATAATAATAATCTAGGTAAAACATTCACAGGGTACTAATCCAAAGAATTTCACACGGGTTTATAAAAAGTGCTCAATATCAAATAGAGCTTTTATATATGATTATTTTTATTTACACATACATGTACAAAATCTGCGACACTGGCATGTCGATTTTTTCGATCAACAGCTATTATGAAGTGAGATCTCATCAGGAAGAGTTAGAATCCGATTTGAACCTTAGATCATATTTGGAAAGATAAGATCGGATTCTAACTTTTTCCTGATGAGATCTCAGTTTATAATAGATGTTGATCGATAACATCGACATGCCAGTGTCGCAGATTTTGTACATGACTCTAAATAAAAATAATCATATTCATGTATATATATATATATATATATATATATATATATATATATATATATATATATTAAGATTTTGGTAATTTTTATACCTATTTATTTTAATTTTAAATATAATTGTAAAGAAAAGAAAAGAAGGAATAAATCAATAACGCTTCTTATCTAGAGACTAATCTAAAAAGCAACACAATAGTTGTTCATACACAAATGTCCTTCCATCATAACCAAGAAAGACAACCCACCATTATTGGCATTTCTGAATTCTATTGACTTGCTAAACATGTGTCCACAAAATAGAATTCATTCCAAAACATAACTATTTGCCGTATTGACATGAAAATAATCGATCAATTAAAACAACAATAACTTAGTATACTTAATTAATCAATAATCTATTCGCACAGGAAGATGCAATTTTTTAATGGAAATCGCTCCAGACAAAGCATGAAGCCACTTGATGTAAGCAACTAACAAGAACGAAAGATGATTATTGCAAAGACAGAATATGTCTGCTGGCCTTAGTCTTGAAAAGTCTAATGCTATAGGTAGGAGGAACACAGTCAGCATGAAGAGAGTTTCACAAGCATGCATTTCTTGGGAAGAAGCTACTGGAATAGGAAACTGTATTACAATGAGGTATCAAAACAGCCAATTTATGGAGACCACTAGACTAGCGAGTCAAACGAGCTGGAACATGGAATAAAAAAAGCAGGGAATAGATCACACAATTCTGAAGAACACATGCCCTAATTGTATTTATAGAAAAGACTGAGACTAGCAACATCATGACTGTAAGAGAGAGTGTGCAGAGAAAAAGAAAGGGTAGGGCCGATTAAATCACAGATACGTTTATTAGTTAAATTACGCAACTTTACTGATGAGATCACATATACATAAGTAGTATATGAAACATATGGAGTGCTGCGTTTGTGTTCACTTGAATTAACTTGAAATAATTTGTTTCGACCTCATCGGTAGTGCAAGAAATGAGCCCAACATTTATTCATCTAGATCGTAACGGGCTACAGTTGGTTTCCGCATTTGAGGATTTTCCTTAAGATTTCAGCTGTGTTGTATCATTGCTGTCCGTTGTATTGTCTTAGTCTTCTCTTTGATTCTAATTTCTCCCAGTCTTTTTTTCTAGTTTTTTTCTGGATGTTTCTAGTGCTCCTACGACTATTGGTATTACATTGACGTCCTTCATGTTCAATATATTTTCAGTTCTCCGACAAGTTCCATGTATTTGCTTCGTTTTTCTGTGGCCTTGATATTCATCCTGTGGGCTGCTAGGGTGGCAAATCTACGATTTTGCATGCCTTTCCCTTCTTGTTAACTATTATCACGTTCGGTTTTCCTGATTGGATCATTTTGTCTGTTTTTATCTCCATATCTCAGAAGATTTTTTCTTTTGGTTTTCAAATATTGTATGTGATGTGTTTCTATTATAATTATGTGTTAATTAGAAGTCATTACACAAGTTATCTTCAGGGATTGCTCACCAACAACCACCTGTGATGTTCCTTGGAGTCTGAGTGACAACAAGTCTCCCCAGATTTCCAGTACTATCCACGTATTTTCAATAACAACCGCAAATTATTATTATTATTATTATTATTATTATTATTATTATTATTATTATTATTATTATTATTATTATTATTATTTGTACTCACTAAGAGTTCTCACACAGATCATCGTTAGTTATTGCTCACCGACAACAACCAGTGTTTTTCCTGGAGTCTGGGTGACAACCAGCCTCCCCAGATCTCCAGTATTCTTCACCTCTTTTCGATAACCACCGCTAATAACCTTGCGGTATCGCAACATCAGTTTACCATTGATTTCTCGCTGGTAAGGATATTTGGTCTTCTCTGGGATTTGGGCGGCAATAAGCCTCCCCAATGTCCCAGCATTCTCCACACTTTTCCAGTGGAGGTCTGGTTTGTGCTGTCTTTCTTCGGTCTCCTCATCCTCCTCGACCCTCTTCTTCTTCTTCTTCTTCTTCTTCTTATTATTATTATTATTTAAAAGAAGGGCGAAATGTTTACGCAATTATCTGTCAAACATCTAAATGTTACCGGTTTGTAATGTGCATTTAGCAACAGTTGTTTATCGAAGTAGAATATAGCATTCTCTAGTCTCGAAACAATAACGCATCATTAGACAGTACACGTTCATCAAACAACAACAACAATAAATAAAATACTGTATTAAAAAAACAAAACCTTTCCGTTCATTCGTGTTGTCAAAATGCGTATTGTGCTAGTCACGTTCCCGGGCAAACGAAACAGTTTCTTGGAGAATACAAAAAAAAGAATGTAATACATTGCACTAACGAGGTGCCCTGCCAAACATATAAGTATATAGATAAAAAAAAATATATATATATATATTTTGCGACGCATAACATATCTACCGCGCCCTCTGTTGCTGAAACGTAAATATACATTTTGGAACATAAACATTGGACATGTGTTATATAAACCTTTCGAAAATAAGAACATTGTAACATGGATTAATATACACATACACACACATACCCCCATATATCTATATATATATATATATATATATATATATATATATATATATATATATATGTGTGTGTGTGTGTGTGTGTGTAAGATGAGTGGGAGAAAACATCAGCAGAGTACTCGATTATTAAGAACATTTTTAAAAGAGAGCGTAAAACTTATTTATATAAGTATTACAGAAAACAGAAGCGGTACCGTCGGTTTCAAATCAACAAGTGATAAACGGTTCATGAGAGTCAACAAGCCCCACTAATTTGTTGGTTACTTGTTAATTTGAAACCGACGGTACCAATGTTGTTATTATCTTCTGTAATATATATATATATATATATATATATATATATATATACACACATTTAAAAAGAATACGCGGAAATCTCTCTAAGGCCCTTTCGACTATCATCTCGTCAGGAGAAAATCGATAGTTTTAATTAATAATAACGTCGAAGGAAAGAGCACCTCAGGGAAGGGTAGGGTTCTTGTGTTACCCCTTTTCTAATTCTTTGGACTCTGCTATTGGCCAGCATTTGGTTGAAAACACTAGCTGTGCCAGTGGCTATAAAATAGACCGTTTTGAGGTCTTGCATCGAGCAGATTCCAAGAACCATTTGAAAATATTGGAATCTGTCTCTATCGCTATTCGAAAACCTTCCTTGTGCCGGCAGAAGGAATTTGTAAGATCGCTTAATCTCTTTGGGGGACTTTGAACTCCTTCCCAATTTTTTTCCCTAACGTAGTGCCTTTTAATCGACTTTTAACGAAATCATTAATTTGAATTTTAATCGCTTTATCGTTAATTTTGGCACACTCAATTTCCCCATTTTGCTCTTTCTTTCGACGTTATTATTAATTAAAACTATCGATTTTCTCCTGACGAGATGATAGTCGAAAGGGCCTTAGAGAGATTTCCGCGTATTCTTTTTAAATGTATTTATAAGTTTTGTACCTCAAAACATATATATATATATATATATATATAATTATATATATTAAACTATAAAAATAATTAAGCAATTCAATTCAAACTCATTGACAAGACTCTGATAACTTTTCTGATGATACTCATGTATCTTTTGAGTGGACCAAATAGAGACTGCTTAGTTTTGCCTTGTGCCAACCTAGAAAGAATTCAGTTTCAAAACGCGTAAATTCGCCCACGCACATCTAAATTTCTGAAACTTGATTTAAATACATTTTTAATTCAACAATCTTTTGTACTCTCTCTTTCCCTCTCTTTATTCTTATCTAATTGACTTCACCTTTCATCAATGTCACTTTAAGGTGTTTTTTTCCTTGCCTAGTTAGGATACAATCTAAGTCTAAACATCAATATTTCTTGATCTCACAGAGGCTCTATATACGCTGGATGACGTCATTATAATTTTTCAGAGTGATTTCTCAGGGTAGATATTCACTAAAAATATGATAAAATTGAACCCGTTGATGATGTGATTGCCTTATTTAAAACTTTAAAAAAATATATTATGGTGAATTTGTCTTATCGTCGGGCGAGCGGACGAAAGCATCTGAAAGCGAATCTCTGAGGGGATTCCCCTGTTACTTCTATTTATCTTCCTACCACAAGGTAAGATGTGACACAAGGTCGGGAATGTGGGAAAAAACCAGCGCTCGAGAATTTGAACACTCTGGCCATTTAAAAATTGCCTGGGCAGCCCCGTCGGCATTCCCCGGTATGGGCGCCACAGGCGATTAGCAATAAACTAACCCCCTCTCAAAGGGTGAGAAGGCAAAGCCTGGGAGGGTGCACCTCATAGAACTGCACAGGACGGACAACCGATAGACCGACGTAAATCCAGACCCGAAGGCCCGGACAATACCGGTTTATTCCCCTGTTACTATATTCCTTCTTTTCCTTCTGTACAATAAAAGAATTTATTTGTTTTTCGCAATCTGGTTTGAATATTTGCAAATCTATTGAAAAGACTTAGGGATCCGCATCCTGCGACGTATGAAAGTGAACCATCGTTTTTGGTCTGAAGCCAGATTTACAGCGTCCTTTCCCCTTCTTCTCTGGAATCTTTTGTTTCCAGTTCATTTTTTTGTCTTCATCTTTTTTTTCCATCAAGGGTCTACTGAAGCACTTGGTTGGCGAATCTCTCTGTGACTAAACTTAGGGCATGCCCGAGCCAACCTAGATGTTGTTTTCAGATTATTGACGGTACCACCTGTTGGTTAGTGCGGGGTCTGACTTCTTGGTTGAAAGTTCGATTGCTTCATTTGATCCCTAGTATAGGGTGGGCAAAAATAAGGGTCCTATTTTTAAAAATTCATAACTTTTTTATTTATTGATGTTTTAAATTTTTTTTTTTAGAATAAGTAAAGGACCCCTTCCGAAGCAAGCATGAGCCGTATTAGCCCTAAGGAACGTACCCTCATTTAGAAAACATTATTTTTGCTTAAAAAACTCAAAACAGTGTAAAAAACAATACTTTAGTTTTTGTAAGTTTTAAGAAGTGTTTTTCGGCTAAAATTTGTTTTGTTTATTTTAAAAAATCTCGGAAGGGTCAGTCTACACACACATAAAGTTTGGTGAGTTTAACTTTTATTTTGTGGAAGTTATTCAAATTCAAGTTATTCAAATTTAAAGATAGGACCCTAATTTAGCCCACCCTGTATATTTCTATAGCATTTGGAATAAAACGCGTGTAATTTGCTCTCTTGACTTATTCTGAGATCCCAAGTTTCACTTCCATATAGCAGTGTCGACACGACGTTGCTGGTATAAAATCTTCATTTAGATCTGAGGGTGATTTTTTAACAAATTTTCCAGATTTTGCAAAGCTGATTAAATGTTGCTGATTCCTTTCCTATCCTGCCCTGCAACTCGTAGTCCATATTGCCTTCCTTGTTTATGGAGCTTCCTAAATAGGTGAAGTTGTCAACGATAGCTATTTCTGTTGGGTTGATAAAGACGTTTGTAGGTGGCTGGTGTGTCTCAAGGAGCATGTTTTGAGTTTTCTTGGCACTGATATGGAGATTAATGCTCCCTGATTCAGCTTTGACTTGATTGACAATGCCTTGAAAGTTAGTGGTATTCACTGCTCGTGCAGCAATACAGTTTGCAAAGTCTAGATCAGAAGGTTTACAATCCTTGACCCACGTTATACTCTGATCCTTGTTTGACCTTTATAATACCAACTCAATGGCTGTAGTAAATAGTAATGGCAAAAGCACAATCCAGTGATCACCACAAACCAGTCCCTGAAACCATCTCCTGTCTTTATGCAACATTTGGAGGTTGCATACTATTGCTTTATTGCAATGATGAGTTTTTTTCGGCAGGCCATACTCGTGCAAGATGTTCCAGCGTGGTGGCTGATAATTGTTGTCGAATGCCTTGGAGAAATCTATAAACCTGATTACAAGAGGCTTTTGAAATTCGACATGTTTCTTAATTATACGGCTCAGCGTAAACATTTATTCTGCACAAAAACTTCTTGGTCAAAATCCGGCTTGTTGTTCACGTATCTATTGATCAACCACATCACGCATACGGTTCAAGATAATTTCCCTGGTAAAGAAAAAGGGTCACCCTCTAGTTTTTACAATCGACAATGTTTCCTGCCTTGACATGCAAACAAGTGCTCCGTTTCTCTAACCTTTCGAAACTTCACCTGTATTATACACTATATTACAAAAGTGACACATCCATTTAACGATCCTATCATTTTCTAACTTAAGCATTTCTGTAGAAAAGCCGTTCATCCCTGATGCCTTATAACGTTTTAGAGTTTTAATGGTAAGACGGACTTAATCCTCGCTAAATTCGTTGAAGTTGATAGTGAGAAGACTGGAGGGTTCCTTAGTGACTGCTTGGGTGGGTGGCCCCTGTCTGTTCAATACTTCCTTGAAATGTCTGCCCCATTTGGCTGCTTACCTTTTGAGAACAATTTTCCATCTATTGTCTTTATATGACTTGATGTTACTCTGGAACTGCATGTGATCTTCTTAGCAATTTCGTACATAGTTCGCATGTTATTACCGGTTGCGACTATCTCGGCCTCCTCTGCCATATTCTCGAGCCATACTCGTTTGTTTTTTTGAGCGCTGCATTTGACTTCGTTGACCTAATCAATACACTGTTAGTATGAGTTTATGGTCTTTGGAGTGATATTGTGCCTCCGCTGATTTAGTGTTTTACTTTCGCTCATAAGCTTCCAAGTTTTGCCATTAATTCAAGCTTCCTTGGTGACTTATTGTAGTCTAGGACTTCATCTCCTGCAGATGACATGGTATTCTTCATTATTTCGAACGAGTTAACTGGGCCTGGTGTAGCATCCGATAATGTTTTGAATATAGTAAATATTTCCATACTAATATATATATATGTGTGTGTGTGTGTGTGTGTGTGCGTGTGTGTGTGAAATTGTTGTAGCCTTGTTAAGGGCGAGAAATAAAGACACAAAGGAGAACTTGAGGTAAATAATCTATCAACAAAGAACAATAGTACAAAACATATACAAATGAGGAAGTTGCAATCAAGATTCTTTGGTCCGACTGTCAGGGCTTTCTGCTAGAATACTGACTCCCTGTCAGAGCAGTTCTTACTTCTATTTATCGCTGAGAGAGTCTATGTGTATGTCAGTAAATTAGCATAATACCTCCTTATAGGTCCAAACTCAGCAGGAGTCTCATTAACCTTTTTCTTTAAGTTAACGACGATAAAGTCCGTCATTTTCCTTTCCCTCTTTAAACGGTGTTGTGTCAAAAATATCGTAAATGAAATCCATGACGTCTATCTATAAGAACGACGCTGTTAGCAACGTGTCACAGACCTTTTTTCGATTTGGTTCTAATGTTTCTTGTGAGTAAACTGGAGATTTTTAATTATGTAGATCCTATTTCCTACTCTTTTTTCAATTGCATCAACTTCTCAGGAAAAAGTTATTATCACAAAATACACGAAAAAACTTTCTCTTTTGGTTAGTGAAGTTTTTTTGGTACAGTGTTTGTTCGTCCGGCGTTTATTTGTTTGGAGAGTAGCTTGTCGAACCCATACTTTCTTTTACGCGCAAACATTACATCGGCTTTGGGTAATTATGAATTTGTGTTGTCATTAGGTGTAATTTCATACACCTGAAGGAACTCTTGAAGGGCGTTTCATGTCGGTGTTCCCTTAGCTTTCTTCAGGGCTTTTTTCAGCGTATCACCGAAGCGTTTGGGCTGTCCGTCGGATTCCGATTTATACGGGGCGATCGTGATGTGATTGAAGGTCTCAAAAAATACTTTAAGTTGTCGGACCGTAATTCTGTCGCATTGTTAAACACTAAACAATCGACTACCTAAAATTAGTCGAATAATTCGTGGAGGCCCTTGATTGTAATTTCTGTAGTGTAGTTTCTACATCGAAGGACTTCGGGCCATTTAAACAACTGTGTACTATTATAAGTAGAATCCGTCTAACGGTCTTGCAAAGTCTATATGTACTCAATATTATAGTCGGCTCGTTTTAGGCCAAGGACTATGTTTAATTAGGGGGGGCATAGCAGACAACCATAATCATTTGATGTTGATAAGCTTTATTTAACAGAAAACGGAGATTTTTATACAGCAAAGTGAGAAAGTATTAAGGTAAATGAGAGAACACAAGGAGAAGAAAGAGAGGGGGAATATAAGTAGAAGTTGTATATGGGGGAGTGGTTAGTGAAGTATGTAAAAAGAAGAAAATGCTGGGGAGAAATTTCTTTCATGCTTATCCACTATTTCACATACTAAAATCGGTGTATGTTTTCTCGTTCATTTATCTCCACTTAATTAAATTATGATAGTCTTTTTATTATGGTGTGTTCTTAAAAGCCTATCAACATACAAAAGGCGAAATGACACCGCTTCTATGGCAACGGAATGCAAGCTGTGAATAAACAGATAATTCAACCAAGTTCTTTTGTTTGTTCTTTTCATCATTAACTGTTTTCTCCGCAGACTGCAGTATACGATCAATCATGTAATTAACTGTCTCCAAAACAACATCACATGACATCTTCTCGGTGGTCAACCGTTTTGTCTGCACTCTTCCACCATTCCATCTAAACAACAATTCGCCGGTGCATGGAGTCACATGTTGTCACATCTCGGCTGGTGCGCCAACAACTAGCTTCCCCTTCTTAAACAAACTGCAAAAACAAAATGTTAACCTAATAGTTCCCGTACTGTCTGCAAAACTCCAATCCCTGTCGCATCGACGTATTATTGCACCCCTTTGTTTATATTACAAGTACTTCCACGGAATGTGCTTCAACAAACTTACTGCCCGTATGCCCACTCAACGAAAATATTAGAATCAAAATACCACCCTTTTGCTGTAGAGGTCTCTATATGTCGGACGATTTTCCAATCTGTAAGCTTCTTTCCTCTTCTTCTGACCGATTTACTGTGGAATTCTCTTCCTGCTCCCTGTTTATCCGATCGTACCAATAGACATTTAAATGTAACAATCCCAACCCAACTTGTCCCCTATAAATCTAGGTGCTATCATAGTCATCCTTTACTCCTCAGTGGTCAATACGCTATGTTATAGGTGAATAAAAGTTGAAAAAAGAGGAACAAATGCTTATAGAGCTTTTAAATAATGTGATTTACAAAATATTGTCTTTTAAACTTATGAAGAGTTAGTTTTGTTTGTAGAATTGCATTGAATAGATTGTGTTTTCGTTAGTGTTGTGGTTGCAAGGTTGAACAATAATTAGTGAGGAATACAATGAAGACGCAAACAACAAGGAGAATGCAATAATAAGTGTATTAAAGAAAAGGTATAGTTACAGTATGTACAAATGAAGGTGTCGAGTCAGAGAGTCTTGGTGGGAGGACATGTACGCTCTTCGGCGTCACTTCCGGTGGCATTTAGGTAACACACACTAAGGCCAACCTAGGCTTGCCATTTATAGTGTAACGTTATTCGTATATGCAAATGAGTGGTTGCCACCACAACAGTTAGGCTTACATATATGTGTATTTATCGAAATGAATAAATGTGAAGTTTTTTCATTCATCATACCTATATTACCTTCAAAAGGACTCTATGTTATTCAAGTAAATAATACAAAATTTCACTCGGAAATACTGTATATATACTAGAGATTAAAGATGGAAATACTGTATATATACTAGAGATTAAAGATATAAACAGAAGTTTCTGTACGTCTAATTCGCATAATTAGTTTTACACTGTTTAGAATAAATTACTGTTTGATGTTATACACTTCTAATTTTAGTTCGCTATTTTCCCTATATACAGGGTGGGCCAAAATAAGGGTCCTATCTTTAAATTTGAATAACTTGAATTTGAATAACTTCCACAAAATAAAAGTTAAACTCACCAAACTTTATGTGTGTGTAGACTGACCCTTCCGAGATTTTTTGAAATAAACAAAACAAATTTTAGCCGAAAAACACTTCTTAAAACTTACAAAAACTAAAGTATTGTTTTTTACACTGTTTTGAGTTTTTTAAGCAAAAATAATGTTTTCTAAATGAGGGTACGTTCCTTAGGGCTAATACGGCTCATGCTTGCTTAGGAAGGGGTCCTTTACTTATTCTAAAAAAAAATTTTTTTTAAATCAATAAATAAAAAAGTTATGAATTTTTAAAAATAGGACCCTTATTTTGGCCCACCCTGTATATGTAAGACTTTTGTCGATAGTAACAGTAATTAATTGCAGTAATTTAAAAATAAAAATAATAAATTACCGAAACGTTTCATTAAAATATTTTGAAAAACTTTCAAAGGACGTAATTGGAATGTCAACTGTTTTTGCAATTATATTTGTTGAAAGTACGAGTAGAACAACAAAAATACTGCGCACAGTAATATTTTTCTGATGAAGTTAAGGAATGGAAACATTTCAACCAAGTTCTAATCGAAAAAAAAAATTTGTTGAGTAATTTGCGAATTTCGATTCTTTGTTTTTTTGCTTATTCATGTTTTAAATTTGTGTACGTTTTCAGCATCCTAAATTACTTTAAGAATACTGTCATTTTATAGGATTATTCTATTTATAGTTTTAAAATTACATTACAATTTAAGATATAGTAATAACGTTAAAATATGCATACACATTTGATTTGATATCGATTTAAAAAAAAAAAAAGATATTTTATCTTCCTTTCCTGCATGTGATTTAAAAGTTGTTTTTATTTCTGTAATAGTAAAGTTAGAAAATCAGAAAAGGATTGATATTAAATTAAATCTTTATTAATATTTAATATTACATCTTAAATTGCAATATAATTTTGAAACTACAAATCGAATAATCGTATCGAATGTCGGCTTTTTGAAAAGAGAATTTCGGACGATGAAAACGTACACAATGTAAGAAAAATCCTGCCTAAACAGATATTCCCAATCACTTGCCTCCTCACGAGTGCAAAGTTAGACACAACTTCGATTTTTGATGTGGAGTAATCCAGCTCCCCCAAACGAAGCACTCTGGATCGGGACACCAATTAACATTGCCTCAGTCTAGAACTGCTCCTTCACTGACAGATGAGCAGATACTACACTTTGTTCTAAATAGTTGTTATATTTTTTATTGAATTATCAGAATACAGTTTTAAATAGGAAGTTAAAGTTTATTTAATTAAAAAGGTTTTGCCATTTTTAACTTCGTTTTATTTGGAAAAATCACTCAGTTCATTGACAAAATATTTTTAAAAAATACGCACACACAATCTGTATTTTAAATGGGTGGGGTCAAATTGAAAACTTTCTTATTTTAAGTTTTATTCAACGAAAAATTATGTATTTCTTTAATTAAAAAAAATATTTCTTCAACCATTATATTTCTGTACCCCTACATTACATACCCGTCTTTATTAAATCCAGTATTTTCTAACAATGGAAAAAAAATCATATTTAAAAGTATAAACATGACAATATATTTTAACTATACGCCCATCCTTAGCCTCCATTAATTGCTGCCAAGAGTTCCCAAATTCATTTTACTTGTGGACCGCCTTGATAATTATTTTATCATCTGTGGACACAGTGTATTTATATGTTGTTGAAAAATATTACTAATAGATTCTTATTAACATATGCACAATGTGTTCATGAATATAAAAATAAATTTGTTTGTTGTTTTGTTTTACAGCATATCAACCCTTTTCGGGTTATTTAATGCCGAATTCGGCCATTTTGGTAAAAGTTTTATGCTTTAATTTATTTTAATCTCTAAATATTTATTCATGGTGTTTGGTTTGGTTTCGTTGTTTTTTTTTTCAGCATATTATCTTTTCCGGGGTATTTAACGCCGAATTAGGGCATTTTGGTAAAAGTTTTTATGCTTCAAGTTTTTTATATCTTCAAATATTTATTCATGGTGTTTGGTTTGGTTTGGTTGTTTTTTGTTTTTTTTGCAGCATATTATTTTTTCCGGGGTATTTAACGCCGAATTAGAACATTTTGGTAAAAGTGTTTATGTTTCAAGTTCTTTATATCTTCAAATATTTATTCATGGTGTTTGGTTTGGTTTGGTCGTTTTTTTTTCTTTTGCAGCATATTATTTTTTCCGGGGTATTTAACGCCTAATTAGAACATTTTGGTAAAAGTGTTTATGTTTCAAGTTCTTTATATCTTCAAATATTTATTCATGGTGTTTGGTTTGGTTTGGTCGTTTTTTTTTTTGCAGCATATTATTTTTTCCGGGGTATTTAACGCCGAATTAGGTCATTTTGGTAAAAGCTTTTATGTTTCAAGTTCTTTATATCATCAAATATTTATTCATGGTGTTTGGTTTGGTTTTTTTTTTTTTTTTGCAGCATATTATTTTTTCCGGGGTATTTAACGCCGAATTAGGGCATTTTGGTAAAAGTGTTTATGTTTCAAGTTCTTTATATCTTCAAATATTTATTCATGGTGTTTGGTTTGGTTGTGTTGTTTTGTAGACGAAAAATGTTTTTGTTTTTAACTTTTCATAACATGACTGATATTTGCAAAGGGAAAGGAAAAAAACCCAATAACATCAATGTTTGGTGCATTTTAAGCCAGGACGCCGGTATCTTCAGACAGATTCATCTAGTATCACCAGGAAAATACATTTAAAGTAGATTAAAATAGTATAAATAACATACAAAGCATGAAAAGCGATGAGAAATATTTGCCTACATGAGTTCAGAAATAAGGAAAATCGATACCTGACAGTCTGGATCTATAATACATACGAACCGAAAATATCAGTGTTTATCTATATGCCACATTGTTTTTCTACTATTATCATATATTTGCAACATACCTGTTATATATATATATATATATATATATATATATATATATATATATATATATATATATATATATATATGTATATATATTATTATTATTATTATTATTATTTATATTCAACATATTTCTATATGGACCCCTTACTACTTAGCATGCACACCAATATACATTTTTGTTTCGTGGGTCTCTTATTATGATTTTGTGGATCACCAGGGTTCGTGTGGATCCCGGTTGGGAATACCTGATCTAGAGATTAAAGTTCAGTTTACTCTTCAATAAGTCATAACACGTGCTGATGTTGCAATCGCGTCTCTTTTCAGACATACTTCGTACATTTTTCTAATTTTATTTCCCTCGCGTCAACGGGTGCATAAGCTAGTCTGAATAACATCTAATTAGAAACATCGAGCGTAAAAGACATTGGACATTGTTTAAGAGACTAATTGGTAGTTTCACGACCCATGAAATGTTATCGGAAATACGATATGCACTAGCTAAAGATTTGTATATTTAAATAGTATGACATGCTGAATGTATTTACGCTGAAACCAATTTCGCATCACGTATGAAATAGAAAAAAAAACACAGCCAACAAACAGTTCTTCCTGGTAAATTGCAAGGTGGACGTTTTCTAAGCTAGTTGATCTAAAAAGTTGGAACGGAGAATGGGTAAGAGGAGGCGAAAAGAAGTATTATCTTCAAGTGAGTTAAAAAAGTAGGAAAGCATTTTAGTGAGTTATATACAAATAATTAATTTAAAACAATTAAAATATTTATTGGTTCTTTTTACAGACAAGTAAACGGCTATCAAAGCCCCCAAAGCCACTCAAGGATAAGGGTTAATTGATTTCGACAGGTGGACGGGTAAACATCGGGGGGATTAGTAACGATGGATGTAACTGGTCACAATTTATTATTTAAGATGACGGTTCAACAAGAATTTGTTTATATAATTCTTTTGTTTTCGCAACAACCAACTTCTATTCGTTTCGTCTTAACCATTCTCCATTCCAACTTTTTAGATTAACTAGCTAATTGCAAAGATCAAGTACGAAAGACATTGAAAATGGTTTATGAGACTAATCTTCAGATTGTCTCAAACTGAAGTGTATCAACTGGCAAACACTGAAATAAATAAAAGGAAACAAACAAGTCTCAGCCTGCTTGGATAACGAAGGTTTTCTTTACTTATGTTTAACGTTATATAAGTAAAAACGGGTCGGTGTAAATAGGCATCCGTTGTGTTGTTTACAGGATCGGACATGCGTGTTTACATTCCTGAATGTCAACAAAGAACGTCTATTTTGAAGATACGTCCGTGTAATCTGCGCAGTTAAATGGTATTTAAAACTCAATCGTGACAGACTGAAAACATGCTGTGTTCAAAATAGAGCGTGACAGATCAAAGTAAATTATATTCAAAGGTCACCGTGACAACGCAAAGAAAATTTCAACGTCTATTTTGAAGATACGTCCGTGTAATCTGCGCAGTTAAATGGTATTTAAAACTCAATCGTGACAGACTGAAAACATGCTGTGTTCAAAATAGAGCGTGACAGATCAAAGTAAATTATATTCAAAGGTCACCGTGACAACGCAAAGAAAATTTCAACGTCTATTTTGAAGATACGTCCGTGTAATCTGCGCAGTTAAATGGTATTTAAAACTCAATCGTGACAGACTGAAAACATGCTGTATTCAAAATAGAGCGTGACAGATCAAAGTAAATTATATTCAAAGGTCACCGTGACAACGCAAAGAAAATTTCAACGTCTATTTTGAAGATACGTCCGTGTAATCTGCGCAGTTAAATGGTATTTAAAACTCAATCGTGACAGACTGAAAACATGCTGTATTCAAAATAGAGCGTGACAGATCAAAGTAAATTATATTCAAAGGTCACCGTGACAACGCAAAGAAAATTTCAACGTCTATTTTGAAGATACGTCCGTGTAATCTGCGCAGTTAAATGGTATTTAAAACTCAATCGTGACAGACTGAAAATATGCTGTATTCAAAATAGAGCGTGACAGATCAAAGTAAATTATATTCAAAGGTCACCGTGACAACGCAAATAAAATTTTATTTGAAACTTAACAGAAACAATAGGTTTTAAAACTTAATCTTGACATAGCGAAAAAAAAACATATTTTAAACTTAACACTGTTAGAGCAACGCAAATGCCCCTTTAAACTTAAGTGTGACCAAGAAAATGTAAATGCTATTTTAAACTTAAGCGTGAACGAGAAATTTAAAATTTTATTTTTACTTGACAGAACAAAATAGTGACAGAGCGAAAAATGCCAGAGCAAAGAAAAAACGATAGTGTTTCAACTTAGACGTGACAGAGAGAAAGAAAATGTTATTTCAAACCTAAATGATATACTATTTTTAACTTAACAGAAAAAAAAACTCGTGTTTAAACTTTAACCGAGACAGAGCAAAGAAAATACTCTTTTAAACGTAAGTGCGAACAAAAAATTAGAAAAATCTATTTAAAACTTAAGCGTGAACGAGAAATAGTTAGTGCTATTTTAACTTGACAGAAGAAAATAGTTAGTGCTATTTTAACTTGACAGAAGAAAATAGTGTTTAAAACTTAATCGTGACACCGCAAAGAAAATGCTATTTCAAACTTCTGCGTGACTGAGTAAATCAAATGCTATTTAAACGTAACAGAAAAAATGACGTTTAAAACGTATCTTTATAGAGCAAAAAAAAAGGGCATTTCAAACTGTACCCTGACAGATTTATGACAATGCTATTTAAAACTTTACCGTGACAAATCCAACAATGCTATGTCAAACTTCGACGTGACCGGGTAAATTAAATGCTATTCCGACTTAACGACAAAAATTGTGTTTCAAACTTATCGTGACAGAGCAAAGTAAATCTTATTTTAAACTTTATTCTGACAGATTAAAGAAAACTCCATTTAAAACTAAACCGTGACAGAGCAAATAAAATGCAAATCTCAATATATTTTAGACAGACAAAAGAAAATGCTATGTCAAACTTAACCTTGATGAGACGGAGAAAATGCTATTTTAAACTTAAACTCTTCTTCTTCTTTCGTGTGAATCAGATGATTCTGGTGTTGGCATTAGTTTCCCCGATGTTTTTCTAGTAAGAAATCTTTCTGGAAAGACATCGGGTACTTACGGGAAGGACCACGAGAAGGTTGCCAACATCCCTGAGTGAAAGTGGTACAGTGAAACCGACTGGATTCGAACTTGGAACACCCAGGTCTTCAGTCCGTGTCGATATCCACTAAACCACCGTCACCTCCCAAACTTAAACTCGAGAAAGCAACAATAAGCTATTCCATAATTAATCGTGAAGCAATGAGGACTAGTAAATGCTATTTTAAATTAACCACGAGAAAGCTAAAAGACTGATATTTCTAACTTAAGCCGCACAGAAGAAAGAAAACGCTATTTACAAATTACCATGACAAAGCGAAGAAAATTATATTTGAAACTTGACGGTGGTAGACAGACAATGCTTTTTAAAACTTTAGCATAACATACAAAAGTATGAAAAAAAGGGTTGGTGAGAGGTACTCACTGATTGTGGGTTCGGCCTTCAAGGGGAAATATGCCCGACGAGCGAAGATAGACAGACAGTTGCATGGTCGGTAATGGAGGTAGAGCGATTGTGGGTTGTAGGAGGTAGTTACGAAATCTATATATTCAAGTTCTTCTGTGGTGATTAGAGTCAAAGAATGCATTATTTGACTCAACATAGACTAGTCAATGGATATTGCTCAAGCAGAGGAATTCGTTATCTGCCACATAACGTAATGCTACCATAGTATTTCTTTTTGCAACCCTCCGACTGCTGCCGGCCTTCGGTCCTCTTATGGGTGTCGCCCCATAACATGTTTTTTTTTAAACGTATTACAAAAAGAAATGATAGGATTCTTCCCTTATTGCGGACAAAAACCGAGCAGCTAATGGAGTATTCCAACTTAAGTGTCTACTACACCACTAAGAAGTCTGCCTGTGTATTTGGTATGTCCAATGACGCTGAGCAACGAGTCTCGGTCGCATGGATGGCGGGACGGTTTTTGACAGCAAGTCCTGTCATCAGGACGATCGAACGACAGCTGCTAAAGGAGAAACTCTGAAGGAATTCCAGTTACCACATTTATTCTGTCAATCACACAGCTGCCCCTGGCGATGGTTCTTTCTTATTGTGACCTTTCACCTGTTCCTGCTATGTGACTTATTTTCTCATGAAACAAGACTGCACTCGACAAACGTTATTCTCAAAATATGACTTCTATAGAACAGTCTCAATATTCTGGCACCATGCATAGAAGCAGGAAAATTAATCTGAAGACGATAACAAGACTTTTCTATATTTTCCAGGCTGAAACGCAACCGTTACCTTTTTGAGGGGTAATGAGTTTCCACCGCATCCGTGGAAGGAGGTTTTGAGGAGCAAGTCTTATCGTCGGGCGAGCGGACGAAAGCATCTGAAAGAGAATCTCTGAGGGGATTCCCCTGTTACTATATTCCTTATTTTCTTTCTGTCAAGCACACGGCTACTCCCCTCTGAGGGTTGCTCTTTTACTTTGAAACCTTTTACTTGCTCATGCTATTGGGACTTGTTATCCTTTGAAGTAAAACGGAAACTGAAGTAGATCACTACACTAACGACTTTAAAACTTTGACTAATTCGCAGTCAGTTTTCTATTTTATGATTTTGCATGCGATTTAGATTTCGCAGTCAGTTTTCTATTTTAAGATTCTGTATGCGATTTAGAATTCGCAGTCAATTTTCTATTTTATGATTTTGTATGCGATTTAGAATTCGCAGTCAATTTTCTATTTTATGATTTTGTATGCGATTTAGAATTCGCAGTCAATTTTCTATTTCATGATTTTGTATGTGATTTAGAATTCGCAGTCAATTTTCTATGTTATGATTTTGCATGCGATTTAGAATTCGCAGTCAATTTTCTATTTTATGATTTTGCATGCGATTTAGAATTCGCAGTCAGTTTTCTATTTTATGATTTTGCATGCGATTTAGAATTCGCAGTCAGTTTTCTATTTTAAGATTTTGCATGCGATTTAGAATTCGCAGTCAATTTTCTATTTTAAGATTTGGCATGCGATTTAGAATTCGCAGTCAGTTTTCTATTTTAAGATTTTGCATGCGATTTAGAATTCGCAGTCAGTTTTCTATTTTAAGATTTTGCATGCGATTTAGAATTCGCAGTCAGTTTTCTATTTTAAGATTTTGCATGCGATTTAGAATTCCTACCGATTAACGGACGATTTCGTTTTTACGAAAATGATGGTTCTAACTTGTTAACATAAAATCGCCTGTTGACTATTTTAAATTGTGTACACTGTACCCAGTAATGGATGAAACAAATGTTTCTCAGAAAGATAAAATATAATGTAATGTTTCGGCACAAACACAATTCAATTTTTACTTTTTTATTTATTTTTATCGACGGATTCTTTTTGTCGACTTTATTCGTATCTGGTTTCTGAACTTTAGATTACATGAAAAAATTACAGAAGTCGTAATTAAATGAACTAAATCTATTGGAAAAAATATATTGACCACTTTACTAATGTCTTTCCTAATATACTCAATGATTACTCGTTACTTAAAGACCCCTGACTTTATTCTTTATTATTGCTAACATAGGTGATCTTGTGTCTTAAAGTTTAGATTACCATATAATTCAGTAGCTCTCAATTATATAATTTGTTTAATTACTCATACAGGACGCCACTGTAGACGTAAGGGGCTACTGAGAATTAGGGAGTAGGTTTAGGGTGTCATTCGAAGTTGGGAGCTATGCAGCGAGATGTCTGTTTACATTAGTTTTAAACCTCTGCATGTCGGTACTGTCCGGGAAACATGGAGCACTGAGGGAGTTCCAGAGGCCAGCGGCACGAGCAAAGAAGCTATTGGAGTAGAATGCTCTCCGGCATCTGGAGACCTCCACAGTGAATGGATGGGATTTAGCTGATTGTCGAGTTGTTTTAGTGAATTTACGTCGACGGGACACCAGAGTAGACAGTTCATCGGAGCATAATCCATTGAAGTATTTGTAAAACAAGCACAAGGATGCTACATTGCGGCGATAGGACAGGGGATGGAGCTTGGTTGACAATGAGGGACCTATTAAGTTGGCGACTCTTTTATGGAACTTGTCAAGGAGGGAGAGACTAGTAGATGATACACCAGCCGAGATGTGGCAACAATACTTCATGCATAGACGGATGGTGGCTTTGTAGAGAGATACAGGATAATGTCAAGTGTGAGGAATTTACTAGCACGGTAGAGGGAGCTTACCTTCTTTACTGCAGCCTTGGCAATGTCTTCAATAGTTTTGTTGTCCCGGATGTAACTGCTTGGTTATACATCAATTATACTTGTGATACTTAGTTTATCAGCCGCTCGGTCTGATAACTAAACACACCGAACGTTTCGTTTTAGTGTAGCAATGAAGATTGCACGTGAACTTAATCTTTTTTTCTTTTTACATTAAATGAAGTATGAAAAATATAGAAGATGTGGCACAAGGCCAAAACGAGTATGGGGGAAAAGTTAGGGTCGGGGGTCGTCCACTGGTCTATGCCCTAAAACTAGTTTCAATCACCACAATACCACATTTACTCTATGGACTAATCTACTTAACATATCCTCAGGTGGATTCATGATTTTTATTTACAAAAGAAATATGTACAGAGTTTGATGATAGGGAGTGAAAGAACAAAGAATCCTTAAAAAATACCCCAAAAATAAATAAAAATAAAAGGGATGTAAAAATAAAGAACAAAATAAAATGCTAGTTATGGTAAGTTAGTAGGACCCTTCCATCCTATCTAAGGTATGAACTGCTCGCTGTCTTCCGGAACAACCGAAAGCAAGGGAGTCAGCTCCTAAGTGGGAGTGAGCGTTGCCTAGGGGGACAAAAATAAATATTGGGTAGGTTTTTTTTTAAGGGATGTGTGGTGTCCTCCAGGATAAATACCATTAGGGCAGGCCAAGGATAAAGTAAATCGGGGAGCGGGCATCGTGGAGGAGTTCTAACATCTAAAATAAATATTATATTGCACGTGAACTGACATCTTTCCAGTATTTCACTTTTATAGAAGCCTCTTAAATTCACTGGAATATGATACGAGATTTAATCATTCGTAACATGTTAAATAATTGGATAATATAACCTGACACACCAGTTTTACACTGGCGATAAGACTGGAAGTATTTTAAATAGTACCAACGGACGCGAGTGTACTTTTATTGTAATACAGTTGCACATTTGAATCGGTCGTATTATCAAGCTCTATGCCAAGTTCATGTTTTAAAGAACTATTGAAAACACCAAAGGAACCTCAGCAGCATTAGGAGTGTGTAAGCATTTAATGATGTTCGTCATTATCGCTCTATGCTCTTCAGACATTTTTACAGTACTCTTTTACTTTGCTATTATGGTATGGTAGTTTTGTTTTACGGCATATCAACCCTTTTTGGGTTATTTAATGCCGAATCTGGTCATTATAGTAAAAGTTTTTATGCTTCAAGTTCTTTATATCTTCAAATGTTTAATCATCGTTTTTGGTTTGGTAGTTTTGTTTTACGGCATATCAACCCTTTTTGGGTTATTTAATGCCGAATCTGGTCATTATAGTAAAAGTTTTTATGCTTCAAGTTCTTTATATCTTCAAATGTTTAATCATCGTTTTTGGTTTGGTAGTTTTGTTTTACGGCATATCAACCCTTTTTGGGTTATTTAATGCCGAATCTGGTCATTATAGTAAAAGTTTTTATGCTTCAAGTTCTTTATATCTTCAAATGTTTAATCATCGTTTTTGGTTTGGTAGTTTTGTTTTACGGCATATCAACCCTTTTTGGGTTATTTAATGCCGAATCTGGTCATTATAGTAAAAGTTTTTATGCTTCAAGTTCTTTATATCTTCAAATGTTTAATCATCGTTTTTGGTTTGGTAGTTTTGTTTTACGGCATATCAACCCTTTTTGGGTTATTTAATGCCGAATCTGGTCATTATAGTAAAAGTTTTTATGCTTCAAGTTCTTTATATCTTCAAATGTTTAATCATCGTTTTTGGTTTGGTAGTTTTGTTTTACGGCATATCAACCCTTTTTGGGTTATTTAATGCCGAATCTGGTCATTATAGTAAAAGTTTTTATGCTTCAAGTTCTTTATATCTTCAAATGTTTAATCATCGTTTTTGGTTTGGTAGTTTTGTTTTACGGCATATCAACCCTTTTTGGGTTATTTAATGCCGAATCTGGTCATTATAGTAAAAGTTTTTATGCTTCAAGTTCTTTATATCTTCAAATGTTTAATCATCGTTTTTGGTTTGGTAGTTTTGTTTTACGGCATATCAACCCTTTTTGGGTTATTTAATGCCGAATCTGGTCATTATAGTAAAAGTTTTTATGCTTCAAGTTCTTTATATCTTCAAATGTTTAATCATCGTTTTTGGTTTGGTAGTTTTGTTTTACGGCATATCAACCCTTTTTGGGTTATTTAATGCCGAATCTGGTCATTATAGTAAAAGTTTTTATGCTTCAAGTTCTTTATATCTTCAAATGTTTAATCATCGTTTTTGGTTTGGTAGTTTTGTTTTACGGCATATCAACCCTTTTTGGGTTATTTAATGCCGAATCTGGTCATTATAGTAAAAGATTTATGCTTCAAGATCTAAAAATAAAATAAAAAAGGGGAGGGAGAAAGGGAGAGGGGCTGTTGTTTTTGGTTTTGGTTTTGTAGAACATAATTAAGTTTTACAAAAAAGAAAAAAAAAAAAAAAAAAAAAAAAAACGTCAATTTAGGTGAATTTCGTCTCAGGGAGCCACAGGGCAGCCTGATCTGGTATCACCAGCTTGCTATTATGAAGGTGAAGGTACAGAGAGCCCACAGCCTTTAAAGGAGGGTTTCTAAATGATAAGTAAATCATTTGGAGGCAATTAACGCGATATGGATTGTTAACTATTCTGTTTTTCTACCGTAAAGTCCCATAAATGTGAGACGTATGCGAAACTTGAGATTAGAAAAAAAAAATTTTTTTACGAATGTGACAGAGTCGGCTGTTTTGCGATACTTGCGTCTTTACTTTTCGCACATACCTATTGAGGATTTCAGATACATTTTTTTTTTCATTTTTTCCATTCTTGACAGTTTTTGTTTTTGTTGGGATTGTGAAAAAAATTGTGGGTGAGAGGTACTCACTGATCGTGCGTTCGGCTTTCGGGGGAGGGGATATGCCTGACAAGCCAAGATAGACGGATGGAATTATGGTAGGGAATGGAGGTAGAGCGACTGTGGGTGGTAGTTACAACACCTATATATTCAGGTTCTACCATCCTCCTACGATTACTAGAGTGAGTGCATTCTTTAACTCGACATTGACCAGACGCTGAATCTTGCTCCAGCAGAGAAATCCGTTCAGGTGGGTCGCTGAAACAGTTTTTCTTCCCTCTCCACCCCAGTGACTGCTGCCGGACCCCGTTCTGGGTATCGCCCCATAAAATGCTTTTTCAACAAGAGAATGCCATTTTGAATTTGAGCATAACATACCAAAGAGAATGCTATGCTAAATTTTAGCATGACTGACCAAAGATAATGATATTGAAAATATAATTGTCAGACGAATGAACACAACTTGCGCGTAACAGACAAAGATGTTAGTTAAAACTGAAGCTTGACAGACCGTCCGACCGAAGAACAAAACCTCTCATAGAGACGGAGACGCATCTAAGTTATACCTCAAGCAACAGTGAGTCGCAATTGGCACGCAGTGAATCAGTTTTACGACCCGTGACTTGCTCGAAATCCACCCCATTCAATGTCAGCAATAAACTTGATAAGAAAAAAAAAGACACTCGTGGAGTAGAAAGAATATCTCTGTAATCCAATGTTATTTTCTTTTGATAGCGGATTATGAACGCAAGTCCTTAAATTCATCTGATAGTGTCACTCTTCTCCTCTTAACAGAGTGCCGGTTTGTAAAGCTTTTTTGTTTTCTTTTCTTTATACTTTTATTCAAATCAAACAGGGCACTCGCCAATGAGACATAATGAGATACTGTGAATTAGACTCCACATATATAGAGGCAGCCTAAGCGGGGAGTTGTGCAGTGAAATGTTTGTACAGATTACATTTAAATTTCTGCATGTTGGAACAGTCAAGACAACGGAGAAGGGAGGATATTCTTAAAGCAAGCGGTTCAAGCAAAGAAACGATGAGAGAAAACTGTTTAATTCTCAAAAATTCAATGATAGCAGCGATAAGCTATAAGTTTCATTAACAAATGGCTTCATTAAGATCGCCTGCCTTTTCCGTTTTATGCCTGTCACGTGGTATTTTTCCCGTAGTGTCTGTTCGTTCGTCATTATACTATCTTCCAATGCATTACCTCCATCAATTCATCAGATTGTTTTACGCTTCTCCTAAAACGCGTACCAGTGTTGAAAACTTCTTTCATAGAAAACAGTTAATTCTGAAATATTTAATGACTAGTGTACACTTTTCGTCAAAAATGAAGTAAAAAAGTATGCTTCACCAGTGTTCGCACTTTTATTCATATAAAATCATAGAATTACATCAGTTTTCATATATTATTTATTATCATTTCTGATGACCTAAAAAAGACCTTCCGTTGCATGTTTATTTAGTGAGAATATCTTTAAGAAATTATTTCAGACGGTGGAGGTTGTTGTCTGACTTGTTATTCGCTCTCCAGTGTGTTTTTTTAATGTTTTGTTATTATTTCAATAAGATAGGACTGTACTATTGCGAGTTGAAAAAAAAAACGCTAGTCATTTCTGATGACCGAAAGAAAACACTAAACGTCACCTTACATTTTTATTTTATTTTAATTTCATTTTTTGATTTCTGATGACCTAAAAAAGACCTTCCGTTGCATTTTTATTTAGTGAGAATATCTTTGAGAAAATATTTCAGACGATGAGTGTTCTCGTCTGACTTCCTATTCGCTCTCCAATGTGTTTTTTTAATGTTTTATTATTATTTCAATAAGATAGGACTGTACTATTGCGAGTTGAAAAAAAACGCTAGTCATTTCTGATGACCGAAAGAAAACACCAAACATGACCTTACATTTTTATTTTATTTTAATTTAATGTTTTGATTATAAAGGCGGTGTAGCGCATGCGGCTAGGCATTAGACATGATGCGGGGTGGAAGATAGAGGGTTACGGCTATACATCGGATGTTAAAAACACATCAGATATGTTAGAAATGAAAGGGAATAATGTTCCTCACATAAAGAACTAAAAAAATAATGGAAGAGGCTATTTTGCCGGTCACGGCAAAATAACGATTCCTGCGTTATTTTGCCGGTTCATGTATATTTAACTAAATTGTTAAACATACAGTGACGCCCGGCACAATAATTATTTACTAATGTAAAGGGATCGTTATTATGTCGGTTCATTTTTTTAAAAAACCTAATTGTTATGGCCTTGCGAAAGAAAAGGTAATGAAATAAATAAAGGCAAATATTTAAAAACAATTTGTTTTCATCATCAGTTGTGTCGGTTAAAGAAATAAATAAAAAATCGACCTGCCCTATTGTGTCGGTTAAAGAAATATCTGCTTTTAATACAAAAAACATTAAAAGTAAAATAATTAAATGAAATATTAGAGACAATTAGATTATTTAGTCGAATTTCAAGAAAAACTTCGATAATGTTAAAATATACAGAAAATCACTGGAGTTAAACAGTTTCTATTTTAAAATGTTCTTTAAATGAAATCATAAAATAAGTCGTAATTTTGAAGAGTTCACTCCTAATCGAATCAACCGGAAGTAAAAATTAATTTTATCGTTATTTTAAAATATATTGTCGCTTAATAAAGTTTTAAATTATACAAAAAATCAATCAGGTAAATTTTTAAATAAAAAAAAACAAAAAAAAAACAATCAGGCAAAGTTTTAAAGTATAAATAAAATTTCGTTTGATAAAGTTTTAAATAATACAAAAAAATTAATTTAAATAATAAAAAGTAATTTATAGTTAAATAAACACGAGCTGCAAAATAACGTAAGACTCATTATTGTGCCGGGCGTCACTGTATGTTTAACAATTTAGTTAAATATACATGAACCGGCAAAATAACGCAGGAATCGTTATATTGCCGGTCACGGCAAAATAACGCAGGAATCGTTATTTTGCCGGGACCGGCAATATAGCCTATTCGAAAAATAATTCGTTCCAAACTAGAAGCAAAAAAGAAAAAAAACGTATTCAGAAAGGAACCAAACGCGTTAGGGAAATAGATTAACGATCTTTATTAACTATTTAATCGGGAAGTTTTGTATTCGTAAACGTTTGTGTGACGAGGTGAATATATATTTACAAATAAATACGTATTGTTCTTCATAGATTGAAGGATAGTAGCGATAAGTTTTAACTTTTACTTTACTCCGCAGAGTCGTGAACGGGGTAAAAAAACGAACGAGAAAGTGTTTAAAAACATAAATATGCAACAAGTAAAGGCGACCTATGTCGAGAATAGATATTTTCCTACGTAGCTATGACATTTGTTTGTATTTTTACGTAGTATACATGGGATTTTACTAGATGTAAAAAAAAAATTCTTGTTTTTTTTTTTTGCACAAAAAGAAAATGGCGGCCGGTCATTATTCTCTTACATACCCCCCTACGATCGCCATCTTGGATTTTTCGATGTTGGTGTGACGAATAATTTATTTTCTAATAAATAGCACTTCGAACGGGTTAAAAATACAAACAAATGCCACAGGTAAGTTTGAAAATAACTTTTATCGCCTACAGTTACTTTTATTTGTTGTATATTTGTTTTTTGAGCGTTTTTAGTCTGCTGAGTAAAGTAAAAGATACCCAAAAAATGTCTACCTTAAGATTGCAGGTTTTCTTCGTTTAATGTCGGTTACATTATATTTTCATCGTAGTCTCCGTTCGTTCGTCAAGAAAACCCGAAACAAATATTACGAGTCCAAAAATTTAAAAGACTTATTTAAAAACATAAATGTGACGAAAATCTTAGACTTCATCAAGGAAGTTGGACTGTTCCAAAAAAAATAACCACAATTTCTTGATTTCACTTTTCATTGTCTCTCAAGACAATGTGAAATAATTGGAATTGCATCTTACAAATTTAGTCGGCATTACATAACCCATAGTTGGTTGCTATGCCGTAAAACAAACCAAACTAAACCAAACCAAACTGTTCGTTCGTCAATATACCATCCTCCAAGTATCTTTCTGTTGTAATGCAATTATCCTAACAGGCATTACCTTCAAATCTGGGGGTTAGCTAGCTTAAAGGTAAGATATGGTCAGAGTTAGGGGCAATGCAGTTACAAAATTTCTAGCGGAAAATTAAACAGAAAAGCTCTAAGATCGCTTCACAGAAAACCTATACACATGGTACCTAGACAAAATAGGGTGGTTTCTACCGAAGCAGTTCAAAGACCCATAGAAGGCTGCAAGCAGATAACTAGTATTTTATGTAAATTGATTTAGAGGAGGAAACATGTTAAGATTGATAGTATTTGGGAAGAGAAACATGTAAATATTGAATTTCGTTTTTCATTTTGTTGTTTTTTCATCCTGTAAATCACGCTTGGAACTTATGCTCTCTGAAACAAGTGTACAACTTATGGAGTAAACTAATTTTGTACTAGGCATTGTTTTAGGTGTGCACACATTTAAAAAAAATGTATATATATATATATATATATATATAGCAATAGATAAAGTGAAAAGTAAAATGAGGTACGAAAAAAATTTGATTACAATTCAATGTTCGGCTATTGGAGACCCTGAATTTGGACATTATAATATTCAAAACCAAGTGAGTTTTCTGAACTTTTCATATGATCTGTCTTCTCTATCGTTTTTTTTATCGTTTTATTAATTTGCATACACCTTAAATACAATTTTCACTGTTATCTACTGTATCGATAGTAAACGAACTTCCTGCCTGGATAACTTTTTTCGCTTTTCGACCACCATTCACCACTTGGATTATTCTTTCATCAACATCTTGGATGTCTTGCCTTGAGCTATTTTAGACTTGTTGACTTGGATGAATTGTATAGTTTTACTAAATAGTATGTTTTGGGCCGATATATTTGAAATTTTATATACTTTTATGTATTTTTCCATATATATTTTTTATATATTTTCAAAGTTTAAATTTTTATTACCTGCAGTAATGTCATTGCGGTAATGGTCCTCTGAGGAGAAGATTTTCTTTGAAAACTCATGAGTTAAGGACTTTAAAGAACTTTGCCTGAACATTGAATTGTAATAAAATTTGATTCGTACCTGATTTTATTCTTTCACTTCATCTATTGCTATTAATGCTCTATCCAATATATTGAGCTTTATTTTTTATCCGGCTGTTCACTAATTAAAGATATTAGTTGCCTCTTATATATTTTGTTGTATTAACCTTATATATATATATATATATATATATATATATATATATATATATATATATATATAAGTATATAAATGTATATATATATATAAGTATATACATGTATATATTAAAAAATGAATGATGACAATAAAAATTGGAAAAAGAACGATATTTATTAAATCATCAATTAATTTAAACAAAGACTATTTCTAACTTTTTCCTTTCCTTAACCCATTGATTTTCAAAAATGAAACCTTTTATCATCAGAGGAGATCATAGGGATATATCAGTAAAACTTATATTACTGTTAGCACAGATTTGAAAATATCAAAAATATATGAAAATACAAAAATACACAAGTTTTTTAAGCAAAGAAAACTCACATCGATGGAAAAATGAAATTTGTCCCAAAACGGTAACTCCAGGATATTCTGAATATGAAGCAAGAAATATAGCAGAAAGTGTTTCCGAAATTCGAATAATATAGGGTTACAAATCCGATGCTGAAGTTTATTGGTAAACATATGTGCGACTCACCAGAAAGGTTTATTGATATAGTCCTTGTTTAAACTACTTGATGATTCAATAAACATTCTTCTTTTTTTTATTTTGATTCTCATGCTTCATTTCTTTTTATAATTGCTCTTTCTCGTATATTGAGCATTAACTTTTCTTAATGAGATTATATTGAAGATAATATTTTATCCTTATCATCTCTTTATTTTATTAAATGTATATGTAAGGTACACAACTTTTTTTATTTATACAAACATGTTTGGCTACACATTTTCAGACATGTTTTAGTTCTTGCTTGAAACCAGCCAAACTTCCTTACACCACCATGTAATATAGATGCAAAAAACGAAATGAAAGAGAAATTATTTCACGAAATAGCACGTTATTGTGTGTTTGTATGTATTTGCGTATATACAGGGTGGGCCAAAATAAGGGTCCTATCTTTAAATTTGAATAACTTGAATTTGAATATTTTCCACAAAATAAAAGTTAAACTCACCAAACTTTATATGTGTGTAGACTGACCCTTCCGAGATTTTTTGAAATAAACAAAACAAATTTTAGCCGAAAAACACTTCTTAAAACTTACAAAAACTAAAGTATTGTTTTTTACACTGTTTTGAGTTTTTTAAGCAAAAATAATGTTTTCTAAATGAGGGTACGTTCCTTAGGGCTAATACGGCTCATGCTTGCTTCGGAAGGGGTCCTTTACTTATTGTAAAAAAAAAATTTAAAAAAATCAATAAATAAAAAAGTTATGAATTTTTAAAATAGGACCCTTATTTTTGCCCACCCTGTATATATATATATATATATATATATATATATATATATATATATATATGTGTGTGTGTGTGTGTGTGCGTATACTAATGTGTACCTTGTTTATTGCATATTTGTACATACCCGAATATATGTTTTAGTACATATGTGTGTATGCACGTTTTACTGACAAGAGGTCAGCTCGTTATTTTCATACTATGAATAAGTGAGGGGGGGGGGGCGAAGGTGAATCAGTAAAGTGCAAGTGTCATCAGGTCACTGAGTTGCCCTAATTTGAGAACCGCCCTTCGAACACGAAAAAAAAATATTTGAAAATTAAAAAAAATAAAAACTAGTCGAGACATTTTGGCGGTTAGTCGTGTTACCTAAAATCTTATCTTAATGAATCACGTGATTTTAACCACGTGTTACTTATTGAACTAATTTATCTTCTATTTCATTTTTGACATCCATGTTTAATGTTAACATGAGTAAGTTAAGCTCGGTTCAAGCTAGAACTGAAACACGTCTGCAAATGTCTAGCCAACAATATTTGTAAGAATAAAAGTTTTATACCTAATTTAATACGGTTTCATTTTTTAACACACTTATGTAAACAGAGTAAGGATTTACTGGATTATGCCCTGTGGACAGCAACTTTCATGGATTATATATATATATATATATATATATATATATATATATATATAATTTATTTATATACTGTATATTACATATTTCAGCAATGTACCGCGGTTTCCCCGAAAAGGGCAGATTTACATGGTGATTCATAAGTCACTTAGCTATTTATTTTTGAAATTCTAAACTTAAAAAATACGGTAATACAAAACAGAAAGTTTATTCAACAAATTCATTTATGGGAGTTTAAAATGACAGCAAATTTTCAAACTTTCCACCATCGTTCTGCATGCATAGCTCCATTCTTTTTTGCAAGGAATTTACGACTCTTTGTAGCATATTTGATTTATTATGGTGTTGTGCGAAGGAGGCTTTCTGTTCACATCACGTTTCCATTGCCTAACAAATAGCAGTAATTAGAGAGTAAGATAACAATTATCAAAAGTTAATAGTATGTTTGTGCTTCATATGGTAATCATTTTAAATAGCTAAGTGAAGTGACTTATGAATCACCCTGTAGATATCTTTAGTAAATCTTTGTGCCTGGGCACGAAGATGTACTAAAGATGTCCAAATCTGCCCTTTTGGATGAAACCGCGTTACATTGCTGAAATATGTAATATACAGTATCTAAAGAAATTATATTAGCTCTCTTATATGATCGAGCACTTTATTTGATTTATTTTCATATACAACCTGACACACACACTATATATATATATATATATATATATATATATATATATATGTGTGTGTGTGGGGGGGGGGGTGTTAGACTGTTTTCAATGCAATGGAAGCTGGAGCAGTGTAAAAGGGAAATGAACAAAGATTGATTATTTGAGAAAGACAATAAAAATAAAATTCTTCTTCAATACAACATATTTATTTGTTTTTCAATTGTTCCTCTATATGTTTTACTTACTATTGTATAGATTCTAGACAAAGGTAAAGTATATATATTTATATTTAGGAAAAGCACTCTACTTTTTAAAACGAATGCTTAGAAACATCCAAAATCTGCTGTTACATGTAAATGTGTATGTCTGAGCACAATTTCGTTTTCAATGAAGAAGTTTTCTTAAGTAAAATAAAAATAAAAATAAGTAGTTTATATATAGGTTTGTTTGCAATGTGGTGAATGCCGGAGAACTACAAGAGAAAATGGACAAATACATGTTGCATAGATTCCTCAATAAGTTGCTATTTCGTAAGCAACACTCCTCTTTTAAAAACAAAAGTTTATACCGTTTTCTGCCGAGAAATGTCTAAGTTGTTACATCAGAATGTGCATTGCAAATAGTTTATACATAAAATACTTACATCTTTATTCAAAAGAAAACTTGCATAACATATACATATATATTTTTCGAACGCTGTATTGTGCTGAATATATCAGCGGACTTTAACATTACAGTTTCTACTCCAGATACCATTTATCGATACTGATTAAACCCCGGTACACAAAACAAGACACCGTAATGTATAGTTTTAAAATGAAATATTTTATATATATATATATATATATATATATATATATATATATATATATATATATATATAAATATAAATCTATATATATATATTAAATTCCCGAAACAGTTTTTCATGGTAAACAACTGATGATCCCTTAAAATAGTGTTAGAAACTAACTAATATAATAACTGTAAAAAATAAATTTACTTAGATGAGTGATTTTCCACTGGAAGACTTGAGACTATAAGTTTTTTTTTCTTTTTTTCTTTATATAGTTTTAATGGTTGAGAAACTTCCGAGACTATATATACAGGGTGTTTCAAAAGTCTTGGGAACATAACGATTTTTAATAACTCAAAAACTATTAGGAGTTGAAAAATGAAATTGGTACCGTTGGAAAGGTTAAAGTGGCAAGTTTTGTTGGGAATCTTCAAAGTTGCTCAATATGAGCACCATTCGTCACACGGCAGACATCTAGTCGATAGTCCATTTCCTGCCAAACGCGTTCCAGCATCTTGACGTCAATGGTTCCCACAACTGCCGTTACTCGAGCCTTTAGTTCGTCAATATCTCTTGGAAGGGGCGGCACATAGACTTGTTGCTTGACAAAGCCCCAAAGGAAAAAGTCACACGGGGTAAGATCTGGAGACCTAGGAGGCCAGGGCATGAGAACGTCATCACCTCGCCCAGATCTCCCAATCCATCTACCAGGCAGCCTTGTGTTAAGAAACTGCCTTACTCTAAGACTCCAGTGTGGTGGTGCACCATCTTGTTGAGAAATGAAGTCATCAGATTCTGCTTGTTCCAACTGAGCCATTAACCAGTCTTCCAGCATGTTGAGATAGGATTCACCAGTGATAGTTGCCTCTTCAAAGAAGAACGGTCCATAGACACCTTTCTTGGAAATTGCACAAAACACGTTCACTTTTGGTGAATCTCGCTCGTGCTCAAGAAGTTGATGAGGATTCTCAGTACCCCATATGCGAGTGTTATGCTTGTTAACTTTGCCATTCAGATGGAAGGTCGCCTCATCGCTAAAAACAAGCCGGTCATCAAAGCCGTTATCTTCCAACTTCTCTTGCATTGCAATGCAAAAGTCACGGCGAAGTGGCTTATCAGTGTCCTTCAACTTTTGGACCAACTTGAGCTTGTAAGGTACCATTTGCAGTCGTTTCCTTAAGACACGCCAGACAGTTGCTGGAGCAAGCTGAAGTTCCCTGCTGGCTCTTCTCACTGATTTACGGGGGCTCCGCTGAAAGGCTGTCCGAACTTGCTCAACTGCATCTTCTGAAGTTGAAGGGCGACCTGTTCGCTTACTTGGGCACAAACACCCATCTTTCACAAATTTAGCATGCCATCTGACAATGGATTTCCTTTCAGGGGCTTCTTTTTTAAATTTCCTGCGAAATGCACGCTGAACACATGTCCACGATTCAGTCTTTGCAAATTGGAGGACGCAAAATGCTTTGTCTTGTTTAGAGAACGCCATTACTGCACCTGGAAAGATAACACGAAAATCATTAGTATGACCAAAAACTTGATTAAGCAAGCTTTAAAATGGCACCAGTTTCATTTTTCTACCTGGAACAGTTCATGAGATTTACGCATTTGTAATGTCCCCAAGACTTTTGAAACACCCTGTATATATATATATATAATTCTTTGTCGTACAAAACTTTAAAATGGCATTGAAGAGACAATATTTATTACTCATAATGAATTAAGAAATTAAAAAGATGAAAGGGCAGCTGACCGGTTTCGTACCTCGCTCAACAGAGCCAAATATCGAGGTAATGTATAAGAAAATATAAAAAAGATGCTATGAGAATTATATATATATATATATATATATATATAATCCAGGTAAAACATCCACAGGGTAGTAATCCAAAGACTTTAAACTGGGTTTATAAAACGTGCTCAATATCAAATAGAGCTTTTATATATGATTATTTTTATTTACACAGACGTGTACAAAATCTGCGACACTGGCATGTCGATGTTATCGATCAACAGTTATTATAAACTGAGATCCGATCAGGCAGAGTTAGAATCCGATCTTAACATAAGTTTGTTTCGATGCCTGATGATTGGGAGTCCTCGTGAAACAAAATCAATTTTGTAGTCAAAATAAAATAAATTATCATTTATATTTCTGCTGCATATTTTTATTGAGCACTCTCATAAACCCGGTTCAACTCTCCTGGATTTATTCCCTGTGGATCTATACTATACTCAGATTATATATATATATATATATATATATATATATATATATATATATATATATATATATATCCATTTTGTTTCACTTTACTTCAGTCGAAGTTCTCAGAAATCAAGGGGCTCCTTCTTGGAGATTAACTTTGATCTCTATATGAGATATATAGATATTCGAATATTCCATTAAAGTTCTCTTTAATCGCTCACAAGTTGAGTTACTAAAAGAGTTAAGCACATTGATTTTCCTCTCCCCAATTGACCAGTTTACTATGTATTAGTATATCTTTCTTGTGGTCTCTTGATCTTTTGGGATTCCAGGACAAGAATTCATCTAGTCTAGCGGAGGATCCAGTTTAGTGCTGTTTTGTTTTTAGACAACTTCACTTAGAGCTACAGTCGGCGAATCATACTGAGGGCATCTTATTTGAGCTTCGAATATAATGTTATTAAAAGCGTCTGCTAAACATATATTTTCACAATAATATAAATATATATATATAACATAATATATATTTCTGTATATATATATATATATATATATATATATATATATATATATATATATATATATATGAAAAAGGAATAGAACCAGATATGTTTTTTATATATTCATCAACGTTGCGGCTTGACTGTAAGACTTCCTCAAGATGATAATTTGAAGAAAAATGTCATGCAAGTAAATCGAAATTTTGATTTGACATGATGGAGATATAAAGAAAAGTAGTACTGCGAGCGCTAAAGGAGAGTCCAGGCTTGTTTTTTGTCCTTTCTCAGTTTCCATTACGTTGGATTACTATCATCCTTCGTTTCTCATATATATATATATATATATATATATATATATATATATATATATATATATATATATATATATATATATAATAATAATCCAGCTAAAACATCCACAGGGTAGTAATCCAAAGAATTTTAACCTGGTTTATAAAAAGTACTCAATATCAAATAGAGCTTTTATATATGATTATTTTTATTTACACAGACATGTACAAAATCTGCGACACTGGCATGTCGATGTTATCGATCAACAGTTATTATAAACTGAGATCTTTCCAAATATGATCTAAGGTTAAGATCGGATTCTAACTCTGCCTGATGAGATCTCAGTTTATAATAACTGTTGATCGATAACATCGACATGCCAGTGTCTCAGATTTGGTACATGTCTGTGTAAATAAAAATAATCATATATATATATATATATATATATATATATATATATTATATAATATTGGTATCTGTTTTCCTGTTTAAAGGCCACTTTAACCGTTTTATTTATCAAAAATAGTTTTTCAGAATTATTCACATTCATTTAAAATCGCTTAACCAGTAGACACAGGTACTTTCGCTAGTAATAAAATGATGTCTGAATGATAAATAATCGAACGATAGAGAAAATAAATGGAATAAATAAATGCGGAAAACAATGTTTGCCGATAAAAAGACGACAAAGACAAATTAAAAATGTCGGTCTTTATACAGAGGGTAAGGGTGTTCGCAATTTACGGAAAGAACAGATAAAATCGAAGCAGGAGGAGGGGCACACCAAAAATAGATTTCGAGGTGAATGCAACCATCATCATCGGTCGATATAGTCTGCAAAAAACTGCAACTAGTTTCCTCATCGTATTGATTTTTCCGGGGACATTTTTATATATTATTATTATCTCTTGCGGTGATCGATTCGTTCATTCTATATCTTTTTGTCTTGTTTTCAGTTAGCAATAATTCAACGCTTTCATGGGGCATCTCCCTCTGTTGAACACGTGTCTCTATCAAGATAGACAAGAATGTATATGTAAACACAGATCTGTTCCTATGACCTAACCACGCATGCGCTCTGTGGAAAGATTTTCTTTTTTAGAAACATTTCGTAATCGTTTCGATGAACCTTGCTTAAATCAATATTTATTTCGTATCATTTGGATTATTCGGAAAAGTAGCGCAACGGATAAAGGTGTTTGTTTACAATCAGTTCTAAGTAACAGTGTCCCGAATGCTTCAGAATTTTTTAAATGAGGATTGATAATTAATATTTTTGAGATTATTCACACAACTATTCTGATCTTTTTTGTGCTATTTTAACTACGTTTCGGCCGATGTAACTTTCTATCTTTTTCACGTGCAGCTTTTTGAACTTAGGAATATTTATGTTGAATACGGAATTTCGGACTGAACCTTTTATTTAATCAACTCGGAGTATACCATCCCCGTTCCGTAACCAATAACCGGGTAAACATATTAATTAATTCAGTATTATGTTATTCTTCGCTATTATCGCCTGCAGTTAGGATGTAACCTTCAACCATGTATACACGTTGCTCAACGGATAAAAGTGTTGATTGACAATCAGTTTTAAAGGACAGTCTTCTGGAGGTTGACTGTTCAATCCTTACAAAACTCGATAATGATTATGAATTACATACTACTTAATTAATTAACACATTTAATCGGTCATGGCTGGCGGAACGAGAACAATCTATCCGCGTGGATAAAATAAAAGTTATAGGTTACCGAAGTGGAACTAAAAATTCCCAAGTTCCAAAAAGATACACTTGAAGAAGGTCGGAAGTTACATCGACCGAAATGTTGTTAAAGTGACAACGAGGATGCGAATAGTATATCGAATAATCGAAATATTCATATCTGGAAATATTATGGCCTCGAAGGGCCGGTATTAATCATGACAAACACATATGTGTAATTATGAAATGTGTATTAACAAGAGTATGTTATGCAGAAAGTATGCATCCGATTCTGTGGCCATAACTGCCATCAATAACTTCCACGACACTTAACTGTAACTGTATTTATTAGGTCTTGGTACGCCCATTAATTCCCGAAATAGGGAGATCAACTTACACCACAACAGAAACCCATTTAGTAAAGAAATGAAAGACGGTGGAATCGGTAATGAAATTAAAAATACTTTTCGCAATTCAACCAGATTCGGTAAATTTCAGTCTATGTCTGACTTGCCCGTTCCAGCTATGAATGCCCCACAGTCTTTATTTTTATTGCCTTTCAATTATATGCTCAAAATGTGCAGTTTTGCGTTGATAAAGAGCATTTTTTTCTTGTTTAGACATGTGAATGCAACAAATAACATCTTCTGACCGTGTGTGTGTGTGTGTGTGAAAACCCTATCAGAAGATTATCTGCCAAAGCCACTGCACCCCATAATGTGAAGTGTATGGATCACAATATAAAAAAACAAGGGATAATTGATCCTTACTGGTTTGAAGGTGAGAATGAACCATCAGCCATGAACTATATTGAGCGTTACATAATGGGCGTTAAGATGTTTCGGGTAGTCCTGGCCGACGAAATGATTTGGTGAGGCATGAACGGGATGGAGCCACTCCCCATACTTCCTCTAACGAGTTGGAATTGCTACGGGTACACTTTGGTTGTCGTCTCATTAGTAGGAGCTGTGATACGGAATGGGCCTCACAGGCATCGGATCCGTTGTTTTATCTCAAAGATCGTGCTTATTATGCGAGTAAACTAAGTAGGACATCACAGTAAGTGTAAAGTAACCTAAGTAGGACATCACAGTAAGTGTAAAGTAACCTAAGTAGGACATCACAGTAAGTGTAAAGTAAACTAAGTAGGACATCACAGTAAGTGTAAAGTAACCTAAGTAGGACATCACAGTAAGTGTAAAGTAACCTAAGTAGGACATCACAGTAAGTGTAAAGTAAACTAAGTAGGACATCACAGTAAGTGTAAAGTAACCTAAGTAGGACATCACAGTAAGTGTAAAGTAACCTAAGTAGGACATCACAGTAAGTGTAAAGTAAACTAAGTAGGACATCACAGTAAGTGTAAAGTAACCTAAGTAGGACATCACAGTAAGTGTAAAGTAACCTAAGTAGGACATCACAGTAAGTGTAAAGTAAACTAAGTAGGACATCACAGTAAGTGTAAAGTAACCTAAGTAGGACATCACAGTAAGTGTAAAGTAAACTAAGTAGGACATCACAGTAAGTGTAAAGTAACCTAAGTAGGACATCACAGTAAGTGTAAAGTAACCTAAGTAGGACATCACAGTAAGTGTAAAGTAACCTAAGTAGGACATCACAGTAAGTGTAAAGTAAACTAAGTAGGACATCACAGTAAGTGTAAAGTAAACTAAGTAGGACATCACAGTAAGTGTAAAGTAAACTAAGTAGGACATCACAGTAAGTGTAAAGTAACCTAAGTAGGACATCACAGTAAGTGTAAAGTAAACTAAGTAGGACATCACAGTAAGTGTAAAGTAAACTAAGTAGGACATCACAGTAAGTGTAAAGTAAACTAAGTAGGACATCACAGTAAGTGTAAAGTAACCTAAGTAGGACATCACAGTAAGTGTAAAGTAAACTAAGTAGGACATCACAGTAAGTGTAAAGTAAACTAAGTAGGACATCACAGTAAGTGTAAAGTAAACTAAGTAGGACATCACAGTAAGTGTAAAGTAAACTAAGTAGGACATCACAGTAAGTGTAAAGTAAACTAAGTAGGACATCACAGTAAGTGTAAAGTAAACTAAGTAGGACATCACAGCTAAGTAAGTGTAAAGTAAACTTCCATTAATCTCAGGTCGAAACTGAGTCGGATTTGTCGACCCTCTCAAGGGTCTATCTATATGTTAAATAGAATATATCGTTCAAAGGCTTCATTTAAAACAATTACGTCTACAAAGCAAATCAGTCTACAAAGCATTCCTATAGAATAAATCTGTATAAATATGAAACACATTATACAACTGCTGGGTGGACAGAGGGAGTTTTCAGACCCGAAAATTCGCATGCCGTGAGTGGGATCAAACCCGGGTCGTCCAGCCCAAAGTGCTATAACCACTCGTCCACAGGCCCTCCCTGTCCACCCAGCAGTAAATGGGTACCTGATTAACACTCAGGGAAGGTTCAAGGCAGCGGAAGGAGAGGGATGGGCTCCGCCTTCCATATGCTGTGCCCTAGACACGGTGATTCTTAACAAATCACCGCCGCTATGGCCATGGGCAGTGTGCGATGTCGGCAACGACACTCGTGCGCGTCCAGGCTATGCGACCTTTACCTTTACCTTTTACATTATACAACATCTCACATTTATTAAAAGGTTATGGTGTTTTTTCGAGTGTCTCTGTTCGTACGCAAATAGAAACATCTGATTAGTTGAAATACAGGAATAGGCAGAGTACACACTACTAAGGTAGTAGTTTTTATGATTTCAATACCCAAGTTCGAATCTCAGGTACATTAAAAGGAATATTTTAAACTGTATACTTTTTTTTAATGAATTTAAAGAAATCAACATACTATGAGAATATTAAAGTGGGCGACCATAGTGGAGGGCGGCTAGATTGCTCATTTTTCGTTGTTTACTATACCGAATTGTAGAAAAGGACGCAACTTATTTCCCAATATTACTCCACTTATCCTTGATCCTCACCTTATAATGATGAGTGTTTAGCAAGGGAGCATCAAGAAGAATTATTTGAGTCTTTAGTATGATAAAGGATTGAACCCTGGTCTCCCGATCCATTAGTCAACACTCTAACATTATGCAAATGGCATAGTAATCCTGAGAAATAAGTGACACCCTTCTCTACGCCTCGATGTAGAAGCAAATAAAAGAACAGCCTGCGGGTCGCCCTCGACTATGGGTAATAAATTTACTTACATTAATTACTTAACATACTATAACATAAACAAATTACGTGAATATTTTTTGTAGACTAATTTATCTTTTTTCTTTGATAATCCGCAAAAGTAGATATTAAGAGTATTGCGAATCAGTTCAAAACGAATTATTTCTTTTAGAAAATAATTTTCTAATTTTTTGACAATAAAACAATACGTACATACCTAGTCGTAGTTACTTACTCTCTGATGCAAATATATAATAGCATATTTTTTCCACGAAATGTCACAAATATTTATCTTTGCCCTGGTTATATAGATTCAAAATAATAATTCAATATATTTGCCGTGTCGCGGGAAACACGCACACATACAATACATGGTTTAGTAATTTTATCAATAAAACAGTAGTGACATATTTTTGCCGTAACGTGATTTACGAAGAGGTGACAAACTATTTAAGGAGTGCTGCTGTCACACCTGGAAAGACGTCGCTCAGAGAATTATTCACTGAGTAGATAGAACATAAACTCGACTTCTAAATCTAGTTGACGTGATGTGTTCTCTTTCCTAGAACCGTTTTTGCCAACCAAAAAAAGGCGTTGCAAGTATCTCTCTCTCTCTTTCTCTTTCTCTCTCTCTACTCTCTCTCTCTCTCTTTCTCTATCCCTCTTTCTCTCTCTCTTTCTCTTTCACTCTCTCTCTCTTTCTCTCTATCTCTCTCTATCTTTCTCTCTCTCTATCTCTCTCTATATTTCTCTCTCTTTCTCTCTCTCTATATATCTCTCTCTTTCTCTATCCCTCTCTCTCTTTCTTTCTCTCTCTATCTCTCTCTCTATATCTCTCTTTCTCTCTCTCTATCCCCCTTTCTCTCTCTTTCTCTCTCTTTATCTCTTTCTCTATCTCTCTCTTTCTCTCTCTCTCTCTATTTCTCTCTCTCTTTCTCTCTCTCTCTCTTTCGCTCTCTGTCTCTCTCTGTCTGTCTCTCTGTCTCTCTCTCTGTCTCTATATCTCTCTCTCTGTCTGTCTCTCTCTCTATATCTCTCTCTATCTCTTTCTCTCTTTCGTTATTTTCTAGCTGGTGCGAAACTCACTCTAAACAGGTTGAACCGACTTCATACGAAGAAGGAAGTTATTAGGAAATATTAAATTTAAAAACGGCCCTCAGCTGCATGTATATCCCTGCCAAGGGAGATAACAACATTATTTTTTACAGTGTTTTTTTTTGGCAACAAGGTGTCGCCGCCCTTTCTCATACATCACCTGGTATTCTCAAATAGTCACCCATCTAGTACTGCCCAGGTTCAACCTTACTTAAGAACCGGTGTACCAACGTGTTCATGCCATATATGTTTGCAACATAGCGGCCTCTTATCTTGTTTAAAAGGTCAATGATCTAGAAGCTATCGAAAGTAAACCAATACTTTACGTTTTTTAGAAGGGGGCCTTAAATTATTTGAAGCCTACCTCTTACCCTAACTTAATTGTAACGCTACCCTAACCTAATCATTAGAAAACCTTACTCTTTTGTAATTGTCTGTCTTTTCGTGGCTTTCAAATCGTAAACAGCTTCGGTCATTTCTGGTTTGCTTCGTAAATCGCAATCGGAAACATTCGAGACGATATGGACCCTCACATATAGACTCACCAAGTTGTTATAGTTCATGTTCTTAATATCTTCGTATATTTACTATTGATGGAAGGATTCCAATACTTTCCCGATTCCGATGCAATTACCGATTCCGACTATTTTTAAATTCCTAAATATTTAGCTATGGAATTTGTGTTATTTTTTTAATTTTCCGATTACCGTAAACACACATGTAATATACGCATATATTTTCAAAAACGTAAAAATACACTTGTGAGGGGGGGGGGGGTGTAATCTATAAATTTTAGTTTTACGATCATTTTAACACCAATAAATATTTATCATTTTATCATTAGTATCAGCAATAAAAAAATTAAGTTTTAAATAAAAACAAACAAAAGAGAACAATTAAAAGAATCGTTTCTTGGCATCGGAAAATAGGGGCACGTTTTTCCGACTCCGATACCCTAAGAAGTTCCGATTTTCTGATTCTCAATTCCGATTCTGATAAATCGTACTTACACTAATATTTACTCAGGGTGTTGATTTCTGTTTTTTTTTTGTAGGGTTCATGGGTTTTATAGCATATCAACGAATTCCTATGTAATCTTATGCCGAAAACGAAGTCTCATTTTTCGCTTTGTGATTTTCTATTCCAGCTTTTTGGGTGAAAATTACCGTTTATTTAAGGGTATTACCAATGCAAACAGACATCAATAAAACGCAGCGTGTACATTCTTAATATATTGTCGAAAATATTCCTCTACCAGGATAAAACAAATTCTTAACTTTGTTGGTGCCATACATAACAGAATTCAAATGGTCGAGTGCATCTGAGCAATCTGACGCTCTGTGCGACCTCTATCACGCTGCGAACCAAATGATTTTTGTTTAATTCGTATTACAACGGTTTTTAAAATTAATAAACTTTCAATCGTAGGCGTGTCCCTATTCTTCCTGAGATTCTCATAGATGACTCTGCTCTTGAGGAGAAATCGACTCTGAAACTTCTTGGTCTTTCTCTCTCATCAAATCTTTCTTGAAGTTCATACATTAGATCCATTGCTCTTTCTGCTCCCCGTAAAGTCGGTTTCTCTCTACCGCTCCAAACACTTTCTCACCCCTGAGGCTATTCTCTATCTCTACAAATCCACAATCAGACCATGTATGGAGTACTGTTGTCATATTTGGGCTGGTGAATCTCTGTCCCATTTAAGGGTTCTTTATAAGGTGTAGAAACGTATCTGTAATTCGATTTGCTCTAGCCTTTCCTCCTCTCCTACACCCCTTTCTTTGCTAGTCTCAGTCTTTTCTATAAATACTATTATGGCATGTGTTCGTCAGAATTATGTGATCTATTCCCCGCTTCTTTTGTTCCAGCTCGTTTGTCTCGTTGGTCTAGTGGTCTCCACCAATTCGCTGTTTTGATACCTCATTGTTATATAGCTTCTTATTCCAGTAGCTTCTTTCCAAGAACCGCAGGTTTGTGGAACTCTCTTCCTCTTGACTGTTTTCCCCTTACCATCCTGTTCAATACTAAAGTCAATAGGCATCTCCTGTCTTTGCGATAATCATATTTTTTCTTGTTAGGTCCTTTCATTAAGTGGTGTCATGCCTTGTCTGGAGCGATTTCCATAAAAAATAGTATTGTTTGCGATTGTTTTGAGAAACCCACTTGACCTCAGCCGTTTTGAGAATTGTCAACATGTGTCCATTCTTTAAGATCTGATAAAATAAATTTCGCGATTACCTAAGAACACACGACAGTCTGTATGCTTCCAAGCAAATATGTGCGCCTTCCGAACGAACATGTTTAATAGTTGGAAAAATAAATATATTTTAGAAAATGAGTCATCCCTTATCAAGGCCAAACCTAACACAAGGATAAATGTTAATATGTTGTATGATGAAGAATATTATGAGAGGATTGAAAATGATCAATTAAATGAACAAAATTGATTACTTATGAAGAAAGTTTATGACAAGTATTTGTTGACATAGGATTTAACGACGACCATGTTGTAGTCTGCGGGGAAGTAGTCCCGTTGGATTGTGTTCCACGGATGGGAAGTTAATATCTGTGTTCATGGAAATTCTATCTGATGTTAAAGACACGGGGAAAGAAACAAAAAATATTCGCAGGTGTGGTAGAAAATGAGTTCTTGCTGGGAATGTCTTGCTGGGAGTAACAGGGATATTGGAGCTCAGTCGACCAAATTCCATGAAAATAACGATAGAGTAGAGAAAAAACTAGCACCGTCTCTTCGTTGAGAAGGAGGTTGTAGAAAACAAGAGAAATCACCCCTCGCTAGATTGCGAAGTCGATTTTATACTCTGTAAAAGCAAGAAAGAGGAGACAGCATTCTCGGCCTTTTGGCCAAGATCAAAGTGTAGTATCTGTTCCGATGGATACTGCACCCCATAGACGTCCTGTGTAGTTCTAGGAGGTCCACCCTCCCAGGCTTTGCCTCTCCTCTTTGGGGAGGAGTAAGTTTATTGCTTACTGCCTGAGGCGCTCCTACCGGGGAATGCCGACGGGGCTGCCCAGGCATTTTTTGTAGGCCAGAGTGCTCACCTTCTCGGGCGCTGGCTTTTCAAATCCCAATTTCCCGACCTTGTGTCACATCTTACCTTGTGGGAGGAAGATAAATAACCAGCATTACTTTGTATTAGGACGTATCTGAGTCTAATATAGGTAAAGTATTGTACCAGGAGTCATGTACATAATATTTTCATAACCGTTGCTTATGTTTATATGTAATGCTCATATACAGGATTATATCTATACTAGTTGAAGAATACGTCTACGCCGGGTGACCCAACTTCTCTGTAAGTTTATAGCCAAGATTAGAAGTTAAGAACATTGATAAAATATTTGTTCATCAATTTTTTAATGAAAAATATTATTCAGGTTCATGATGATGATCGATATCGGCTAGGAAATAACTGGAACGCAATAGCATACGATTGCATAAAGCATTTATTTACCTCCTCTCTAGGGGCTAGACACAAGGTCAGGTGTGGAAAGCCAGCATACTGGGTTGATTTATCTTCCTCCCACAAGGTCGGGAAAGTGGGAAAAAAAACAGCGCTTGAGAATTTTAGCACTCTGGCCATTTAAAAATTGCCTGGGCAGCCCCGTCGGCATTCCCCGGTAGGGTAGCCTCAGGCGATTAGCAATAAACTTACCTCTTCTCAAAGGGTGGGAAGGTAAAGCCTGGGAGGTTGCACCTTTTTAGAACTGCACAGGACAGACAACCGATAGACCAGCGTAAATCCAGACCCGAAGGCCCGGACAAAGCCAGCGTATTGGATTAATGCGCTCTGATCTACAAAAAATGCCTGAGTTGGATCGTCTCAGGTGATTAGCAATAAACTTACCACCAGTCAAGGAGAATGTAAAGCCTGGGAGGGTTGACTTACTGTGACTGAACAGAACCATACCTCAGTCCGACTGTAACAAAGTCATTGTGGGACTGATGTCGAGGACGTATCTCCGACTGGTAAGCACCCACCTACTCACGATTGCATAAAGTATTGGAACTGAAGCCGAACGCTTATGCACTTCATGACCGATCCACAAAGTATTCTGTTTTTTTACCTTATTTAAATGAGATCGGCGTAAGAATTTTTTTTTATCTCTCAGCATAGATCAAAAATAGTTCGATGTCAAAAATGAATAAAGATACATAAATATTTTTTAAAGATCTTATTAAAATAAACATATATTAATGAAAAGTTATCAAATATCTTTTCGATTTTTGATTAAAAAAAAAAATATTTTCTCATCAAAGTAAGCCAAGCGTCAACTACGTACGATAATTTGACGAAAAGAGTATAAACGATTATTATAAGCGTTATTGTTCCGTCGGCTAAAAGGGAACGCAAAAAATGTCGGAACATTTGTTTCTAATGTTATATTTACCTACATCTATTTTGTAATAATGATTAAAATTAAATTGTTAAAGAACGTCTGAAAGTACATCGGGCAGAAGGTGAAGATTACAGATCACCAGTTAGTTTGCCTCTTAGATCAACAGGTTTACTGGAATACCGCGACACACATATACACATACATCCAACTAAGGTATCTATATAGATATGTATAGGTATGAGTATATAATTGCAAAATTGGTGTATAGGTATGCGTATATAATTGCAAAATTTAAGAAAGTCTAAAGATTTACAAAACATTTTCTGATAAAACATGGAATTCAAATTGTAGCCATGTTCTCAGCAACTAATTTCTGAAAACATTACCATGAATATGATTGATTGCTTTTTACATACTTTCCTAAAAAATGGCTAATTAAAAGGCGGAAAGCAGCAAAGCCCATTAAAGTAGAGACAAAGCTGTCGTTTTTAATTGCTTAGATTAAATGATTAAATCATGCGCCGTCGAGATTGAACATCCAGAAAAGTTAACCTTAAATTGCACAGCCATATTTTATGCGCTTCAGCTACTCGTATACAATTACGTTCTAATATACATAACACAATTGTGTGTACGAAGTAAAATGACACAACACATCGCGGATATAAATTAATCATGCAGTATAAAGCTTTTGGCACCTAGAAAGTCAAAGAAAAAGAATAACATTATTTAATAACAACCTGCTAAATAATTAAAGAACCTTATATATACAGGGTGGGCCAAAATAAGGGTCCTATCTTTAAATTTGAATAACTTGAATTTGAATAACTTCCACAAAATAAAAGTTAAACTCACCAAACTTAATGTGTGTGTAGACTGACCCTTCCGAGATATTTTGAAATAAACAAAACGAATTTTAGCCGAAAAACACTTCTTAAAACTTACAAAAACTAAAGTATTGTTTTTTACACTGTTTTGAGTTTTTTAAGCAAAAATAATGTTTTCTAAATGAGGGTACGTTCCTTAGGGCTAATACGGCTCATGCTTGCTTCGGAAGGGGTCCTTTACTTATTCTAAAAAAAAATCAAAAAAAATCAATAAATCAAAAAGTTATGAATTTTTAAAAATAGAACTCTTATTTTTGCCCACCCTATATATATATATATATATAAAATATTTGTTATTGTTTATATTTTTATCTATGGACGTATACGTTTCGTCTCTTTTCAATCAAGACTCATCAGCATAGAAGTACGACTATTCCCCACCGGTCACACGATTCGAAACCCTGGACTACAAGTATTTTTTCAACGTACAGTCCAACCTCGCTAACCGCTAGGCCAGTTCTGAACAACTTATAAACAATGATAATTTTAACACATTAACGGCGGCGAAAGCGTACAGGCATTCAAACTTCTATAAGGGAAGGAACGATGCATAAAGCAAGTGACGCTACGCTGTGTTACTGCTACCATTTTACAGTGCTCTACTTTTTAACGAGGAGCTTCAAATATAAAATATTTGTTATTGTTTATATTTTTATCTATACACGTATACGTTTCGTCTCTTTTCAATCAAGACTCATCAGCATATATATATATATATATATATATATATATATATATACTATTTAAATATTGAATCAAATTAAAGATAATTGAATTATCGTTTAATAAAAATCTGTCGTGATAATATGAAGCTCAATATATTGAATAGAGCAATCAATTCTAGAGATGAAAGATGGAAATAAAAAATTGTAAAAATACAATATTTATTATAACATCTAAAGTTCAGAGCAAGAAGCTTCATATCTCTAATCCATTGATTTTCATAGTAACTCTTTTCGTCAGAGGATAGAGCAACACCGACAATATTTACAATTAAATTGTCGGGTTTTCTCTATCCTCTGACGAAAAGAGTTTATCTTTGAAAATCCATGGATTAGGGATATGAAGCTTCTTGCTCTAAACTTTAGATGTTCTAATAAATATTGTATCTTTACAGTTTTTTTATTCCTATCTTTCATCTCTAGAATATATATGTATATATATATATATATATATATATATATATATAGGGTGTTGCAGCAACGTCCGACACTTGACGAAAAGAAAGAAAATAGGCAATAAACCCAAATTTGTATATGCTAAATACTAACAGTTAATTTAGCAACAGTTAGAGTTACATACTACATAATTTTTCAATGTAACCCGCGCCGGTAGACACCACTATCTCAAGGCGGGCACGAAATGAATCACACGAGTTGAAGACTATGTCCTTGTATCTTCCGTGTTATAGGCGTGCTTGTTTGTCTTGGCTTCGATCACGTCTCAGAAGAAATAATAAAAGGGGTTTCAGTCGGGTGAGGAGAGCGGCATCAAGTGATGCAACCAGTTGTGAGGAACATTATTGAGCAGCCACGTATGGGTCATCTTGGCCTTGAGTGCAGGAGTGGTATATAGCTGGACGACGAAGGGGCATACGGCGGTGATCTCGTCCATCCAGGACTTAAGTACACTTTTCAGCACCGACTAGTAGATCTCGGCGGTGTTTCTCAGTGTCAAACTTTTTGCATCACGCCTATATGCATATCTATTACGTGCGTAAACTTAAAGCAACATCCAAATAATTATCCGTGATGTCTCCAAATGTATCAAGAACCTTGATGCCAAGAAGGCAACTGGTCTCGACAACATTCCGATAAAAGCACACAAGAAACTGCAACCTTAAATACCTCTTATCCTTACAAAGCTGTTTAATCGTCGGTTCAAGGAAAAATGATTTCCACCACTTTCAAAAATACTGGAGATTGGTCCTCTACATCCAAGTGCAGACCGATCAGTCTCCTGTGCGTTATGAGTAAGTTGCTTGAATCAATAATAAAGTAAGAAGATTTCAACTACTTCAGCAAAAACAATCTTCTAAGTGACACACAATATGGATTTCGTCCTGCAAGATCTACAGCTGACGTGCTGTCTGATATCGCACAGGAGCAGTAAATCTATCGACGAGATTCGCTTCTCGAACGATATATATTGATATATCAAAGGTATTCCATAATATTTGGCACAAAGGATTGCTCCACGTGATTGTTAGCTATTGAATATCTGGAAATCTGTTTCTACCATCAAATATTTTATCTCCGATTGGACTATACATGTAGTTGGTGGTGGGCAGTAGCCCGAAGGATATAACATCAATGCTGAAGTGCCTCAAGGATCCATTCTGCGTCCTGATCTTCATAAATGATCTTTCACATAACATCCCGAGATCATTCGTTGACAGTCGACTATTTATTACAGCACTTCAAAGAGCATTGATGATCAAGATCTTTTTACCCCTCCTCTCTCTTTCTCTCTCATTCTCTCTCTGTTTCCCTCTCTCTCTCTCTCTCTCTCTCTCTCTCGTCCGATTCGGAGCACGTAGTGCAATGGAGGAAAAGTGACTTTCTTACTTTAAACACCTAAACAACTAAGCTTCTCTCTTTTTCACCATCAACGCACGGACCCTAACTTCTTCGCAGTGGAAATAACTGCTCAAGAAAGTACCTGACTTCTGACGCAATCCTCTACCTGTACAAGACCCATATAGTCCTAAGATTGGGTGTTGTCATATCTTGAGATGTGTAGCTCAGATAACAATTTCTCGTCTTGACATAGTACAAAATCGACTACGCAATCTACTGGGACATTATATTACCATCTTTCAAACTAAAAAAAGTTGCAAGCTTTTTTCTTGTGTATCGTAATGTTCATGGTAGGTATTCGACTGAGCTCACATCCCTGCTCCCTATAAAACATCCACAGCAAATCACTTTGATTTATCCCTATAAAACTGTATTTATCCCTATAAAACATCCACAGCAAGAACTGTTCTAGCTACAATCAGAGCAAAAAACGTTCTTGGCCTTTTGGCTAAGATCAAAGTGTAGTATCTGTTCCTATGGATACTGCACCCCCATAGACCGGTATTGTCTTGGCCTTCGGGTTTTGATTTACACCGGTCTATGGGTCTGTTCTGTGCAGTTCTAGGAGGTCCACCCTACCAGGCTTCGCCTCCCCTCTTTGGGGAGGAGTAAGTTTATTGCTTACTGTCTGAAGCGCCCCTACCGGGGAATGCCGACGGGGCTGCCCAGGCAATTTTTAAACCCTACTTTCCCAACCCGACCTTGGGTCGCATCTTACTTGTGGGAGGAAGATAAAAACTGGCCTTGTGCCTAACTCCTGGAGAGGAGTAAATCAATACAATAAGAGCAAATAACTTTTATTTCTCCCTCACTTTACCAAAAACAATCGGAACTTCTATGAACAAAGTGTATTTCCAAGAACATCCTGTCTGTGGAACAATATACCGCGAGTCTGCTTCCTAGATGACTACAGCATGGTCGTCTTCAAGTCTAATGTAAAAAACAAACACTTGATAAGCCGTCCTTTTGGATATTCTAATTCGTCTTACGTAATCTTCTGCCCATTTCACGCATTGTTTCTAGTCTACTCATAATGGCTATCATCGTCCAACCGACAATTTCTTAAACCTTTATCCTCGAGTGGCCCTCACACCTTGATAAGTGATGGACCCATCAGTAAAAAAGATATAAATGTAAGTATATATGTATATGTTCCGGATAAATTTGACATTTTTGGGCCAAAATGTACGAAAAAATTGGCCAATAATAATTTGTATTTGAAGAGTTCGAACGCAAAACGCGATAAATCCAATTCGTGTAAATGGATATCGTAAACAATAAAAACACGAATATATTAAATCTAGACTTCAAATTGAAACTGATTTTTATTGAAATCAAAAAGTAATTATTTTTGGTATCATATTATGTAACACATAGTTGTGGCGTGTCGTTGAGTGTTGAAATGCAACACGTTTTGTAGGGACAGTTTCGTGATTTTCAAAATGGCGTTTATCGCGTTTTGCATTCGAACACTTCATTTCCAAAATTCAAAATCTTAGAAGAACTTTTGCAGAACACTCATCATTGGAAGAAACCGGAACACACGGCTTTTCCGGATTCCTTCAAAAGATGCCCGAAGTCCAGTTTCATTCGCTCGTCTTGGGGTTGCACACGGTTCGATTCGGTTCGTGTCTTTCTCAACTGTGTTCTACACATAATAAGCCATTCAGTTGCAATCAGACGAGTCGGAGGCCAGATGTTTCCACTAGTGAAGTTGTAGAAGTTCTCGAGCAGGCACTTTTGGATATTCTCGGGTTGTGTGACATGAAGTTGATTCCTGCTGTTACAGTTATAGCCGTCCAGTATTTACCTGATCTTCCTAGCACTTGAAAACAGTGAACATAAACTCAATATAGCCATCTGAATTAGCTCATAGTACCTTTCTGAAGATGTCCGTCGGTATGACGTGGCCTACGCTTGAAGCACACCTTTGTTATTCCTGTGAGCATTTAAAGAAAGTACTGCCATCTAATGTACATAATGCCTATACAAACCACATACACGTATGTAAATTAGATAGCAAAACAGAAAGTCTCGTGTATTTTGTGTGATTAAAGTATATAGGAAAAGCTTAGGGAAACGAACGTAGATTGACTCAGCTATAATAGATAGATTAAAGAGACCAGTGGAAATTCCACGGTGTTTTCTACATCAATCTGTATAATTTACTATTAATACTCGTATTCCTTTTGAAACCTTTTTGAGATGTATTTCTTTAAAATTTCAATCGGCAGGACGACATAATTGATTTTAGAACAATTGATTTTAAAATCGGCAAAGTTGGAATTGTTTACCTTAGCCACATCAGATTAATCACCAATCAATGTTCTATCTGCTTTTGTAATGTGTGTGAAAGGTGATAACGTACGTACGGACATTAAGTGCCTTTTTTTCAGATTATTTCTGATCAATATTGATAATTTGTATTTGAAGTATTCAGAATACTGTTTTCATCTTTGATGTCATCCGCACACCGTTTCGTCCGATGTAACCTCCGATGTTTTTCAGGTGCTTTTTTGTTGAACGTGGCAATCATCATGTCTGTCGAACTGGACCATTTATTTAATCAACAAGAGCAACGTGCTGTCGTTCATTCAGCCTTGACAACCGAGTCAAGGCTGACGGAACGAGAACAAGTTTTCCGTAATTCGTAATTGTATTATCAGTATCCCCTGTACTCAAAATTGAATCTCTAACCACCAGAAAACGTTTGGCGCAACGGATAAAAGTGCTACTTACGACAGTTCTAAATTATGGTCTTCTGAAGGTTAGAGATTCAATCCTTAGTACGGCGATATTAAGAATACAAGTACGGAATACTTAAGACTTGTACCCAGTCATGTCTGACGAAAAGAGAGCAAGCTACCGTTGCAGATTAAATAAAGTGTTCTGTTCAGAATTCCGTACAGATTCCCGAGTTCGACCAAAACGCACCTAGATAAGGTCAGAAGTTACAGCGGTCGAGACAGTAGTCTGAATAATCCAAAATAATATATGAAGTGCCTTAGCGTATTATTATTATTATTATTATTATTATTATTATTATTATTATTATTATTATTATTATTATTATTTGTACTCACTAGGAGTTCTCACACAAATCATCGTCAGTGATTGCTCACCGACAACAATCAGTGGTATTTCCTGGAGTCTGAGTGACAACAAGCCTCCCCAGATTTCCAGTATTCGTCACCTCTTTTCGATAACGATGCGGTATCGCAACAGCCGCTTACCATTGATTTCTCGCTGGTAAGGACAATTGGTCTTCTCTGGGATTTGTGTGGCAATAAGCTTCCCCAAGGTCTCAGCATTCTCTGCACTTTTCCAGTGGAGGTCTGGTTTGTGCTGTCCCTCCTCGGCGGTCTCATCCTCCTCGATCCTCTACAAATATTTTGTCAATATATTATTATTATTATTATTATTATTATTATTATTATTATTATTATTATTATTATTATTATTAATAGATTATCTGAAAACATGACCAATCCAGCATTACCACGAAGCCAAAGTTCATCAATAAAGTATTTATCGAGTTTAATGATTTTCGCCTCTTGACCGGTATAATCTTAAACGTGTATCTAATCCAGCCTTCTCGAAAGGAAATTTGGCGATCCATGTAATTGTCAATCTGCTGATAGTCTCTACCCCCATCTTGTCTATTTTCTTACAGGCTGTGTTGGCATTGGACATTCTCCAAGCGACAATAGTAAGTCTAGTGTCAGAAAGACTTCAGATTAAACACGGGAGGATAATAAAAATCAGGAGCTTGGAAGTGCAATTAAGTATGGCGATTATCAGATGTTAAAAATACATCAGCTGGTTAATTAATAATAAGTCACTCATGAATAAGATATTCTAGCGGCGATTAATTCTAATTTTGGTTAGAACTTAACTATGTCAAGGGGCACGCATAAAAATATAGCCGTACACATTTCTAAAAAATGGAATGAACATTGGAAGTCTTTCTATTTCTGACTTTTTGAGATGAGGATTGATAATTTGTATAATTTTGGTTATACGGACTATATTTCTCATGTTGAGTGTTATCATAGCAATGTTTCGGCCGCTGTAACCTTCGGCCTTCTTCAGATGTATCTCTTCGAACTCGGGAATATTTGGCCTAGTCATGGCTGACGGACCAAGGGTAGGCTAACCCTGTGGATTAAATAAAGGGTTCCGTTCGGAATCTGTCCAAATTCCCGTGTACGACAGGAATATTCCTGAGTTCGAAGAGATACACATGAAGAAGGCCGGAGGTTACAGCGGCTGAAACGTTGTGATGATAGCGCTGAAGATGTGAAATGAAGCATAATAATAAAAATTATACAAATTGGAAGTCCTCATTGAATACTACAGATTTGCCTCTTTTTATTATCTTGTTTATTTTATACATATAAGCATAATAATAGGCATAAAAACAAAAGTTGTATATACAGATATACGACACTTCCTTTATTAACTGTGTGAGTTACATCCTACATTATTTTTTCAACGTAACAGCCGGCGGCGGAGACGAGCATCTAAAGGGAGGCGCAAAATCAGTCACACGCTGGATGCGACCATATTCTTGTCTATAGTGGAAAACGTCTCAACGATCCCAAATCGGTATTGCGGGCATGCTTGTGAATCACGCTCCAGAAGAAAAAAAAACGTAAGGGGGTTTCAGTCGGGTGAAGAGGGTGGCCACAAGTCCGGTGACCAGTAGTGCGGAACATTGTTGAGCAGCCACGCATGGGTCGTCTTGACCTTTTCTGCAGGCGCAGAGTCCTGCAAAAAGACGTAAATAAATAAATATATATATATATATATATATATATATATATGAATATGATTGTCTTTATTCAAACAGACATTCCCAAAATCATATCTAAGGGAAGGATCAAATCTTAATTAATTCTGATGAGACCTCAGCTTTTAACTGCTGTAGATTGATAACATCGACATGCCAGTGTCGCAGATTTTGTACATTTTTGTTTGAATAGAAACAATCATATACATAAAGCTCTATTTTATATTAAGTACTTGATAAATACCGTTGAAATTCTTTGGATTCCTATCCCGTGGATATTATCTTTACTTGGATGACTATATATATATATATATATATATATATATAATTTAAAAATGTTTTAAGAAAAAGATCTAGCGGCAATTATTAAAATAAGACTTTTATAAATTTTTTCTTTTATATTCTAGATATTTTCTTTTAAGAACCAAAATATTGTATTCTTTTCCGTTTCCTTCTCATTTTGTTTCAAAAGCTAGGCATTTTTGTACTCTTTTTGGAGGAAGTGGATAGGAGAAACATGTACTTTGATTTCCTCTGATAAAATCAAATATGGCATTAATTTCGGAATAAATACACGTATGGTTTGGGAAAAATCGATCTAAGTAAGTTTTCTTTGTTGGGGACTAATACTTGTCCTAGAAGAATCAATATCGACTTGAAAATAATTGTTGTCATCATTTTTTTCACTCATTTCTCATCCGATATTCTTACTATTTTATTTATCATTCTGATATTTCCCTATAGACGGGCAGACAATAAGGCCTTAACGAAATTGTTTGCAATTGTCTTTTTAAAATGTTCCCTGATATATTTGTTACATAAATAAGAATCTTCTATTTTATATTCATGTTTCTTTGTATTTTTTCCTTATTTTAGACAATTGCCCTATTTTAGATCTTTGCGGAGATGCACCAACATCTAACCCTTACCCTAACCCTAACCCTAACATCTCTCCGTGTAACTCATTTAAGTTAATGACAAACAATTTTCGTTAAATCGAGATAAAACGTTCGCTTTTACTTTCAATATTTTATGCCATCGTGGGTTCGAATATCACGCCAGAAAAATGTTTTTACCATAGATTTCCAGTTGTTTCCTAGCCGATATCAGAAACTTCAATATTTATTTTAATAAGAAATTGATATACATTATTTGATAGATGTTTTTAACTTCTAATCTTGGGTATAAAATTTTTAAAAAGTTGAAAGTACTTCAACTAGTCAACACATATACGATAGCTACATTTCACATTAATAAAATAAAATAAAATAAATGAATACATAAAAATAAAGCATTATAAAAACGCGTTGATATGTCAGCTGATATGTCAATGTTGACAGTACAACCGAAAAATATTGATATGAACGGACTGAAAGCGCCCTCTGGTGAGACATACATGCGAAGTTAACATTTTGCTTGAGTCGATAAAATCGAAGTGGAACGTCTTATAACCAAATAACTATGATATAATGGAAACCAATCGTTTAATGTCAGCATACATTCGCTTTACTTACATTCTGACAGATACAGTTACATTTTCTTTTAAATCGATAATCCAAAGAATTGTATATATATATATATATATATATATATATGTGTGTGTGTGTGTGTGTATATATATGTGTATATATATATATATAAATATATATATATATAAATATATATATATATATATAGAGAGAGAGAGAGAGAGAGAGAAAGAGAGAGAGATTTAGGTAGATTCTCTGCATAGACAGAGTTTTCCTTTGGTGTTTATTATTTTTGACAAAGGGAAGTTTTTTTCCGAAATATTAAATAAATGCTGTTTAATAATAACCGGACAACACAAAAACAGCTCTATTTATCTTCCTCCCACAAGGTAAGATGTGACACAAGATCGGTAAAGTGGGAAAGAACCAGCGCTCGAGAATTTGAGCACTCTGGCTGTTTAAAAATTTCCTGGGCATCCCCGTCGGCATTCCCCGGAAGGATCGCCTCAGACAGTAAGCAATAAACTTACTCCTCCCCAAAGAGGGGAGGCAAAGCCTGGGAGGGTGGACTTCCTAGAACTGCACAGGACCGACAGCTACCAATAGACCGGCGTAACTCCAGACCCGAAGACCCGGACAATCATGGTTTATTAGGCTAACACCACACTTGCTGTTATGTAAGATTTTAAGAAAAAATAAATAGTAAGTCCCATTTCGATTCCGATTTATTAGTATTGTTCCTTCCAGCTTATAACCTACCAGGCACTTTGCATTGCCCTCAGCCTTTTAAAAATATACTATATATATATATATATATATATATATATATATATATATATATATATATATATATATACTAGCTGACCCGTGCCCCGGCGCTTCCCGGAAAATCTAATAACTCAACAAATCAATTCAACATCTGTAACTATTGAATTATTTGGTGCTCATGATTGACCAGCGCGAAAAAAGATCGTACAATGTTAATGTAAAACAGCAGCTGTAACAATTAATGCAATACGTGTAGTAATAACAACAAACTCTGGTTTGACCTTTTGGCAAAGATCAAAGTGTAGTATCTCTTCCGATGGATACTACACTCTATAGATCGGTATCGTCCTGACCTTGGGGCCTTGGGGCCTTAGGGCCTTGATTCCGCCGTTCTGGGGTCCTGTCCTGTGCAGTTCTAGGAGGTCCACCCTCCCAGGCTTTGCCTTCTTACCCTTTGAGAAGGGGTTAGTTTATTGCTAATAGCCTGAAGCACCATTACAGGGGAATGCCCACGGGGCTGCGCAGGCATACTTTGTAGGCCAGAGTGCTCACTTTTTAGAGTGCTGGCTTTCCAATCCCACATTCCGACCTTGTGTCACATCTTTCTGTTGTGGAAGGAAGGTAAATACAAACACTCTTGGCATGGTTAGTTATTGCAATCTCGCCATTAAGATGCAAATGAAATTTTGTAGATAATGTTACAGTCGTGATGCACTTTCACAAATATGACAATTTAAGGCAAGAATTGAGCTTATCAGCGCGACATCCATGTGGAACAATAAGAAGTGTTTGTAAGAAGTCTGTATTTTCTTTAGTTGTACAACAGTTGATAATTGCTCATGCGGCTGGTATCCCAAAATCGTTTTGGATGATGCACTACACATGCATAGAGTGTAAAAGCAGTCACAAATAAAGAAACAAAAAGTATTGGTATATCTCTAGTATCTCTTAGATTAATCATTTTTTATAGTAAAACTTTGTTCAGTCACGTAAATTTTTATGAGTTGATATACGTATGTATTCTGGAATATCTGATCTTTGGTTGTTAGTGTTAGCGATTAATTAACTTAATTAAAGGGATCTTTTTTAAACGTGACTTCTGGTAATGAATTTGTAAAGAGGATACTTATGCAGTTTACGGACCGGGCTGAAATAATAACGTTATAATTTAGAAAGCCATTCTGAACACGAGGAGATGGGGTGGTTATTAACTATTCTATATTTTCCCATAACAATTTAATAAATTTAAGATACCGTGAAAATTGAATTTAACTTGCAAATCCTATCTAAAATATAGCCCGATCCGTAAACTGCAATAAGCGCCATAAAAAGGCAAACAACGTATAATATAAGTTGTCTGATGTTATTTGTTACTTTTCAAAATCAAAATAAAGTTGAAGTTTAGTGTATGTTATACTATACATATTTTTTTCTTTCCTCAGTTAGTGAATAATTAATCTTTCTAGACTGCGGCAAGTTTATTTTAGTTCCAGTCCGGAGTGCCCCTTTTGGGTGAGATGGGTTTTTCCTCACATTCGAAACCGACCTAGTGTTTAACTGTTCCGTTTTGTGGAGGCAAGTAAGCCCGATCCGTAAACTGCATACGCACCATATAGAGGCAAATAACATATTGTATTATATAGCAGGATCCGTGTTCCGGCGATGCGCGGGAAAGATATATAAGTATTAAGGTATTAATTTGAAAAGAACCCTGTTAGTAATGTAGGTGATTAAAATATGATTTATCAATGTTTTGAATGAAACAAAATAGAATTGTCTATGTTTTGTGTGGCTGCCTCCTCCTCCTACAATTGTACGTAGCGGCTTATATGTAAAAAACATCTGCCTCTCCCCCGAAAAACCTGGTAAATGTGATCCAAAAATATGCGTGAATGTTTCCAAGTTGAGTGAATGAGAAATGCTTCTAGACTAATGCAATTTTTATCCCAATCAGGAGTGCCCTTATTGGTTGTGGATTGAAATTACCAACAATAGAAAACAATAGTTGGTTTAAATGTGTTGACAATATATCTGTTGGGGGAAAACAGTAAAAATTGCGACAGTGTAGAAAGATTTCTATTTAACTGACAGAGGAGAGAAAAGAATAAGTAACACATACTGCACTGTAAAGTTAAGTATATTTTGAAATTTAAAAATTAATAAGTTAAAAGAAACTGATTTAAATTAACTTCTTTTTTATTGTAGTAAGTAAATTAAGAAATGAAGAGAGATAGTTTGAGGGGGCTCTCAAATACATCTAATGGTGATAAAATTAATAATTGTCGCAGTCTAGAAGGATGTCTTCAGCATTAAGAGAAGGTGTTTTGTTTATTGTAATAAGTAAATAAATAAATAAAGAGAGAGAGAGAGGTGGGAGAGAGGAGACTGAGCCATAGAGAGTGTATTGATATGATAGGTAAAAGTTAGAATGAAAAGAAAAAGGAAGAAAAGATAAGAAATGATGTAAAATAAGAATCACCGAAAGTTTCGATTTATGCGAAGATTATAAAGGGAATAAATTTTATGAAAGAAAAATACTAATAATAATGTATATTAAGGTTTTGCCATTGTTTGAATAATGTTTGATAAGTAGGGATGGCCAAAAGTAAAACAATGTACCCGTGTTGTGTGTTTTTATTAATGACTAGCGCCGTGTAAATGCGCTATTATGGGCCTCCATAAGATTACTATGAGGAAGTTTATGTTTTTCAATGTGGACCTATGTTCGTGTTATGCTGTGAGTTGTTTTAAAGTGAGTTAGAAGCCTTGAGAGTGTTATGGATAAAAAGCTCAAGTGTTTATGGTATGCAAATATAAGTGATGAAAATAAGTATACGTGTAAAATCGACAATTACAACTGGAATAAGTTTTCTTTGAAGAGATTGATAAATAAGCGACGCCATTTTGAATCAATTTACTTAAGGAATTATTCTGTTAGGTAATTTAAACCGCAAAATCCAGAATTAGGTTAAGTGTATGTTTAATAGTTATAAGTTACGACGGAAAATAAATAAGTATATGTACTCCGATATTCGGTAATTTTTATGGAATATCAGGGAGCAGTTATTAATTGAGTTAAGAATCCTGTATGTTATGTATGAACTTAATGGAAGAATGAAATGAAATATTTACGGTAATGATTCTAAAAATTGTTCGATGTAATTCATTTCCCGGCGTAAAGTGGGAGAGGAGGAGTAGATAAAATTAAAGAGAAAAGGTGTTGCTACCATCTGTATGGAGGATGCTTTTGTAAGAGTCTGTGATGGCGGGCGGAAAGTAATTCTTTTTGTTAGATGCTGAAAATTGTCATACTTTTCTTGAAACACTCTCGAGTGAATAACGTGGAAAGAGTGGTGAATTTAGTAGCCTTTGATGCATGTGGTTATTTTCTTACCCTCGCCGAATGTACAAAGGGAAAAACCGTCTTCACTTTATATACACATGTAATTTCTGGTGGCCAACTGGTAACTCTCTTGACTGCGCATCAGAGGCGATTTGTGATCGGAGTTCGCGCTCGTCGACCGTCGGGAATTAGTTTCCTGCACTGAAGATAGCGTAAGCATGAAACACCGATGTCTGTAGGTAATAAATAATTAATATTTATTTATAAATATATATATATGTATACAAATGTTTGGCTACATATGTGCCTATATTTTTCAGCTATGATCTTATTAATACTATAGCATCTCCAGGCCAATAGAAAAATATTCCTACCTAGCATCTCTGAAAATGTTTATCAGCTGGCGATAATCGGGATCAACCCCCCGCTTTGAAACCGACGATACTGATGTTGCATTGAATTTCTGTAATTTATGTGTATATATATATATATATATATATATATATATATATATAATTCATTTGAAAACTACATGTTACATATTTCGGAATCGTACCGCGATTTCATTCCGACTGACTTGTTAAATTTTAAAAATCTCTATACCCAAGGGAATCGTCAGCGTACTTAAATGTGATAAAAACCAATGAGTAATTGTGTCTGTGTTGATTTTTAACACCATGTGCATTACTGCAGTATCTCTTTGGAAAAGAATATTAGTTTTAGTTGAGATTCATTGAGTTTTATTTCATTTATTATTTATAGTTTTGGGTTTAAAAAAGTTTTTAAAAATGTTATTCTACTAAGTGTGTTTTTTAACTCTACTAAGTGTTTTTTATATTTGTAGCTTTGTATTTTTGTTTTAAAGATCGTCTATAGAACATAGAAGACGCTGAAAATCTACGGTCTGTAGACGATTTTCTCCTGATTCAAAGTTGTCCTTACGGTTATGGTGCTGCCAATTTTCGAGAAACAATATAGGGGGGGGTGTCTTTCGGAACAGCGTAGTCTGTAGTTTTTTTATTTCAGCATTTGTTCTACTTTATAGAAAAAATATCGGGTTTGTAATTTGTGGTTATACTGATTCAGTCCGCTGGGGGCTAGGTAGAATGTTCCATCTTTACTCGGGAGATTATCTCTATTTTTATATAAAAATTGATTCATTTATTTATGTAATGGGATTTTATTATATATATATATATATATATATATATATATATATATATATATATATATATATATAATTTGTTCATTTATTTTTATATGTGAATCATGCATATCTTGTTTTTATGATTTATATATTTTATATATATTTTTGGTATAATTTTTAATTTCGGTGTGTGTTGAAGTGTAGTATGTTCTTTTGTATTGTGTAGTCGACATGTATGGGTGTATTGTTGTATTTGTGAAAGTTGCGATAAAGAGATAGGTATGTGGAGAGTGTATATACATTACTAAAATAGTTAGGTCTAGAGCGCATGGAATGGTCTTATATTTTTCATACCTCCAGTTGTGCCATAGTTATGTTAGTGTAAGGGGACAGAACGTCTGATCGTTCTCTGTGTTACATATTTCTATGGTTGGTCCATTTAGCCAGGAGAAACTTTTTCTTGCATGGGCACCTTTTGAAAACTTCGAATTTGACATTGAGACAGTTTATAGATGGGTAATTTATAGCTTGTAGTGTTCTATGTGGGGCATACTAATCATTTCCTAAATATTGGCTTGTAGAGTTTTATTGATCAATAATAATCAGTTTTATTTTGCATGGTGTGTTTTGAGTCCGTGAGATTGTATATTGAAGTTGTTAGGAAAGTAATGCCTCGTTTGCCGGGTTATCTGAAGTTATTATTTCTGTTTAAAGTTTTCGTTAGTCATCCCCATATAGATTTCCTTTTTTGTGTTTGTGCCTAAGGTTACATTGGATTCATAGACGACGTATTTAATTGTATATCCTCTTCCCATATGGCATTTTTTCTTCTTCGCATGCGTAGTTTGGGTAAGGCGAATTGATAGGGGTTTGTTATTTTTTAGTCTATCGGGGAACCTAAGAATGGTCAACAGGAGTAACCAGTTTAAACCGTGTTTCTGTTTAAAACTTCATGCAGCTTATTGGATAGTAGGGAAGTGTTTGTTTAGTAAGTCGAGGAAGAATTTACCGTTCAATATTACGTTGAGAGGTACGTGGACTGGTAAGGTGTGTGGGTGTGTGTGTGTGTGTGTGTGTAAGCGAAGTTCGCATAAGGGGTTTCTTGTAATATGCAACAGTGTGTTGAATATCTCTGAGCTGGATGAAACGTTAGAAATTCTTCTACTTGTTTTAGGTATTAGGTTATTAAAGACGAAGGGGTAGCAAGATTGGGTGTTGATTTATTTCAGTTGTTCTATGGGTTAATTGAAGGAGCTAATCGAGTGAAAGATAGAACAGTTGTATTCAAATGATGCACTGCACAGGATAAACATATTCATTTTGTTTTTTATAATGATGTGTACCCGAAAATCTACTCGGGTGTTGCCAGGAGACAATGATAGTGATAATACAATTTTACACTTGGAACGTGGTATGTGTTTATCCCAAAGTGCTCAAAATCCTACATAGTACAGTTGTTTTTAAACGTCGCGTTACCCAGAAGACAGAACTGCAGTCTTTTGTTGTACTGTTGTATACAAGAAAATGTACTCAGCGTTGCCTGGGAGCAATAAAAGTAATACTACTATATAACATTAGGTTTCCATCTAAGACGTCTGGTTATAGTTTTTGTCGACGCTAATGTTAAATCGTAGTATTTTACAAAATTATAGACAAGTAAACTGAATGTGTTAGATCGGACGAAAGAAGGGGTGGGTATTTATAACGTATCAGATGGTCTGTGACCATAGTTTTATTTGATCTTTTATTTGTAAAATGCACTGCATTGCTAGAAGGTATTGCCAGAAGATCTGTTTGTGCGTGTGTTCCAATCTAAAAGTCAGAAATTACACAAGGAATAAGCACAAGCTGATATATTAATTTTCTGCATTTACTCGGATGGAATATGGACATATTTCTATTGTAAAATGTATTAATTCTTGGGTAAACAGGAACAACATTATAAGAGATTGACATTAAGAGAATTTTTTGAAGTTGCCAGAAAAAAAAGATATTTATAGAGAGGGGTGAAATCGAAAGGAGACATATATATATATATATATATATATATATACAGATAGATAGATACATAGATAGATATATGGATAGAAGATAGATATGAAAATAGATAGATAGGAGATAGATAGATACATATATATATATATACACAGACATATATATATATATATATATATATATATATATATATATATATATATATTGATAGGTAGATAGATAAATAGAGACGTTCTTAAAGAAAATAAATGTTACACAAACTTTTTAACTCTTCTATTTTGTTGTCTGTGTTCCCTGAGCAACGCCAGATGACCATGCTAGTTATTCATATATTTTTGAAGTAGGAAAAAAATCTAAAACCCATGCCTTACATGTTAATCAAGTTTCAGCCTTAGATGCACAACAGTCTTTGCTTTACTGCCAGCTAATGATATGAAGGAGAACTTTGGTAGTCGTCTCATAAGTAAGAAATGTGATCCTGAATGGGCTTCATATCCACCGAACTATCACCTCCCAGATTTTTATCCGTAGGATTATCTAAAAGTTAATGTCTATAAAAACAATTCCCAAGCTATTATTGAATTGAACAGGGTCCCCATAGCTTAAATTAGTCGTATCCAGTTGCTATCGCACAGCAGAAGTTTATGTTTGGAAAATATAATTGAATAGTGATACAATATAAATTGTGGATTTTATTAAAAATTCCCTGCGGGGCATTTTTAGTTAGTCACCCTGTATATTGAAAGTAAAAATCAGTGTGCTATTTGAATTTATTGCTTTTACTTAGATTGCTAGTTAATGAAATTGCTTCAATTTGAAACTTATTATATTTATAAATGTTGTTTCTTTGCAGATAATCTTTAGTCGACATTGTTGCTCGCGAGATATCCATGATTTAATCAGCCAAGTAGCAGGAGGTAGCAGGTAAGTGACTCAACGTTCATTGTTCCTCTTTTCGCCTGTCTGGTTTGATTTCAGCTGGCAAAAAATACTTCAATAATGAAGCTCGGACAAAAAAAAAATACTTCTGTAATTAAGTGGAATCAAATTACCATTTTAATGAAAATTAAGCATCATTCAAGTTAAAGCTTGCAAAAATACTTGAGCGTAAACCCGATGAATTAAATTGAGAATTTGATTGGATTTAGTCTTTCTAAGAAAAAAAAAAGAACAAAAGGAAACGTTGACATGTTCTCATGAAATTGAGTATGAAGTTGTTTATAATTGTCACAAGAAAAATGCACAAGGAATTACCGAATAAAGAAACACGTCTCGTTTATTTGATTAAAATCGCCGCTCAACCCGGAATACATGTTATATTCAAAGACAAGCATCTTATTGGATATATCACATCCAGTTTTAACAGATTAATTTACGGACGCGTAATGAAAGTGAACATACTTTCTTCAACAAAAAAATGAATACTACTGATTGAATAAAGAAAACACCTTCCAAAATCAGAGAATTAAAGACATTTCAGTTTTATAATAACACAAACTGTTGCTTATTCTTCTGACAATTATAACATTCGTACTTAAACCTGCATATACTAAGTTGTTCCGGCAGCCGGTTAGGTCAAACCCTGATACGTGGTTTTACAAAATATGCGTTCCTCTCATTCTCTTTCAAATTTCTCATATTTTCTCTTCTAACAGAGTCATACACAAATAAGGTGGAGCGATATTCCCTCCCATGCTAACATCTACTCCCACAATCACCCATTTCACCGGGATTGTTCTTAAAAAGTTAATTATTTGAGTCCAACATCGTTAGTATTTCATTTTACGCTATTCCTCTTGTCTGTTGCGTACTATATATTTCCAACCTAAATAGTGGTTATAGTTTTCATAAAAGATGCGCACAATTATATATCAAATAAAGAAACACTTTTCGTATATTTGATTTAACATCGCAACTCAAACATTTATTCATGTTATACAGAGACAAGTATCTTATGGAGATAGTACAAATAGTTTTAACAGATTAATTTACGAACACATGAAATAGGTAAACGTAATTTGTTTTAACAAACACATGATTATCACTGATAAAATAAAAAAAAAACTCTCAAAAGATTATGGAATCTTAACCAATATTTCAGTATTATAATCAAGTAAAGTGAATTTTCCCTGGTGTGATAGATCCTAATAGTCATCGAATCCCAACCTGCATATATATATATATATATATATATATATATATATATATATATATACACATTTTATTTTATTATAGAGTGTGGGATATGCAGGTGGACCATAGGTAACGCTGATTTTTGCTTAAAAATAATTTGATTTGAATAAAAATAATATCTCAATGTATATATGTTACTGTGTGTGTGTGTGTGTGTCCTATAGACATTTTTTAGTAAATCTAGATAAAATCTAAAAGTGTATTTTTATGTGAAATTTACCGAGAAAGTTAATGGGCGTATGACTGAATCTCTAAATTCACTCCTAATGGGCTATGGGGCAGATTACTTCGGGGAGAGGGGATTATTTTAGCTATTTTCAGCTTAATTTCAATTTAATTATGCATTAATTTAAATAAAAAAACAATTATACTATGTAGTCTTTTTGAAAACCAAATTGAAAGTTATTCCTGATAAGAAACTGCAAGTCATTTCCTTAAATAAAATCGGAAATGACATAGGGATAATGCAGTGTGGAGGAGGGAATTATAAATTCTAATACGATAATTCTAGAAAAAAGGAGGCCGACTAACTCACAATTCAAAACAGGAAACGAATCAGCATTTTTTAGATTTTACATTTTAGTGGACACTGCTTTCCACTGTCCTCCAGTGCCCGCCGGTGTCCACAAGTGTCTATCACTGTCCGTCACTGTAAAGATAAAGCCAACTCATAATTCAAGACAAAAAATAAGTCAGCATTTTTTAGATATTGCATTTTAGTAGACACTACCCGCCAGTGTCTGCCACTGTCCGCCACTGTATGTCATTGGAAGCCGTATAAAGTAATCGCCAACTCATAATTCAAAACACAAAATGAGTCAGCATTGTTTAGATTTTACATTTTAGTCCACAATGGCCGCCAACTACCGCGACTTATCTTCCAGTGCCTGCCACTGTCCGCCATTATCAGCCTTATAAAGAAATATCCAAATCATACTTCAAAACAGGAAATGAGTCAGCATTTATAAGATTTACATTTTAGTGGACACTGCCGCCAGTGTCCGCCACTGTCTGCCACTGTCCGCCACTGTCAGCCATTGCCATGTAAATATATATATATTGTCATGTATAAAAAATTCCGCAACCTGTACATAGAACAAGCTATACTAATCTTACTAGTTAGCTATGAGATTGTAATCTACTTGTTCATGTGTGCACTACCTCCACTATTGCAACTATTCAGTTATAAGCGTTTTTAAGAGTATAAAAGCAAGTGATGTTAGAATAGTGTTCAAAGTCATAACGTAATCTGCCAACCAATTAAGTATACAAACATTTATTTTTAATTCTGCACCAGGGCACTGCCGTGTAGCCCTGCTAGTTATAAATAAAGAAGTGCATTATTCAGGTTTATCGCTAAAAAACGAGTGTCATGTTTGATATTCGAACCCTAAATTATGGTATAAGATATTGGAAGATATTGGAACTGAAAGTCAACGCTTTGTCCAGACGACCACCGATCAACGATTATATTTTGTACTTCAACCCTTGAAACCGTTTATGAGTTCAACGTAGAGATACAAAATTTAACAAAATTGTTTAACCTCTCCGAATAGATCTAAGAGGGTTCGATTATTTAAAATGAATAAAGAAACATAAAGAAAACTTCTATCTTGAATATAAAAAAAGGATGTCAAATACGTAACATGATTTGACCAAAAACAATCTTAATATATTATTATATATGTATTTATGTATATTTCTTACTGATAGTGAAAAGGTTTTCATTATTATTCATATGTTGTTCGGTCGGCTAATAATAGAAACTATTGAACTGAAAAGGGAACGCAAAAATGTCGGAATATTTGTGTCTAATGTTATTTTATGTACTTTTACTCTTGAATAATCAGTTTTAAATAAAGGTTTTAAAAAACTCCTGACATCGATAAGAATATCGGATCGAAGGCGCTGCGGTTAATTTGGATCTTAGATCAACGTTTCACTGCGATGCTGCGGCACATATACAAACATACAGACATACAGACACATTTGCCTTATATATAGATATATAGATATAGGAAAACACCTCAGTGAATCAAACGTTGATTAATTCACATATATTTTACTACTCTATGCCGTGTGCGTCATAACTGACGACCATTAAAAAACTGATTGAACAAACGTTGATCAAGAAGTAAACATCAAGTATTACAGATATCCAATAACAATCTACACAGAGCATCCGGCAATTTTGTTTGATACAATGGTTCAATATTGATTGAAATACCGACTCCCTGAACTCAACCAATCATACTTTTTATAAACGTTTTGACACAGTTTTGCCCCATCCAGAGCGCCCAATTTACGGAAGCTTATTTCAACTTATATGCAAATACGCTAAGCTACTTCGTACATTACCTTTTTCACACATAGTTAAAAAATAGTGAGATCGTCCGATCAGCAAAGATGGTGATGAATCTGGTGTCGCTAAGCTAAACAATTCACACTTTACCCATTTTATAATGAATTGTTCCGAAATCAAGGTATGTCAACGCATCGACTGAAACAGTACAATTTTAAATAAATGCATTTAAAAAGTTGCACTTTTGTTTTATTGATTTCAAGAATATTTTGCTGACAATTAACTTCCTGGTGAGAAGACAGAGACTAATTTTTTTTTTAAGAATCACATTGATTGTTGATCTATTATTATACTATAGCTGAGTAAATTAACGTTTTTTACTCTAATATATATGTTTTCCTATATACTTTAATCAACCAAAATACAAGAGACTTGGTATTTTTCTATCTAATTTACATACGTGAATGTGGCGTGTACAGACATTATGTACATTAGATGGCAGCGCTGAAAAAACAAGAGTCACTCTTTCTCTAAATTTACACAGAAACATTAAGAAATATTAGAGTGGTTGTATCAACATAGAGTGAAATTGGACGAGGGAGTATGAACGATAGCTATGTTAGATATGTTCAGTTCATTGAAACATACCTTTTAAAAAAACATAACTCAATCCCAATGGGGATTGAGTTATATTTGAAAAAATATGTCTAAATTGCTCGAAAATTTGTAATTAACCGATCTCGCTATTTCCATCTCTGATTAGCTATCTATGCATTTCTCTGGTCCACTCTCACACTAGTTAATAAAGTTTACTGGCACACCCGCTCACCCAATTAATACTGAGTACATTATTTGGCCTTTGAACGAGTGGTTATAGCACTTGTCTTTGGGCTGGACGACCCGGGTTCGATCCCACTCACGGCATGCGGATTTTCGGGTCTGAAAACTCCCTCTGTCCACCCAGCAGTAAATGGGTACCTGACTAAAACTCAGGGAGGATTCAAGGCAGCGGTAGGAGAGGGATGGGCTCCGCCTTCCATATACTGTGCCCTAGACACGGTGATTCTTAACAAATCACCGCCGCTACGGCCATGGGCAGTGTGCGATGTCGGCAACGACACTCGTGCGCGTACAGGCTATGCGACCGTTACCTTTTTTTTTTGCATTATTTGGCCGCACCCCAAAACTGAATGTTATGAATATGCTAGCAGGAAGACCCGAAGTTGCTCGGGATTTAATTAGAATGTCTATCATATCCTTTTTCACTGTGCTCATAACACTATATTGCTTTCTTTGTTTTTTCAACCATTCCCGTCTCGTTTCGCTTCCTAATATAGTAGGAAGCAGCTGACATGTTGAAAACTCTTCGAATCAGTGTCTTATACATATGGTTTCAATTTCATTGAAATTGGATATACATATATTAAAAGTTTCAAGGAAATTCCGTCCTCATGTGTTGACCCGAACCACGTAGATATTCAGCACATTAGAGGTAATGTAGGGATGTGGGACCACTTCCATTGTCTTTCTCAAAAAATGTGATGATATAACTAAAAGAAAATGGTATATATTTGAAGTTTTAAAGGAGGTTCAGCGCCCATAGCTCCCTGGTGGTAGGAAGGCACTTAGAGATTCGGGACCACTTCCATTGTCTTCACCAGAAAACATTATACATATGATTGATATTTAATAAAAATAGGATATATTTGTACTCATGAGAAGATTATGCATCATTGCTTATTTAGGCGTGAACACAGAGATTCGGGAACACTTCCATTGTCTTCCCCAATCAATCTAACACTTTAAAACTTTATGTAGATTCTCTAACCTTTTTTCTATATGAAACACGATACACATATACACAGACATTTAGTTATATATATATATATATATATATATATATATATATATATATATATATATATATATTTGTGTTATAATGGGATAATTACAGGAGGAAATCTGGGTATGAGAGCTCAATGTAGTAAACAGAGCAAGAATAACATAAAATATAATAACACGAAATCACATAATTGTCGATGCCTCAACACGGTGTTGAGCCAATTATTTGTGTTATAATAGGATAATTCCAGGAGGAAATCTGGGTATGAGAGCTCAATGTAGTAAACAGAGCAAGAATAACATAAAATATAATAACACGAAATCACATAATTGTCGATGTGATTTCGTGTTATTATATTTTATGTTATATATATATATATATATATATATATATATATATATATATAAAGATTCCCGAAAAAGTGTTCATGGTAAACAACTGATGATCCCTTAAATATTGTTAAGACTAGCGTAAATTCTTGGAAGCAAACTAATATAGTGACTGTAAAAAGTAAATTGACTTATAAGAAAAGTGATTTTCCACCGAACGACTTGGGACTAAAAGGTTTTGTTTTTTTATATATAGTTTTAATGGTAGAAAAACTTCCGAGACTATATATATATACATATAGATAGATAGAGAGAGAGGTAGAGAAAGAGAGAGAGTGAGAGATGGAGAGATAGATGGAGATAGAGAGAATAATTTCGATACCGACCGGACCCCAAAACGGTGTTAAATATACTTGTTATTTTACTTTTACAGCGGTTTCATTTCGAGTGACTATACAATTATACAAGGTTTGAATTTTACAGTCAAAACAAAATCTTCAGGACAAATTGTTCATATACAGAATTAATAAGACACACATCAATATCGAAGCACATGTCAAGGCAGGCATAATGTTTTGAAAAGCCAAGCCTTGTTCTCGAATGAAAACTGAGTCATTTTAATTAAATAGATTTACCTACCGTAATTGTTCCCTTGATATTAAAATGTTGGTATAATCTTACGGTTGGATACAATTAAGAACATTTCCCAATTTATTGTGTGTATTTTACTCACTTGAAACTTTTACTTATTGAGGTATATAAATGACAATTTATTTGTTCAGAAAGGGAATTTAAAGCCTAAAAATTAAAATGTTTTTATTAACTTTCTTTTCATTTGTTCTTAATATTTGTGTGTAGGAAACTGTCAAACATTCAATTTGATCAAGCTCGTACATAATTAAAATTTCCCTTTTCAGGAAATGGGGCTTAATGCCTAAAAATTCATATATTTCCATAAATAGTTGTGTTTGGAACACTTTTAAATAAATATGACGATAAAAATGTATATGTTGCAGGTGATCAAAAGGGGTTATGGAATCGAAATCATGTGTAATCATTAAAAAGTGCAAGATGTTAGGCTAAAATACGTCAACGCAATAAACACATAATGATATCGCGTCAGCTATGTGAATATATGGCTGGCACAACTGAAATGATGGAAGTAGAAAAGTTTTCATTTTATGACGTCTATTAGAGGATTTTAAAAGTATCACATTTCAGTTTCATCTTATGTAATATTATTATGACTCGGGGGGGGGGGGAGATGAGATGATAGTTACTATGACATGGGTGAACCGTCACAAAAATTTCACACAACGTACGTCTCCCGGTGTGTCTATTCATAGCTAACACGTTCTTCCAACACTGAACTGTAATTGGATCCGTATCGCCGTAAACAACTGTTACACGTGGCTTCTGAATGACAACACGGGTGCCGTCACTTGCACTTCTAAAAGATGGATCGTGACCCAGTGTTTAATGAACAAGACACGAATTGAAAAAAGATGTAGATTTTATAAACAATGTCATAAATAGAAGATAGACCATATGCTATCTGGCCAGGAAGTAAATGTAGTATCTGTTCCGATGGATACTGCACCCCATAGACTGGTATTGTCTTGTCCTTCGGGGCTTGATTTACGCCGGTCTGTGGGTGTCCTGTGCAGTTCTAGGAGGTCCACCCTCCCAGGCTTTGCCTCCCCTCTTTGGGGAGCAGTAAGTTTATTGCTTACTGCCTAGGGCGCTCCTACCGGGGAATGTCGACAGGGCTGCCCAAGAAATTTTTAATGGCCAGAGTGCTCACCTTCTCGGGCGCTGGCTTTTCAAGCCCCACTTTCCAGACCCGACCTTGGGTCACATCTTACTTGTGGGAGTAAGATAACATTGGCCTTGTGCCTAACCTCCTGCAGATGGGGTAAATAAATATACTTACATATCATAATAGACGATCCGTGATCTGTTGAGTAGACGTTAGCACACTGTACATTAGTGTATACATTCGTAATCGATTGTAAAGATGAATAGATATCTCTATATATTAAAACTCAGTGCCTGTATGTGTGTGTGTGTTAAGTTGGTGGGTTCCTTATAGAAATAAAGGTAATAGAATTTACATAACATTTAAAAGTGTATTTTTATGTAAAATCTATCGGGGAAGACAATGAACGTATTCCCGAATAACTAAGTGCGCGTCTAAAGGGGGATATAAAGACATAGCCCTATTAACACTTCAAATATATCTTATTTATAATAAATTAAAATCATGTGTATGAAATTTTCTGGGGAAGACAATGGAAGTGGGCCTTATCTCTAAGTGCCCTCATTACCTAACAGCTATGGACGTCGAACCCCCTAAAAAATTGAAATATATAATAGTTGCATTAAATTTTAAACATATGCATAAACTTCTCTGTGGAAGAAAATGGAAGTGATCCCGAATCTCTACGTTACACTGTATAAGTCGAATATCTATATGGCTCTACCTCTAAGTCATCTATGAGGACAGAAATCCCTTAAAACTTTAAATAGGTATATTCGATTTTAATAAAATGTATATGATATGTATAAAACACTAATTCAGATAGTTTTCTAACATTTCATTTCCTGGGACAATATTAGGGTGCGAAACGGGTGTTTGGGGCCAATAAAAGTAAATACATTAATGTGGTGTTATGAGCATAGTTTAAACCTACACAGTTGTGACACTCATTACATCCCGAGCAACGTCAGGTCTCCCTGCTAGTATATTATCAAACTAAATTGATTCATTGCTAGTGTATGCAACATGTATTAGATTTTAAGACATTGTATAACGACTTAAAATATATTTTACGTTTCACATTTTTAACACAAATGTATGCCGCCATTGGTCTTTTTAAGAAAACCTATTTTGTGGCCATTGGTATTGAGCCACTCAATATTTACCTACCTCTCAGTAAGGCACAATGTCGTGTTTCAATGTTGTAAAAATCCGGTGAAGGGTCCAAAATGTATACATAAACGCTATTCTCCATTAGCTCAAAAAGAATTATTTTTGTTTACAAACATAATTTATAATTGTTTTTGCCATAAAAAACAACAACAACACGTAAATATATTCATCGTAGTTATTAACTATCTTATACGTAGATTTTCCCCATAATTTCACAAAATATTTTTTTCGTACAATCTATAAAGTTATAGAGGCTAGGTAAAGATGAAAATTGATATACGCATATACTGTACCATGACCGCCAAAGGAGCGGGTATAAACTAGCATTAACAAAATAGTTCAATTCTAAGAAGATATTATGATCACTAATAAAATAATGGACCTGTTTGATTTAGATGTTATCTAAAATACACATCTAAGGGCGTGTCTATAATAAGCGAATCAGGTACAGCATCTAGATAATTCATCCTGATCTAAATTGGTGAAAACTGCGTAAAAATAGAGCACGCACATATACTTTTATAGAATCACCCTCCCCCCATCTCCATTTTTATAGAATCACCCGTGCCCATGTTTTATAGAATCACTCCCGTCTCCAGTTTTATAGGATCACTTCTGTTTTCATTTTTATAGAATCACTCGTCTCTATTTTCTATAGAATCACCCCCGTCTCCATTTTTATAGAATCGCTAACTTCTCCCCTTTTTATAGAATCACCCCCGTCTCCATTTTTATAGAATCATTTCTGTTTCAATTTTCATAGAATCACTTCTGTTTCAATTGTCATAGAATCACTCCCGTCTATATATTTATAGAATCACTTCTGTCTCTATTTTTATTGAATCACTCTCGTCTCAATTTTAATAGAATCACTCCCGTTTATATTTTTATAGAATCATTCCCTTCTCATTTTAATAGAATCACTCCTGTTTCCATTTTCATAGAATCACTCCCGTCTCTATTTTTATAGAATCACTCCTGTTTATATTTATATAGAATCATCCCCGTCTCAATTTTATAGAATCACTCTCGTGTCCATGTTTATAGAATCACAGACGTCTTCATTTTAATAGAATCACTTCTGTCTCCATTTTTTATATAACCACTCCCGGCTCCATTTTTAGAAAATTACTATCCCTCCAAACTCTATGGAATCAAAATATTTTAATTTGAAGTCTGGCTTATTTTGAGGAACGACATAAATAACCTAGAGACCGACTATGTCTGTGTGTATAGTATAATAGACAAAATATAACAATATTGATGTATTTATTGTTGAGCGAATCGGACTAATGCACAGAATCCTGAAGATTATCTGGTCTGCATTAAATACTCCTCGTTGGCCGTAGCTATTAGTTACATTTGGAAAATTACGGGGGTTTCCCCTTGACACGCATAGCAAAAAGAACCAGTGTTTTCATACGAAGTCAGGGAAGGTTTGGTTTAGAACACACAAAGAAATGGCGTCTGCACATGCGCAGAAGCAACCTTGTTATCATCCATCCATTAACTCGCGGCTCCACACCTGGCGCATCCCTTAATTGTAATATGCAGAGGAACAGACGACCAAAGTCGAGTAACAAAGCTACTTCAGACGGCATGCCTACCAGGCGAGGATCCATCCTCGACAATAAGTCCGAAAGAGACTGGGCCATTGCAGTGACCTTTTATTTATCGGGCTGTGGTATTTTGTTCTGGGTAGTTCTTAGATGTATATCCTCCCAAGCATTGCCTTCCCGCTTTGAGACAGAGTTAATTGATTGCTATCTCCTTGAAGTGCCCTCCACATAAAAAGCCGAACGGTTTGCTCAATGGTTTTTTTATTGGGTCAAAGTGCACACTCTCCTGTGCAGCCGCTTACACTTCCAACCTTCCGGCTTTGTGATACATCTTCCCACGGTGGAAGGGGAGTAAATACCGACGACAAGAGAACGACGGGTTCCGATGTTGACTCCTCCTCGATTTTTAACAGAGCCCTGTTAGCCGAGTAATGCTTACACTATCACTTTGCCACCATACCTAGCACACCGAGGAAGGGTTGGACTTCAAGGGAAAATATTTTTGGGTGGAGATGTAGGCGATTAAACTATTGTATATATAATTGAATCATTGTACTTGTACTTTAAACGGCACTCGGTCGGGGTTGGTTGAGCCAGCTCCATTTCTGGTTCCAACTACGAATACCAAAAACGCGGGTTTTAGCTACAATCTCCATGTCTGTATTCACCATTTTAATCTGTGTCTCTAGGTGTTCGCCTTTGCGTTTTCCGCAGCCATCGGTTACGATTAGGGTCACCAACTTGCTTGTGACTCCCTTTTTGTACCGGCAAAGTGTGTCGAAACTAATGAACTCTCCCCTTGAAAAGAGTCTCCATGATGCCGGTAATGTTACATCTTGCACGGGTGGTACTGTTCGGTATTTGGTCTGAGAGGCGGATGTGTAGGATTTGTCGTATGCAGTACATGTCGAAGACCTTTACTGTGTGAAAGCTTCCTTTCACAGAAGCTGTGTCTCGAAACCGTATAGGAGAATTTTGCATATTAGCGCTTGGTATATTCTCAATCTTGTCGAGACCACAATCTACTCTTCATTGATTCGTTAGGCATCACCTTTATTACGGATGAATCCATTATTGGACCATTAAACTATGTGTCAAAACTAGCGAAGTCACATTTTCAGAAAAGTTTCTGTGACGCCGGTGGTGTGGTATCGTTGGGTATCGCCGGCATCAACTGCATGCAGTAATTCTAAGAAATTATACTATAATATTGTTATACACTAAGAAATAACAAAAATGCCCATCGTGTAACATTAGCGAGACGTACAACAATCTAAATAGCAACACATTTTAAGAAGCTATTGTAATTTGTGCAATTAACCTTTGATTTGAAGCTCATTAAAAACTAATTGATATTTAATCGTTTCGCTCAAATCTCTTCCTATTTATAACAATGAAACCTAAGTGTGCATTCAATCGCATTCACAGGTTATTTTCTAAGGAATTAGAAAAAAAAACGATAGTAGGTGTTCCTAAAAAAACGTGTATATATATTTTTAGTGTTTTTTTTTAAACTGAGTTCACCCCAAACAATGCAAGTTGCCACTGTAGACGATAGGGGCTACTGAGAATTAGGGTGAAAGTTTAGGGGGTCATCCTAAATTGGAAGCTGTGCAGCTAGATGTTTGTTCACATTAGTTTTAAATTCCTGTGTGTCAGTTGAGTCGGGGAAACAGGGAGCAGGGAAGGAGTTCAAAAGGCGGGCAGCTCGGGGAAAGAAACTATTGGAGTAGAAGGCTCTCCGGTATCTGGGGACCTCTACAGTGAATGGATATGATTTGACTAATTGTTGGGTTGGTCGAGTGAATTTACGTCGAGGCGGCACCAGAGCAGCAAGTTCATCGGAGCACATTCCATTGAAGTACTTGTAAAACAAACACAACGATGCAACATTGCGGCGATGAAACAGGGGCTGGAGCTTGGTAGATAGTGAGGGACCTATCAGATGAGATACTCTTTTTTGTACCTTGTCTATGAGGGAGAGACTAGTGGATAGTGCACCAGCCCAGATGTGGCAACATAACTCCATGCATGGACGGATGGTGGCTTTATAGAGATATAGGATACTGTCATGTGTGAGAAGTTTTTAGCACAGTAGAGGGAGCCCATCTTCTTTGCAGCAGTTTTGGCAATTTCTTCTATGTATTTGTTCCGATTCATGCTACCCGTGAATGTTAGGCCGAGAAGCTTGAACGTTGGACTCTCAGGTAGTGTGTTATTTGCCATGACAATCAGTGGGTGAATAAGTTTATTGTATTGTTTTTATTAATAGAACTAATGGCGGATATTTAGAAATAAAGTAAGATCCTTTGTATTCGAGTGTCTTATAATACCAGTTTTGCGTTTACATACAGAATGATGCAGCTAAAAAGACGTATCATTCATTTGTGAAAAGATCGACAAATAAGTTATTGAAGAGTAAAAACTTGAATATTAACGGTTTTGTTTTTTAACATTTTTTTTCTTAATTTTGTTGGTAAAAAATCACTGATGAAGCCTTTTAAAAACATTTTGAGTTTTCTTATTACAAGAATATATGTTTTAAAATGGGCAGAAATAGATGTTTGAATTAAAATGTTTGAATTAAAATGTTTTTTGAAACAAATTCAACACATTTACTAAATTATTATTATATTATATGTTGAGCTGTAGTAATGTATACACTATTGAGCTATTATCCGATTCTAGTGTGAATTTAAATGAACTTTTATAAAATGTATATTTATATATATTTCCTCTTTCTTCTTCTATAGTCTTCCTTTCATCTCTCTTTCTCTCTTTTTCTTTGTCACTGTCTCTTCACGATCGATGCGTCGTGTTTTCACCAATCCCAGAGACAAACTAACCCTCAAACCAAAACACACCTCTTTCATACATTCTATGGCTGATAGCGTAAATCTCGCATGTTTATTATTATATTATATGTTGAGCTGTAGTAATGTATACACTATTGAGCTATTATCCGATTCTAGTGTGAATTTAAATGAACTTTTATAAAATGTATATTTCTATATATTTCCTCTTTCTTCTTCTATAGTCTTCCTTTCATCTCTCTTTCTCTCTTTTTCTTTGTCACTGTCTCTTCACGATCGATGCGTCGTGTTTTCACCAATCCCAGTGACAAACTAACCCTCAAACCAAAACACACCTCTTTCATACATTCTATCGCTGATAGCGTAAATCTCGCATGTTTGTCCATGTCCACAAGCAAATGTACAAACAATTTGCCTCATCTTATTTCGGCGAAGTAAGTCTCCGTTATGGTCTAATAACCTAAAAGTATTAGGTCGTTCAGAAACATATATTTATTCATGAAAAGATTTTCAGTTTTCTAATGACGTGAAACTTTTGCAGTGCTCACAGTAAGTATAGGGGGCATTTCCTTGACGCTTTGACGTGGATTTTGCGCAACAAGTGCTTGTAATTGTTTATTGTCACGGCCGCCCTCTAGCTTATTCGCCTTCAAGACTCTCATCTCTACTACGGAATTTCTAGAACAACCATTAGTACTGTCCGATCGCTTGCGGATCCAGCTCCGCATGCTCTATTGATATTGGCAGTTTCGGAGGTAATGTGCCCAGGTTGAACTCATGCAACATAATAAGGCGTAGATCATGTTTTGAAATGTTCATCATTGAGGGTCTTTTATGTTTAAAAATAGTTTCTATCTAAATGATAGTTACAAATTATTATTAGGAACCTATTAATTATCATACAGGGTGACCCCCCAAAAACGGGCTCCCTTGTACACTTTATGTGATATCTCCTTTATTTATTCATCGATTGCCTTTATTTTACAGGACATGGTAGAATCAACGACCGTGAGTACACCAATACCACAGTGGGGGTTGGGACAAATAATACACTGTGTTAAAATTTACTACAAGACAGGCTCGTTTAAGAAAACCCAGGACAGTTTAATGAATCAGTTCGAATGTGAAAAGGGTCAATCCAAAAGCAAAATTCAGAACTGGGATGACTACTTCGAGAAGTATGGGACCGTGGAGAACCTCAACGCTGCCAGTGAGAACCATCCAAGCCACTCGGGACGTCCCAAGAAGCGGACAGCCGAGCTGATAGAAAGTGTGAGAGAGTCTCTCCAGGAGAGTCCGAAACGCTCTGTGCGTAAGCGAAGTCAGTCCCTCGGTACCTCCCGTGAGACTTGCAGGAGAGTGCTGGTGAACGATATCAGGGCTTACCCATACAGAATACAGACGCTGCAGACCCTTACAGCCTCAGACAAGAACGAGAGGAGCGCTATGGCAGTCAAGATGCTCGATAAGATCAGGTTTCCTTAACCTCCTTCGGACCTCAGATGAAGCCCACTTCCATCTTGATAGAAAGGCGAACTCCAAGACATATGTCTTCTGGGGGTCCTCCAGACCCACTGAAGTAGCCACCAAGCCCCTGCACTCTCCTAAGTGCACGGTGTGGGCTGCAATCTCGGTCAGAGGCATCATCGGACCACTCTTCATCGAAGAATCTGGCGCAGCAGTGACAGTCAGCAAGGAGCGGTATGTGGAGGTCCTTAAAACCTTAAAGAGTGAGCTCCAGACCCTCTATCCGTCGCTCATGAGCAAGTTCTGGTTCCAGCAAGACGGAGCAAGTTCTCACACCTCAAACCTGTCCCGAGATTGGCTGAAAGAGAACTTCGGAGGCCGAGTGATCAGTCTCAAGACTAATTTTGAGTGGCCACCCCATAGCCCGGACCTAATCCCCCCACCCCGATTTTTTCCTTTCGGACTATCTTAAGGACAGAGTAAACGCAGGGAAACCCAGAACCATAACGGAACTCAAGGAAGCCATCAGGGAGGAAATGAGAGCCATTCCCAATTCAGTCTGTAAGAACGTCATGGACAACTTCGTTCTGCGCCTCAAGAAATGCACGGAGCTAAATGGAGACTATCTAGAACACATGCTGTAGAACGGAGAAAAAAGGCCAAATATCCTAGTGTTTTGATGTGATGTTTTGAACTAGTTATGCCCAAAAATTCATTTAATTCGGACGAAACATTAAGAAAAAGGGGCCTAATTAGAATTGGAGCCCGTTTTTGGGGGGTCACCCAGTATATGTTAAAATTTACCAGGAATTAACTACAAATGCTGTGTTAAAATTACTTTTTAAAACCTAGCGCTCCAGACGGCCACTTCTATTGGTACGACCTAACGTATATGTATATATTTATGTATTAATATATATATATATATATATATATATATATATATATATATATATATATATATTTGTTTTATTTTACTGCAGTCGAATGTCTCAAAAATAAAACGGGGCTACCACTTGATCTCTACATGAGATACATAGATATTCGAATATTCATTAAAGTTCTCTTTACCTGTCAGATGTTGAATTAGTAAAGAAGTCAAAAACATTAATTTTCCTTACTCAAATTCATCAGTAAACTCTATTATAGTATATCTTTTTCTGGTAACTTGGTCTTATCAGATTCCAGGAGAAGAATTCATCTAGTCTGGTTTTGTATCAATCTACTGCTACTTGAAGTAACATTATTTAGAGAAGGTGCACTATTTCTCTTATGAGCCAGTGTTTAGCTGTGTAGAGGGGATCTTATTTGGGTTTCGAATACTATGTTATTTTGAATATTTGGTCAGGGTTTAATTGCAGAGTGAAGTACCATCATGTCAGATTGTCCTGACAAACCTATTTACAGAGAGACCGAAGACACTCGAAGATAGTGTCTAGTAGGTAAGCCAAACTATATATATATATATATATATATATATATATATATATATATATATATATATATATATATGTGTGTGTGTGTAACGCCCTAATATATGTACAGCTCAAGTATTTAATTTAATTCAATTAATTTGGCAAAGAAGAAAACACGCTTCAGTTGCCATGCAGAGGTCGAGTGCTACAAATTTACACAGAAGAGGATACAGTAAAACAGTATCTACCTAAATTAACAGTGAATTGTTGCGTTGTTATCGCATTAAGTCCCTCTCTTCGAAGTCTATTCTAAAGTACAGGGATCCTTATTAAGAAGGCGGCCATCCTCCGGTTCAATCGAAATCGAGGGTTAAATGGTTTCTTGTGGTGTCCGCGTAGACCTCTTTCTTGTGCAGGATGGACTAATAGGCCTGGAGGTATATCGTAATGACCATTGAGTAGATTGTAGGCCAACATCAGATCACCGCGTAATTGTCGGTGCTCAAGGGAGAAAAAGTTAGGTTTCTTGAGTCGGCTTTCATAGGGCAGATCCGATTGACCCTGCACCATTTGAGTAGCCAGTCTTTGAACTCTCTCCAGATGCTGGATATCACGTATTAGTAATGAAGTTGTCAAAAAAACACTTTGGTAACTGGATTCTGTCTCTCTCTCTCTCTCTCTCTCTCTCTCTCTCTCTTTTGCTTTGTATATATCTATATGTATAATAGAAAGAACAAGAAGAAATATGAAAATAATACAAAGGTAATATCATATTGACACCGGAAATTAGTTAATAAGACGTTAATAACGGATGAAAGCAGATGATACAAATAGCGTGGAAAAAGTTGTGTAATGTTTTGAGAACAAATGAGTGATAAGAAAATAGAAAAAAGAAAAGACAGAAAGAAAAGACTAAGGAAATGATGGAAAAGACGATATAGGTTTTCCTAAAAAAATGGGTATATGTTTTTTTGTGTGTACGTATTGTTTTAATTAACAGAACAAATGGCGGATATTATGAAAGAAAGTAAAATCCTTTGTACCCGAGTGTCTTATAACACATAACACGAGTTTTTTTTACGTTTGTATAGCAAAACGTTGTAGCTAAAAACAATGCTAAAAAAATGTAAAAAAAGATAAATAAGTTAAATTTTGAATGTTAACGGTTCTGTTTTTAGGGGGGGGTAATTTTGTTAGTAAAAAAATTAACGGATGAAGCTTTTTAATAAAATCTTGCGTATTGTTTAAAAAAGGCAGAAACAATTGTGTGAGTTAAATTGTTTGTAAACAAATTTAAAACATTTATTAAATTATATCATATGTTGAGCCATAGTAGTGCATACAGTATTGAGTAATTACCCCAACATTTGTGTTAATTTAAAAGAATTTATTATATATATATATATATATATATATATATATATATATATATATATATTAATTATAAGTAAATAATATTAACTTTTTTATACCTAAATACGGCAGCGTTTCAAGCTTTCGCTCTCATCAGGGGAGGGATGATAATCTCAAACGGTCGCACGGTTCGATCCTCTGTGACTGAATCAACCTGGACTCCACAAGCAAGCGTCATAACCATTAGGCCACGAGACATTACCACATTCACGAAGGAAATTTAAGTTCTATTTATGCGAAAAACTGACTAAAGATTCTACGAACGTTGTCGGAATATGCCTTATAGCTACGTGTGAATCTATCTTTAACTTCCTCGAACAAGGCTCACATTTAATCTTATTATAGGGGCCTATAACAATATTATAATCTCAGACGGTTGCACGGATCGAACCCTTGGCACAGAATCAACCTATATATATATATATATATATATATATATATATATATATATATATATATATATATATATATATATATATATATGTACCAACCCTAAAATCTAGCTGGGCTCTTTAGTAAGTAGTATTGATGCAATGCATGTTTCTTTCAGTATAGAATATTTTGACGACGGCAGCCTTTAAACAGAATTAATCTCTCTCTGATTTTCCGGTGTGTTGATGACTGCCGTGTGAGCTAAGACGTCGCAATTTGGGTTTGACACATGACTCGTGTTCTAGGGTTTTAGTCTGGCGATCGGTATGAATACTATTCTCTACACTGACGATTCCCGGAAGGATGAAACGTATAATATTTATAATTATATACACACACACACCCACACACACACACACACATATATATATATATATATATATATATATATATATATATATATATATATATATATATAGAGAGAGAGAGAGAGAGAGAGAGAGAGATATTTAAATATATATATGCATATATTTTCCTCTTTCTTATTCCCTCTATCTCTCTCTCTTTTTCTTTGTCCCAGCCTCATTCACGAACGACGTGTCGTGTCTTCAGCAATCCCAGAGACGAACTGGCCCTCGAACCAAAACCCACCTTTCATATCATCTACGGCTGAGAAACTCCAATCTTGTGCTTGAATCAGTCTTGTTTTAGTTGATGGCGCATGCGCTGTTTCCTTAACGTTTAGCTTCTGTCTAGCAAGTTATCCACATCCATAAGATACTCTACAAGCTTCTCCGCCACAGTCGAATAGCCTAGAAGTAGCATTTGGTTACGGAAATAGACAGACAGACACACGCATCGCTTGTCGTATAGATACAATCAATATTTCTTGACAAATGGGATAAAAAATAAAGTCGGCGGCCAAACCTTGCAAAGCGGGTTTTTTTTAAGCATTTAAAAACTTCCTCTTCTTTTGTGTGCCTAGCGACAGGCGGGATTTTCACAACCAGTGCTTCCTCGAAAGCTTTCCCGTCCATGGAACAGATTGCTACGGAACTGCTTCACTGCATGTTACAACATAGTTTCCTCAAATCTAATGTCAACAAATTCCTGTTATGAACCGCTGTCACAAGTATTTAAACTCATTCTCAATCCTCTCATAATGTTCTTCATCTCTCAACTGACAATCATTCCGTCTTGTTAACCCTTATCCTCGAGTGGCTCTTGGCCTTGATAAGTGGTGATACATTATTACAAAAAATAACATTTGAATTAGAATTCTTAATTTCATTACGGTGGCATCCCAAGGACTGTTTATGTCAGTTAGGAACTATAATAGTTTATTATTTTCGTCATCGTATTATTATTATTATTATTATTATTATTATTATTATTATTATTATTATTATTATTAGTGGTAGTAGTAGTAGTAGTAATAGTAGCAGTAGTAGTACTACTAGTATTAAATGTAATGTTACTTGCATTTTAATCTCTCTGTAACACACCTAGAATCTCCAAAATAATCTATACGAAATTTAATATAATTTCATTGAGTCGTTTTTTAGCAAATGTTTCTTCTTTTTTTATTAATTTTAATTTTTAATTTAATTTATTTATTATTATTGTTATTATTATTGTTATTATTATTATTATTATTATTATTATTATTATCATTAGTAGTAGTAGTAGTAGTAGCAGTAGTAGTAGTAGTACTAGTAGTATTAAATGTAATGTTATTTGCATTTTAATCTCTCTGAAACACACCTAGAATCTCCAAAATAATCTATACGAAATTTAATATAATTTCATTGAGTCGTTTTTTAGCAAATGTTTCTTCTTTTTTTATTAATTTTAATTTTTAATTTAATTTATTTATTATTATTATTATTATTATTATTATTATTATTATTATTATTATTATTATTATTATTATTATTATTATTGGTAGTAGTTGTCGTAGTAGTGGTAGTGGTGGTTGTGGAAAGAGAAGAAGAAGAAGCAGAAGAAGAAAAAGAAGAAGAAGAAGAAGGAGGAAGAGGAGTCGTAGAAGAATTATGATAACAATATGTACTCTCATTGCACCACCGACATCTCAAGCATGCTCCATGCCAAATTTAATGCACTTGTAACTGGCAGTTTTAAAATCTGTCAACCAAGAGCCGAATACAACTTCCCAATTAAAATATGAATTCTGTTTAAAACATCACATCTTTTTAAAAATATAGCAGGGATATTTCAAGTGGTTAGCTGCCAAGTAAGCCGCCATTTTTTATCGATGGATTCTGTATCTTTTTTAGCGAGTACGAGTCAAATTAGCCCACCGTGTACCGGCTATGCAAAGTCTGAACTTCATCACGGGTATATTGCCGAACTTTAGAATCTTTATGTGAATGAAGCTCGAGAACATGTACCTAATTTTGTAATTGAACACTTTTTTTTACTCCACGGGAGTAGATTGTTCTAATTCCGTCAACCATTACCGGGTAGATGTGTGACTTTTTTTTATTCTTACTTATTATCACCTGTAGTAAAAAAAAAAATACGCTTCATCCCATTCATTGCTGACAGCATTAGAACAAACTACTACCATAGGAAAAGGGTTCAGTTTTTAAATTTCGTACACGTTCTCGAGTTCGGCGATTTCATATAACCGTTCTGCAGAAAATTGTTGCCAGTCACTTAAGTTACCAAATGTTGTAGAAGAAAGGTTCACTAGATATTATTCTTCATTTTATGTTCTTGTTCTTTTTTATTTTAGTTTTTTTAAATTTTTAGTAATTATTTAATACGCGTGATCTATGAGAAAATAACTGCGTGGATTTATTGTTGGATCATTTCTTTTTCATTGTTCGATTTACATTTTTATCAATTCAAGACGGAAACTCTTGTTATATATATATATATATATATATATATATATATATATATATACATATATATATATATATATATATATATATATATATATATATATATATAGCATTAGATAAGATGAAAGAATAAAATAAGGTGCGAATCAAATTTTATTACAATTCAAAGTTCAAGCAAAGTAATTGAAAGTCCTTAACCCATGGGTTTTCAAAGAAAATTCTTCTCGTCTCCGCTGACGAGAAGAATTTTCTTTGAAAACCCATGTATAATACATTTAATGAATCAAAAACATTACTATTGTTCCAAGAATTAGAACATCAAGTCCATTACGGCGTACGATCGTTTCCAAAACAGTTTGGAAATACTTTATTTTATAAATTTATAAAGTTAGTAAAAAACGTCTCTTCACCAGCGCCTATGGCAACACGTCTTACAGAAAAAAGATACAGCGAGAGACAGACAGAGATTTTTTCTTATTAAGTGCTGTTTTTGCGGATTTGTGTTGTTGTTGACAGTTTTATTTCCTATGTCTGCTAATGATGAACAAAAGAAAACGAAAAATTTGGATCAGACAGTGGATTTGAGTAAAATACATCATCCACAGCATGAAAACGGTCAGGTACCCATCTAGAGCGACAGAATGGCCCTTGACGCAATAGAAAAAGGCCAATAGAAGACGAAACACACGGTTGAGAAACAAACTCGATAGCCAGGAATGATCAAAAACCCTAATCATGATGGTGATGAATTTGATGGCTGATAATGATATATGTTTTCTAAATCATGTTGACAATTATAGATTTATTTAAATGTCTCAATTTTAACCGGTTTGTAAAGTCGAAAAACGTCAGCTTTCAGTATATATATATATATATATATATATATATATATATATATATATATATATATATATATATATATATATATATATATATATACTAGCGTGGTCATCCAGCGTTTCCTTGGCTAGATTGTGGGATAGCATGATACGCAAGATCATATACGGGAGAGTTTATTTCAACAGCAATCTTGATTTTGTCAGCTATATATCTTACCCACTGAGCTATTCAGCTATATGTAAATACTCTTAAACTGACGCTTATAAATAGATACATTTCATTGTGTAATATGGTAGAACAGTGTTATCAGCCCTTTTAAAGGTGTCGCTAGAAACTTAGAACTACACCATTATTGCCACGTGCAAATTGTAAATGTGAATACTATTAAATTTAAGGTACACTCCCTAGTATGTCTTCGTTTTTAGAGAGAGACAGGCACACATAACTCCTTAAATCTCTCTCTCTCTCTCTCTCTCTCTCTGTCTATATATATATATATAGAGAGAGAGAGAGAGATCAAGACATAGAGAGAGAAAGAGAGAGAGACAGACGGACGGAAAGGCGTTACGTACTGAATATACAAAAATTCGTCACCTACATTTTATAAAATTCAAAAAAAAGAAAACTATATTCTTTGATATTTCACACCTACTCTATCTAGGGTGTTAAGCAGTTTTAAATTACTATATACCATTTATTAAATGTAAACTTTAACCTCGCATTTAGAGCGCAACTGAAATTCCCCAAATAAAATTAAGGATGCCTCCAGAACACTACTAAAACAACTCTTTTCTAAGTTTATTGCTCCCTCCGCCGTCCGAAGAGAAGCTTATTAATGTTAAATAATTTTGAAAGAAAATGCCGAGTGGAAAAAACACATTGAAATTACAGTGTTTTATTTCTAAATTATGGCTGTAAATCTCGACTCCCTGACGAAATCTGCTCCATAGACCCCTGAGGGGTGAACTGAAAGGCTCAGTAGTACTTCCATTATCATCCTCGGTTATTTTACATGATACAGTTTTAGATCTTATGTAGACTCTTAAACTATTTCTCTCTAAGGCACACGCAAACATTGAGTTTTTGATAGCTAGATAGATAGACAGACAGACAGATAGATAGATAGATAGATAGATAGATAGATAGATAGATAGATGGATAGATAGATAAGTTGATTAATACATAGATACATAGATAGTTATACGATTGTACAGCCCTTGTATGGGTTATAGAAAAATTATACTTTGCCAGTGTACGCATTACTACTCATATCATATAAAATAATGTATCGATTGATGAAGCTAAGAAACGAACTAAGAACGAAATAAAACGTCTTAAACAGGAAAGTTTTAAAAAAGAAAAAGAAGTACAATCACTATAGAAAGAAGAAGAGAAAAAAGAAGAAAAAAACGTCGCACCATGGAAATAGAGTAAAGGACTTATTTCTGAATTTATTTTAGACTGCACCGAGTTGTCGGACTTTCTATTTACTTTTTACTTCCCCTACCTACTTTAAAGGACCGTTTTTACCTGCTAACCTTTCTGTAACGGGGTGGATATATATATATATATGCAGATACGTACACATTGGTATTTTTTATAGAGTGAAAGATAAGTATATTTAGATATATTAGAAAAATATACTCGAACAGAACAGTTTGGCACCACTTTTATGTCCCCTTTGCGAAAATTGAAATCAACATATAATGCTACTAAGCCTTATGTCAGGAACCCTTATTCCAATGTTGATAAATATCTATTACATAATTTTAATTCCAGAAAATGTCTCAAATATAAGGTTTAAGCTTAAGGTTTTAGTAAAAATTCTCAAAGAGAAATTGTTAGAAGAAATTATAATTCACGGAATCTTACTTAATTGATTTCTAATGACTATAGATCAAATTAAATGCTAATCTAAAATATTTGAATTTTCAAATGGGAGGGTTTGCATATATTTTGTCCCCTAAAACTTATTAAAATACCTAAAAATGGAATTTGGGGGTTATTTATATATTGATGTATGATACTTATTGTAAAACTTTCACAAAAGTATAGCTTAATTAGTTTAGGTGTTAATTCTATACATATAATATATAAACATATATTAATATAATATCCACACACCTACCCTTGTATTCATACTAGAAGAATACCTGTTTCAGGACTGGTATAATTAATTCTCAGCACAGAATAGTTTTGCACCACTTTTATGCACCTTTAAAAAGATTAAGATCACCATATTGTGCTACTAACCCTTGCGTTTAGAATCCTTATTAAAATTTTGATAAAAGTCTATTACATTATTTTGTATTCTAGAAAATGTATAAAATTTCAGACTTAAGCTTAACGGGTCTTAAGAAAAATTGAAATTAGGGTAAATCTTGCTTAATTCTTGTCTAATGAGTATGGGTCAAATTCAGTGCAAATTTTAAATATCTAAATAAAATTTAAATTCAGTAAATATTGCTTAACTGGTGTCTAATGACTATGCATTAAATTCAATGCAAAACAGAAATGTTTTACATTTTTCAAATTGGAATATTGTGTCTATATTATGCCCCCCCCCTATTATCCTATATTTTTTGGTGATCTATTTCACTCCCAACGAACTCTCATTTGGATTTGAATACCTAAATCTCACAGAATGGAATTTTTTCACAACTTCGAATGCTTGGATTACCTTCAACACGTGCTTCATACTTTGAATCCTCGGATTTGATTAAACGAACTTTCTATGCTTCTTCAACGGAGATGACTTTTTTTGCGTATTTTAAACTTTTATAATTGTTTATAATTTTATATTTTCAAATGTTTGCATTACAGTAAATTTTACTGACTTATCCGTTGAATTTCACCTGATAATAGAAGAATATCTTTGGAAATACATGGATTAAGGAAAAACTTTTTTTTATATTAGTACTCTTGTTTGAACAATTGATTATTTTATAGACATTGCATTTCATTCATTTTTTCTCACCACACTTATCTTCTTATATATATATATATATATATATATATATATATATATATATATATATATATATATATATATATATATATATATATATATATATATACTTTATTGTATTTATTAAGTAAGTTACTAAAAATTATATAAAACTGAAAGTTCCATATTAGGTTTTCTTCTGAAGTTATGTCAAGAAGTAAAGGTACTTTTTAAGCAACACGATCTAAGTCATTGAACCAATCGCATTCATGAACGGCGATTAAAGTAGGATCACTAATTAACACAGGTCCTGGATGTCATGCCAAAGAAAGCTTTGATATATTATTCCATTTTCGCAACATAATTTAACACAAAAAAATTGTTCAGATTTGACAATTCAAATGCGTTATACATGGAATAAATTCATTAAAAAAATAAATATATAATTTGTTTCTTCTGTATGTATTAACCATTTCGAATTAAAAAAAACCTTCACCAAAATTAACTGATTTAGCATTATATAACCCGAAAAGTGTTGATATGCCGTAAAAAAAACCTACAAAACCACACACCATGAATAAATATTTTAAGATATAAAGAGCTTGAAGCATCAAACAGTTTTATTAAAATGACCGGATTCGGCATTAATTAACCCGGAAATGGTTAACATGCCGTAAAACAAAACAACCAAACCAAACACCATGAATAAATATTTGAAGATATAAAGAGCTTGAAGCATAACACATTTAGTAAAATTACCTGATACGGCATTAAATAACCCGAATAGGGTTTATATGCTGTAAAACAAAACACCAAACTAAATCAGCATTACAACTTGATTAAATTTGACTAGAGTAACTTCCCTTGTGTGAGATTATCGTTGCTGGCAATCAGAGTAAAGCGTCCGGTTGATCAGCTACTTGGTCAGTCTGGTTTCTACTTGAACCAGTTTCATATTGAATTGCGGCAGATTCTAAGTTTGATTCGTCACAATACCGAACGGAGGGGAACTGTGTTCGGGCAGACGTTGCCTTCTTTATCCGCTACTTTCCTATGCTGAACAGATGGAGCGTGTCGATCGTCATTGAAAGATACCTCTGGAGTGTAAAGGTATTCGTCTGTAGCTGGTGCCTCGTCTGGTTGCAGCTACTCTGACGTTCTTGGCCTTTTGGCTAAGATCAAAGTGTAGTATCTGTTCCGATGGATACTGTACCCCATAGACTAGTATTGTCTTGGCCTTCGGGGCTTGATTTACGCCGGTCTATAGGTCTGTCCTGTGTAGTTCTAGGAGAGGAGATCCACCCTCCCAGGCTTCGCCTCCCCTCTTTGGGGAGGAGTAAGTTTATTGCTTACTGGCTGAGGCGCCCCTACCGGGGAATGCCGACGGCGCTGCCCAGGCAATTTTTAATGGCAAGAGTGCTCACTTTCTCGGGCGCTGGCTTTTCAAACCCCACTTTCCCGATCCGACCTTGGGTCACATCTTACTTGTGGGAGTAAGATAAAACTGGCCTTGTGCCTAACTCCTGGAGAGCAGTAAACAAATACTCTGAAGTAATGTCGCAATACTTTTGGTACAAACGCTGTACCTGTTTGAGAATATTATTTTTACCCGAAATAGGACGAAAAAGAAATAAAACATTTCAGAAACATGAATATGATGGGAACGATGATATTGAAGACGCCTATCAGCGTTTGGTCTTAGGGGACCACTCTTAATTAATGATACTCGCTCAACACACATTTTTATGTAATAGTAGGAGTCCGGGATTAATTATATTGAATTGTGCTAAAATTCTTGCTATTCCAACGATCCGGACTGAAATTAAAAGAACAAGAGGCGACACTATTCGATGATTGATATACATTTACGAATTAAAATAAGATGCCCCCATTCAATCCGAGCTATAGATTCTATATTAAACTATAGCGTGACAGATCAAAGGTCCGACAGAGCCTCTTATCGAGATTATTAGACGTATCTAAAAGAAAATGTGTCGATTAAAGCATTACCTGTCGCGGTTTAAATGAACTTAAGCTTGACTGACAGAAATTGTATAAAAAAATGTATACGTCGTTTAATATCCGCTGGCATGATTATAATCTACTTCACACAGGCACGCAACTGGCTGGAAGAATCTAAACGAGGTTTATTGGCACGAAAACAACGTTTCGAAAATAAGATGTATATGGATTTGATGCAATAAAACACTTACAAAGGGCATGTACAGAGGCGAATACATCTGGCACTAAATAAACGCTCGAGGGGCGGTCACACATTGACAGCGAATGCGAAATCCCAGAATGGACGTTTACATGTGGATGCGTGGGTGTCTAAAATATTATATGAACTAGCCTAAATTGAGATTAAGCGATCGATTTCGAGAGATCAACCCCCGCCAATGCTCGTGCTTTCTACGCCTCTCTCACTTACTCTACTCGAATAATAAAAATATATATTTATATTATACACAAAAACAAACGTGATTTGAGATGTGAGCGCGAACGGCAGAAGAAGAAGAAAAGAAGAAGAAGAAGAAGAAGACGTAGGAGAAGAAGAAGAAGAAGAAGAAGAAGAAGAAGAAGAAAAAGAACAATAAAAAAGAAGAAGAAAAAGAAGAAAAAGAAGAAGAAAAAAAGAAGAGAAGAAAGTGCCGCATTTATTTTGTTTGTGAAACGTTGTGTTGACTCGTTCAAGGAAGCGAACAAAAGAAGAAAGTGCCGCATTAATTTTTGTGAAACGTTGCATTGACTCGTTCATATGACAAGTTGGGATTCGTTATCAAAATTATCTTTCAAAATAAAGATATTTATAAAATATATTTAAATGATCATTGATGAATCAGTTCCGCCCTCTCGCTATCGAACGGGTTTGAATTCTGTTTTCATGAGATTCACATCGTCTTGGTCTGACTTCGAGAACGAAGATCCAAAATTAAGACGATCCGTTCTCTAATGAGTTAAGAACTCAATGCCTGATAGGCAGATCCGGCTAAATCGGTAACAGGTTAATGTCAGACTTATAACGGAAGCGTATCTCCACGTTCTATGTGCGTATTTTTTCAATGTCTGAGACTGGCTTTTTTTGTTTTCTAAAATGCGGAGAGAGACTCAGGAATTGTACTTCTCTAAATCGTTCAGTAACTAAGAATAATAGACTAGTCTTGAACGTTTATATATGCGCTTAACGTTGACTTCAACTCGTCTTTAAACATGTTTCGCGATGTTCCAACACGTTTGTCTCGAAAAGCAACTAAACGTATATAGGCAAACTAGAAGAGTATTTATTTACCTCCTCTCCAGGAGGTTAGGCACAAGGCCAGTTTTATCTTACTTCCACAAGTAAGATCTGACCCAAGGTCGGGTCGGGAAAGTGGGGTTTGAAAAGCCAGCGCCCGAGAAAGTGAGCACTTTGGCCATTAAAAATTGCCGTGGTAGCCCCGTCGGCATACCCCGGTAGGGGCGCCTCAGGCAGTAAGCAATAAACTTACTCCTCCCCAAAAAAGGAAGGCAAAGCCTGGGAGGGTAGACCTCCTAGAACTGCACAGGACATACCCATAGACCGGCGTATATCAAGCCCCGAAGGCCAAGACAATACCAGTTTATGGGGTGTAGTATCCATCGGAACAGATACTACACTTTGATCTTAGCCAAAAGGCCAAGCAAAGAGTAGCTACTAAAAATCAGCAGCAAACGGTGTTCGGTCAGATTTAGTTCCTGATATTAAACTTAATTCGTAATATAACTCCCGGCGAGAGTTTAAGTTTCCAAAATTTATTTATTATATTGTTAGGTTTCAGTACAGAATAGTTAACAAACCCTTCCCCCATGTTACGAATGACTTTCTAAACAATAACGTGATTATTTTAGCAAGGTCCGGAAACTGCAGAAGATTATTTAGAAAGCTATTACTTTGTAACTGGCTAGTTATATTATTAACTCACTAGGTGTTTTCACACCGATCATTATCAGTGATTGCTCACTGGCAAAAACAAGTAGAGTCTGAGTGAGAAAAAAGACACAAATTTTCTCAGCACTCTCCGCCTTTTTCGATAATTCTTGCAAATCAATTTGCCTTCTCGCAATATACGTCCACCATTGATTCTCGCTGATAACTGTTGGCCTTATCTGGTATTTGAGTAGAAATATCTCAGTGCTCTCTGTGCCCTTCTAATGGTAGTCTGGATGATGCTCTCCATCTTCGGTCATTTCATCTTCCTTGACTCTTCACGACCGTAGTGCCGCCTTTACATTGAAGGGGTGATACTTTGGTCAGTGTCTGTCCCTTTTGCTTCGTGTTGTTATTTTAATCGGTGTCTGTCCCTTTTGCTTCGTGTTGATATTTTGGTCGGTTTCAGTCTCCTTTTGCTTCGTGTTGATATTTTGGTCGGTTTCAGTCCCCTTTTGCTTCGTGTTGATATTTTGGTCGGTTTCAGTCCCCTTTTGCTTCATGTTGATATTTTGGTGAGTTTCAGTCTTCTTTTGCTTCGTGTTGATATTTTGGTCGGTTTCAGTCCTATTTTGCTTCGTGTTTATATTTTGGTGGGTGTCAGTCCCCTTTTGCTTCGTGTTGATATTTTGGTCGGTTTCAGTCCGCTTTTGCTTCGTGTTGATATTTTGGTCGGTTTCAGTCCCCTTTTGCTTCATGTTGATATTTTGGTCGGTTTCAGTCCTCTTTTGCTTCGTGTTGATATTTTGGTCGGTTTCAGTCCTCTTTTGTTTCGTGTTGATATTTTAGTCGGTTTCAGTCCTCTTTTGCTTCGTGTTGATATTTTGGTGGGTTTCAGTCCCCTTTTGCTTCGTGTTGATATTTTGGTGAATCTCAGTCTTCTTTTGCTTCGTGTTGATATTTTGGTCGGTTTCAGTCCCCTTTTGCTTCGTGTTGATATTTTGGTCGGTTTCAGTCCCCTTTTGCTTCATGTTGATATTTTGGTGAGTTTCAGTCTTCTTTTGCTTCGTGTTGATATTTTGGTTGGTTTCAGTCCCCTTTTGCTTTGTGTTGATATTTTGGTTGGTTTAAGTCCCCTTTTGCTTCGTGTTGATATTTTGGTCGGTTTCAGTCTTCTTTTGCTTCGTGTTGATATTTTGGTCGGTTTCAGTCCTCTTTTGCTTCGTGTTGATATTTTGGTGGGTTTCAGTCCCCTTTTGCTTCGTGTTGATATTTTGGTCGGTTTCAGTCCGCTTTTGCTTCGTGTTGATATTTTGGTCGGTTTCAGTCCCCTTTTGCTTTGTGTTGATATTTTGGTCGGTTTCAGTCCCCTTTTGCTTCGTGTTGATATTTTGGTCGGTTTCAGTCCCCTTTTGCTTCGTGTTGATATTTTGGTCGGTTTCCGTCCCCTTTTGCTTCGTGTTGATATTTTGGTTGGTGTCAGTCCCCTTTTGCTTCGTGTTGATATTTTGGTTGGTTTCAGTCCCCTTTTGCTTCGTGTTGATATTTTGGTGAGTCTCAGTCTTCTTTTGCTTCGTGTTGATATTGTGGTCGGTTTCCGTCCCCTTTTACTTCGTGTTGATATTTTGGTCGGTTTCAGTCCTCTTTTGCTTCATGTTGATATTTTGGTGAGTCTCAGTCTTCTTTTGCTTCGTGTTGATATTTTGGTTGGTTTCAGTCCCATTTTGCTTCGTGTTGATATTTTGGTTGGTTTCAGTCCCCTTTTGCTTCGTGTTGATATTTTGGTCGGTTTCAGTCCCCTTTTGCTTCGTGTTGATATTTTGGTCGGTTTCAGTCCTCTTTTGCTTCGTGTTGATATTTTGGTCGGTTTCAGTCCTCTTTTGTTTCGTGTTGATATTTTGCTCGGTTTCAGTCCTATTTTGCTTCGTGTTTATATTTTGGTGGGTGTCAGTCCCCTTTTGCTTCGTGTTGATATTTTGGTCGGTTTCAGTCCGCTTTTGCTTCGTGTTGATATTTTGGTCGGTTTCAGTCCCCTTTTGCTTTGTGTTGATATTTAGGTCGGTTTCAGTCCCCTTTTGCTTCGTGTTGATATTTTGGTCGGTTTAAGTCCCATTTTGCTTCGTGTTGATATTTTAGTCGGTTTCCGTCCCCTTTTGCTTCGTGTTGATATTTTGGTCGGTTTCAGTCCCCTTTTGCTTCATGTTGATATTTTGGTGAGTCTCAGTCTTCTTTTGCTTCGTGTTGATATTTTGGTCGGTTTCAGTCCCCTTTTCCTTCGTGTTGATATTTTGGTCGGTTTCAGTCCCCTTTTGCTTCATGTTGATATTTTGGTGAGTTTCAGTCTTCTTTTGCTTCGTGTTGATATTTTGGTTGGTTTCAGTCCCCTTTTGCTTCGTGTTGATATTTTGGTTGGTTTCAGTCCGCTTTTGCTTCGTGTTGATATTTTGGTCGGTTTCAGTCCCCTTTTGCTTCGTGTTGATATTTTGGTCGGTTTCAGTCCTCTTTTGCTTCGTGTTGATATTTTGGTCGGTTTCAGTCCTCTTTTGTTTCGTGTTGATATTTTGGTCGGTTTCAGTCCTCTTTTGCTTCGTGTTGATATTTTGGTGGGTTTCAGTCCCCTTTTGCTTCGTGTTGATATTTTGGTCGGTTTCAGTCCGCTTTTGCTTCGTGTTGATATTTTGGTCGGTTTCAGTCCCCTTTTGCTTCGTGTTGATATTTTGGTCGGTTTCAGTCCCCTTTTGCTTCGTGTTGATATTTTGGTCGGTTTCAGTCCCCTTTTGCTTCGTGTTTATATTTTGGTCGGTTTCCGTCCCCTTTTGCTTCGTGTTGATATTTTGGTCGGTTTCAGTTCCCTTTTGCTTCGTGTTGATATTTTGGTCGGTTTCAGTCCCCTTTTGCTTCGTGTTGATATTTTGGTAAGTTTCAGTCCCCTTTTGCTTCGTGTTGATATTTTGGTAAGTTTCAGCCCCCTTTTGCTTCGTGTTGATATTTTGGTCGGTTTCAGTCCCCTTTTGCTTCGTGTTGATATTTTGGTAAATTTCAGTCCGCTTTTGCTTCGTGTTGATATTTTGGTCGGTTGCAGTCCCTTTTTGCTTCGTGTTGATATTTTGGTCGGTTTCAGTTCCCTTTTGCTTCGTGTTGATATTTTGGTCGGTTTCAGTCCTCTTTTGCTTCGTGTTGATATTTTGGTGGGTTTCAGTCCCCTTTTGCTTCGTGTTGATATTTTGGTCGGTTTCAGTCCGCTTTTGCTTCGTGTTGATATTTTGGTCGGTTTCAGTCCCCTTTTGCTTTGTGTTGATATTTTGGTCGGTTTCAGTCCCCTTTTGCTTCGTGTTGATATTTTGGTCGGTTTCAGTCCCCTTTTGCTTCGTGTTGATATTTTGGTCGGTTTCCGTCCCCTTTTGCTTCGTGTTGATATTTTGGTTGGTTTCAGTCCCCTTTTGCTTCGTGTTGATATTTTGGTTGGTTTCAGTCCCCTTTTGCTTCGTGTTGATATTTTGGTCGGTTTCAGTCCTCTTTTGTTTCGTGTTGATATTTTGGTCGGTTTCAGTCCTATTTTGCTTCGTGTTTATATTTTGGTGGGTGTCAGTCCCCTTTTGCTTCGTGTTGATATTTTGGTCGGTTTCAGTCCGCTTTTGCTTCGTGTTGATATTTTGGTCGGTTTCAGTCCCCTTTTGCTTTGTGTTGATATTTAGGTCGGTTTCAGTCCCCTTTTGCTTCGTGTTGATATTTTGGTCGGTTTAAGTCCCCTTTTGCTTCGTGTTGATATTTTGGTCGGTTTCCGTCCCCTTTTGCTTCGTGTTGATATTTTGGTCGGTTTCAGTCCCCTTTTGCTTCATGTTGATATTTTGGTGAGTCTCAGTCTTCTTTTGCTTCGTGTTGATATTTTGGTCGGTTTCAGTCCCCTTTTCTTTCGTGTTGATATTTTGGTCAGTTTCAGTCCCCTTTTGCTTCATGTTGATATTTTGGTGAGTTTCAGTCTTCTTTTGCTTCGTGTTGATATTTTGGTTGGTTTCAGTCCCCTTTTGCTTCGTGTTGATATTTTGGTTGGTTTCAGTCCCCTTTTGCTTCGTGTTGATATTTTGGTCGGTTTCAGTCCCCTTTTGCTTCGTGTTGATATTTTGGTCGGTTTCAGTCCTCTTTTGCTTCGTGTTGATATTTTGGTCGGTTTCAGTCCTCTTTTGTTTCGTGTTGATATTTTGGTCGGTTTCAGTCCTCTTTTGCTTCGTGTTGATATTTTGGTCGGTTTCAGTCCGCTTTTGCTTCGTGTTGATATTTTGGTCGGTTTCAGTCCCCTTTTGCTTCGTGTTGATATTTTGGTCGGTTTCAGTCCCCTTTTGCTTCGTGTTGATATTTTGGTCGGTTTCAGTCCCCTTTTGCTTCGTGTTGATATTTTGGTCGGTTTCCGTCCCCTTTTGCTTCGTGTTGATATTTTGGTCGGTTTCAGTTCCCTTTTGCTTCGTGTTGATATTTTGGTCGGTTTCAGTCCCCTTTTGCTTCGTGTTGATATTTTGGTAAGTTTCAGTCCCCTTTTGCTTCGTGTTGATATTTTGGTAAGTTTCAGCCCCCTTTTGCTTCGTGTTGATATTTTGGTCGGTTTCAGTCCCCTTTTGCTTCGTGTTGATATTTTGGTAAATTTCAGTCCGCTTTTGCTTCGTGTTGATATTTTGGTCGGTTGCAGTCCCTTTTTGCTTCGTGTTGATATTTTGGTCGGTTTCAGTTCCCTTTTGCTTCGTGTTGATATTTTGGTCGGTTTCAGTCCCCTTTTGCTTCGTGTTGATATTTTGGGCGGTTTCAATTCGCTTTTGCTTCGTGTTGATATTTTGGTCGGTTTCAGTCCGCTTTTGCTTCGTGTTGATATTTTGGTCGGTTTCAGTCCCCGTTTTGCTTTATGTTAATATTTTGGTCGGTTTCTGTCCCCTTTTGACTTCGTGTTGATATTTTGGTCGGTTTCAGTCCCCTTTTGCTTCGTGTTGATATTTTGGTCGGTTTCAGCCCCCTTTTGTGTCGTGTTGATATTTTGGTCGGTTTCTGTTCTTTTTTGCTTCGTGTTGATATTTTGGTCGGTTTCAGTCCCCTTTTGCTTCGTGTTGATATTTTGGTCGGTTTCGGTCCGCTTTTGCTTCGTGTTGATATTTTGGTTGGTTTCAGTCCCCGTTTTGCTTCATGTTAATATTTTGGTCGGTTTCTGTCCCCTTTTGCTTCGTGTTGTATTCTTTCTATAATTTTTGTACTATTCATATTTCGAATTACTAGTGGTTCGTCGCTGGTAGCTTATTAGATAGGTTGGTTTCTGTACTCGATGATTTTTCTCAATATTTAAGCTGTTTTCATCAATGCAGTGCATAGTATCGTGTAAATCCACCCTTCGATTCCAATTTCTTTTAGTCGTTTTCCAGATTTCTATGGACTCCCTATACTTATTGGTATTACACTAATTTTCTTCAGGTTCCAGGTTTCCAATTTCTCCTAATTTTTTTTAGGATTGTTCCTAGTGCACCTACGATTATTGGTATTATACTAACTTTCTTCATGCTCTGTATTCTTTTCAGTTCTCTGGCTAGTTCTGTGTATTTGCTTCGTTTTTCCGTGTCTTTGATCTTCACTCTGTGGTCTACTGGAACGGCGAAGTCTACGATCTCACAAGATCTTTTCCTTCTTGTCGATTATAACACCCGGTCTTCTACCTTGTATTAGTTTATCTGTTTGTATATCCATATCCCAAAGGATGTTGTGTTTTTCATTTTCCAATAGTGTTGCTGGTGTGTGTTTGTACC
>OY744543.1:27163066-27260566 GCA_963556195.1 Sepiola atlantica
AACCTTCACAGATAACACGAATTGAAATATATACATAGAAAACATTACAGGGGATGCTACAAGGAAGGTGGGCTTCCTGTAAACTTCTCACACCTGACATTATGCTATATCTCTACAAAGCCACCATCCACCCATGCATGAAGTATTGTTGCCACATCTGGGCTGGGGCCTCATTGACTAGTCTCTCCTTCTTAGACAAGGTCCAAAAAAGTCGCCAACTTGATAGGTCCTTCACTATCCACGAAGCTCCAGCCTCTGTCCCATCGCCGCAATGTTGCTTCCTTGTGTCTGTTTTACAAGTACTTTAATGGATTGTTCTCTGATGAGCTTGCTGCTCTGGTACCCCCACGACGTAAATTCACTAGACCAACACGTCAATCTGTCAAAACCTATCCATTCACTGTGGAGGTCCCCAGATACCGAATAGCTTTCTACTCCAAAAGCTTCTTTCGTCAAGCTGCTGGACTCTGGAACTCCCTCCCTGCTTTCTGTTTTCCTGACGGTACTGACATGCAGAAATTTAAAACTAATGTAAACAGACATCTCGCTGCGCAGCTCCCAATTTAGGTGTACCCTCCAAACCTTCCCCCTTTTTCTCAGTAGCCCCTTATGTCTACAGTGGCAGCCTGTTAAAAAAAATCCTAAAAACAAACTGAACAGACGTGTAATATTTTGGACTGGGACAAGAACATTGCACGTTCCTTAAGTTTGGCGTTTACTATCCGACTGGTAAGAACCGGGAAAATAACCTACAAACAGTTCGGCGGAAATGCCTTCAACGCAACATGCGCAGTACAGTTGCGTGTAAGACCTAACCTGGACAGATGTACGCGCGCCCGCCTGACTTACGTGCTATGATGTTTTCTCTTAACTTATTACAAAACTCGTTTCATGGTCTCTTGGCATTTGTTGGTGAATCAATATATGTATGCAACTGATTTAAACTGTTGAAGAGGAGTTAGGCTTCATCAAGCTAATGGTTACCCCTTTTTCTTCTAACTGTGTGAACCACTTCTCAATCCTACACAATGGACAATTCTTCTCATATGTGTAATTTACACACAATGTTTTAAGCGATCATTAATTCGTGCTTAACATTACGGTGTACCCGGCCATATTAGAAATTTAAGAATTGTTACAAAGAGTAGAATAAACGGGTGATAAATCCAACTTTTCCCAAAGCGAAGTTAAACATCCCGCAGTCAGACAGGAACTAGACAGAAACAACATATTCAAGGAGAGAAAAACAAACCAGCGAAAAAAAACAACATTAACAACAATTCTTAATCATCTTTTCATGAACAGAGCTTTCTCAAGATACTGGAAAAAAGTATAATTGACTAATAGAATAAACTTCCCAGGACGAGTAAAATTAATTTATTAAAAATAACAGTTTTGCACCACTTTTATGTAATCCTACAAACATTAGAATCAAGATGCAATGCTAATAAACCTTATGCCTAAAATCCTTATTCCAATTTTGACCAAAATCCATTACATGATTTGATTATAGAAAATATAAAAAAATTAATGCTTAAGCTTAAGGGAGCGTAAGATAAAAAATGAAATTCAGTGAATCTTGCTTAACTGGCTTATGACTGTGGATCAAATTTATTTAATGCAATCTGAAATATTTGAATTTTAGTTGAGATATCATGCTCACTAAAATCAATGAAAATAAAGTTTGGAGAATATTTATCAATTGATGTGAAACACCTATTGTTGAAATTTCACAATACTCGGAGGTCTCTAGATTTTCTAGGAAGAGCTTACACCATCTTTATACCCACTTTACATCAAACTAAATTCGACAAATCATAGCCCAGAATGTAAAGCTTACGCCGATCAGCTGTGGTTCAAAATTTGTCACAATCGGGTACTTTGTTTAGAAATGAATCATGCACTTACCTAACTTTGTACAGAACAGAATATATATATATATATATATATATATATATATATATATATATATATATATATATATATATATATATATATATATATATAGTGCTTTGATGCAACCGACCGGAAAACGTTACGCTGATCTTTGAACAACATACTTCGATTTTATTTTTATTTCGTGAGTCGCTGATAATGTGAATTAGGTTCTAACGACCTTTTTGACAAAAATAAAAGGTCATCCCATATCAAGAAAACCATGGTATGTATGTAGCGTATAGTTTTTAAATCAATAATATATATATATATATATATATATATATATATATATATATATATATATATATATATATATACTAGAAGAATACTAGACCCATATCTCTCTGTCTCGCTATATATATATATATATATATATATATATATACATATATATATATATATATATATATGTATATATATGCATATATGCTATAAGATATCTGACCCATATATATATATATATATATATATATATATATATATATATATGTTATAAAGATACATATGGTGATGTTACGCTTGCTTCATTACGAATTTCGGACATATTGCAAGATGAGATTTGTCCTGCCAGTTACTCTGACCTGTTTTCAGGTCGCCTTCCCTTATACTTTGCCCTGCAATGTTTTCGTTGGAAACCATTATTGAATAACACTAGTGTAAGCTTATACATTTATAATGCCATTCGCATCAGCCAAATAGAAACGGTGTTGCATTTTGTTCACATGTTTCGTTTCGTCGTTCTTGCTAATTCATGATATAATCAACGGGTGACATTGATCCTTTCTTTGGATTTTCTACGGGACATTTTGTCTTTACGATCGAGGTGTTGATGTCGCCTTGATTATTAAATCTCTCACAAGTTGGTATGCATCGGTCCACACGGCATTGTAAGTGAGTAAATCAGTTGCGCCTCTTGTATCTCAGTGAAGCACATATGCAAGACACGCAGGATGATATCTTTCCACTTGAGATTCTGTCAGATACAATTGATTTGCCCCAACAACCCACTCCAGTTAGGCAAAAGGTTCGCCCTATGACTAAACTTAAAATGTAACCAAGGATGTCAATTCGCATCCCCAAAATTATTCAAATTGTGCCAATCTAATACAGGACACGAAAAAAACACAAATAGCACAAAGCGCAAAGGGAAGGTGTTAGATGAAACAGATTTTCATTTAAAAAACATATTAAAAGGGAAGTAACTCTTTGCGCTTAGTTATCTCGCTTTCATAAAAGAGATTGCGAGAGTGAGTTATGGCCGTTCTATATTCGACAGAGTAGACATTTTGCATAAGAACCTGTCAAACTGCTTTCTTTCAAGTAAGACATCTAAACTGATGGGGTAAGGCTTTCTGTCAGTTGCAAATGGAGAATAAATATAAATTGTTTATTTACACAGAGGAGTTTTATTCAATTCTTTCTTTATATTCGTCCTATATCTCACATTAACCACTGCCTCATATCAGAGGGACACCCATTCATTTTACCTTGCTGCGAAGATACTCTTTTTTAGTTATGAAATTAAAGTATCATTTATAATGTTAATACTTACAGAACCCTCCGTCGGCGAAAGAAGCAAACACTTTAAACATGCATGAATTATCTTTGTCGGGTGTCTATTTACTTCTTTCATTGCTCTATATATTGATTCAATGTACACCTATATAATAAAGTAAAGTCGAATTACCCTTATTTCACTGGCTATTAAAGCTTTAGAACCAAAAGTGTTATATGCTAATAAACGTATATTTACTTCATACATATGAATATATCTACTTTCTTTTCTCAGCACACCATATCGAGTACACACGCGCGATCCAACAAAGGGCCAGGAGAGTTATCCAGGTAAGCATTTTAAGCTCTTATTTATCAGAAGTATACATAGATTTATTTCCTAAGTACTTTTCCGGCAGAGCTTGTATGTAACACACGGTCGATACTTTAGAGGGGGAAGTCTTGCTTCGCAGAGGGGGAACTCTGGAAGATTATAAAAATAGCCTACCTCAAATCCATCGACATTCCCTGGAAGAAACGCTTCAGATAACCGGTACTAAACGAATATTCCCTTCCCTGCAAAACGAGGTAATGCCAGAGAGAATAGTCTTCTTAGACCGAGCAGGACCTCAATTTTAGCCTTTCAACTGGAAACCAGATATTATATCTACCCTTATTAAGTGTAGACTCACCACTAAGTTGCAATGTTGCGTTTCAACCTTGTGCCATGCATGCGAGAATCGACTTGTCGTTATTATTATAAAAAAACACACGAAATATCCTACCTTTGTCGCTGTATGTTTACCTTGAACGTACCATTTCTCTGATCCTTCTTCATCTGGAGAATGCCTCCTGCAAATAAGTTCCTCGAAAAAGGACTAAATCATGACAAGATTGTTGAAGACAGTAGAGGTTTATTCGCCTTGAACTTCGTTCCAAATCACTGACGAGTGAGATGGAGGAGACAGCAAGAGAGATAATAACTGTTAAATCATATATTATCAGCGCATTTTAAAACCATATGTTTATAGTTTTCGTGCCCCCCCCCCAAAAAAAAAACTGCCGACTTCTCTCACTCACTCTATTTTAGGCCCATGTGACGTCACATTTGTTTCTATCAATTCCCACAGCCAAGTAAAAACAAACCTCAACTTCAGAAATTTGATCCTGACAGAACTTTCATTTCCTGTTATTTTCAACTAAACGATTTATATCCTAGTGGGTTTATTCGCGCAGTATTTAACAGTCATTATTCTCAGGAACTTGTTAGTATCCCGTCTATGAGGTAAATAGAACCACTCTTTGCTATAATATAAAACTGCTCTCGTAGATACGCAGATACATTAAAAAGAAAACAAAAACAAAATCGAATTGAACGCTCGCTTCGCAGAGCTTCACCACATGACTGAGAACAGAACTTCCGTCCGTGATGGAGTTGTCCCGTTCTATCAACACACGTAGTAATTAGCAGGTTAGATGAAATACTTGCTAAACGCATCTTCAAGGCTGTAGTTTTTTTTACATGAAAGTTTCGCCGTGCTCTCACATACAGAGCATGCTATTCCGAAATTGTCACCCATTCTGGACAGGTTAAACGTCGTTTAGTTTCGGTTATAACACCGGAACCGGTGTGTAGGCGTGCTGATATAATGACTTGTTAAAGTCAACACCACGAAGAAATCTCGATCAATTTGATGGGATTTGCCATTTATAAAGCAGAAAATTGTTAATATGCTGTGCAAAGAATGTATTTACCTCCTCTCGAGTGGGTTAGACACCAGGTCAGGTGTGGCTTTTGATGAAACTGTTTATGTGAAACGAAGAGGAAATGTGAAGCTTCTGGTGGCTTATAACAATATTAATTTTAAATAATATTAAATTATTTTTTACCTACATACGCTAGATACATTGGACGCATGTCAATTCAATCTACTCGTTTAGTGTTGATATATATATATATAAATAAATATTAATTATTTATTACCTACAGACATCGATGTTTCATGCTAACGCAATCTTCAGTGCAGGTCGGCGGGCGCGAATCGCCACTGATTTGCAGTCAAGAGCGTTAACCCCTCGGCCATAGGGAATTAGCTAATAATTAAAGAGGAATTTAACTTTGTAAATAGCGAGTCGGCGGCTAATTTTACACGAGCAGTTAAAGTGATCAACAAACTGTATTTGGATCTTGCATGAAGCTATTTGTACTGCTTGTTATTAAACTCACTCAGAGTGCCCGGCTTTTAGTAGAAGGGGGCTTATAATAATATTTATAAATAAATATTAATTATTTTTTACTAACAGACATCGATGTTTCATGCTAACGCATTATTCAGTGTTGGAAGTTAATTCTCAACGGTCGGCGGGCGCTAACTCCGATCACAAATCGCCACTGAATAGCCATAGGGAATTAGCTAATAATTAAAGAGGAATTTAACTTTGTAATATATATATATATATATATATATATATATATATATATATATATATATATATATATATATATATATATCAACGTTAAAAGCGTACATTGAATGAGCATGCGTCTAATATATCTACGCGTTTCACGATGAGAATATTGAGTTTTGTTTCAATACGAAGCTAGGGAATAGGATAAGTGGTCTAAAGAATTGGTGTAAATACTTAAAGAGATGAGTATAATAAAGGCCCATCATTATTGACATATTGATTCAAAAGAAATAGTCGTGTGCAAACACAAAGGAAGAGAGAGAGAGAAATATATATATATATATATATATATATATATATATATATATATATATATATAGAGAGAGAGAGAGAGAGAGAGAGAGAGTCTAACATGTTCAAATGGTAAAGTGCCTTTGTAACAAATGTCAGGGGAAAAACTATATTGGAAGAAATGGCAAAATATGTTCGAAGCCATCTAAAAAACATCGACATACTCACTCATCACTACGCAGAGACGGATGTACCACTCTATAAACTCTATAATAAAGACTAATGTATCCTTATTTGCATATTTATATACATATTAATGAATATATGTACGCCGTCCTGTTATGCAAAAGTTAGCGAGTAAAACAACTGTTTTTTCTAGTTCGAGGGGAAGCAAAAAAGAAAATAGGGAATCAGATAACCACCTGAAATGAATTAGGAAATAAATCATCCACTCAATAATCAAAAAGTAAACGGCGAATGTTTTTTCGTTAGGTCATTAAAATGATAATAATAATAATTATAATAATAATAATAATAATAATAATAATAATAATAATAATTATTATTATTATTATTATTATTATTATTATTATTATGATGATGATGATGATGATGATGATGATGATGATGATGATGATAATAATAATAATAATAATAATAATAATGGATATATGAAAACTGAAATAACAGCCTCTATGATTTTATATGACTATTTTAGTAGTACTAGATCTAGATAAATAGCGAGTGCGAATATTAGCTAAGCACACTTTCTAATGTTATATTTGACGGAGGGTGTACACTAGTGTATATATACAAAAAATGAGAAAAACAAACGTGGATCTTTTATATTTTCATCGACATTTCGTCTTTATACCAAGATTTTCTCAAGATGTATGATCTGAATGAAAAACAGAGAAGTCAATATTTGAAAATGCGTGGCGCTTTTACGAGGCGGAATAACTCTTCTAATTAGTTTTTCTTAATGAAACATAAACGTTAAAATTCAAAATATTACATACACATATTTTTATATCCACATAAAAATGCTTGTTTTGCCTTTTAAAAACACATCAGTGTGACTATACAACTGGTCCATTGACTGTACAGTTCGAACCTTAGACACCAGGTTTGAGAACCCGACATCTATATCTATACGCTAAACCGATCAGCTATGCGATGAGAGGTGAAAATACTGTCTTTATTAATACTATTTAATCATCTCTAAAATGATTTAACCAAAGAGAGGGAACCTTAGCATGACTTATATATATATATATATATATATATATATATATATATATATATATATATATATATATATATATATTTATATATATATATATTTTTATATATTAATATATATATATATACATACATATTATTATTGTTATTATTATTATTATTATTATTATTATTATTATTATTATTATTATTATTATTATTATTATTATTATTAAGTAAATAGGATAAAGAATGATAAATAACTAAAACAAATAATAAATAAAAAATGTCAAAATTCAAAATCAACTTGACCCCCTGTTCTTTTCTTCTCTTCAGTCACAACATGAGTTTACATTATATTTAATTTTCGACGATTTTAAATCTGACCACGTGACCTTCCAACCTTAAATTTTGAATTTCGTTTTCTTTTCCTTTCTTTTCATTTCTTCCAACTTCACTCTTTCCAAATATGACATAAGACGGATTATTATTCTTCCTAATGCGATATTAGCTTTTAACAGCTGTTACTCGATAACATCGACATGCCAGTGTTGCAGATTATGTACATGTATGTTTTATTTTATATTGAACACTGATATAGGCCCTGTTGAAATTCTTTGGAATTCAGGTATGTGTTTATATATTTATATGTACAGGATAATTTCCTAAACTAATGAACCGTTGATCATGAATTTTTGAATATATATTGTCAGCAACACTGTGAGTAACATGGGAGCTTTATTATCATGTAAACATAACTATTTAGATCGTGCACCTACCCAAACTCGCCCCCCCCCCACGAAATGTTTAAAATAAGCTAGATAAAAAAACATTTAACAGAGAAAAAATTATCTACATCAATTTATTAAGTATATTGAGTAATACATTTTTTAAATGGTCGGTTCGCGGGTGAGTGTCAATAATATGTATATGCGTGAAAAATCTTGAACTATTAAACTTCTCATTATGAATTATAGTATATATATTCTAGGCTACAGGGTGAGTAACGTAGGCAAATTATTTTTTGTAACCTTAAAATTCAAGGGGTGCCACCGAAACTCTACAATACCTTCCAAGGAAATGTGAAAAATATACATAAAAATTTATAACTAATGCTATATATCTATTGCTTATACCCGTTCTGTGTCGGGTGTTCCACTAGTATATATATATATATATATATATATATATATATATATATATATAAAAAATTAACAGATCGGAATAAAAATTGTTAATATACAGAATCTATTACGTCTTAAGTTGTTCAGAACAAGAGATTTATTTTTCGTTCCTAAAACCATGGCTTTTCTAAGAATGGAATACTTATTATCAGAGGAATACAGAGAGATAAGTCAAAATTTGAACAGATAAAGTATTATTTAAGATTAATGCAAAAAGAAAAAGAATAGAGAAAAAGAAAATGCAGAAGAGGTCCATGATGTATTCATCTGATCATATGAATTCTTTTTTTTTTGAAAAGTCTTGGTTTTAGGAAGGAAAAATAACTCTTTTGTTTTGAACGACAGAAGAGGTAATAGATTTTGTAATTTTTATATTTTAATTCTCATCTTTTAATTGTCTATATAATTACTCTATCTCGCATATAAATCATCGGTTCTTTCATGATAGGTTATAATTTAAAGGTATACATCATATATTTATTTTCCTACTCTCTCTCTCTCCCTCTCTCTCTTTCTCTCTCTCTCTCTCTCTCTCTCTCTATATATATATATATATATGTGTGGGGGGTGTAGGAATATGTTTTTATTGGTTTCACAGGAAGATACAAGTTGCTGATCTTCTCATCGCCACGAAAAATCAGAGCTTGGCTTTTCGATATATATTATTCTGGTTCTGCGTATAACTGATAATTTCTTTCAATTTTCAATTAATATATGATCAATGTTCGTTGAACATTATAACATCGTTATGAACGGGGTACTGCTATTCTTGGGACAATTAACTTGTATCGCTTTAAACAAATAGCAGTTAGATATTCATTCACAGAATCACTTACATAAATGTCAGACCCATTGGCTATATAGCTTCCAAGCGTTTGAGTTATGTTTATGTCAATTTCGAAAACTCATATAATGCATGTATTTAACGGGTTTCCACACGATGCCAAGGCGTATATTTCTATCAACGAGATAATCTTGAAAAGTAACGGTAACCATCGCCACATTTGCATTAAAAGGTTCCGAATGGGCGTGAGACAACTCCATTTTGTTTTTTCACAAAATCCGATAAAAGGGCAATTTCTATATTGTGTTTTTAATCACACTGAAGAATTCATAATAAAAAGGACATATTTCTGTACACTTTAAAAAAGTTTGTTTATTAAATTTTATCAAATATTTATCTAACGGCTTTTAAAACTTTAACAAGGAAACAATGTTATGTTAATAAAAAATAAGGAAGTTTAATTAACGAACAAAACCCATTATTATCTGTAACATTTGCAGATGCTTTGTTTAAAAAATACATTTTGCTGATGCTATTCATTGACTGAATTTACCAAAATATTAAAGTTTAAAAAAATGGTTTACCTTATTTAAATTACAATGAACAATTAAGCATTTTACGTACCCAATAAGGAAGTTGTTGATTTCCTAATTTAATTTAAAAAAGAAAAGATGTTTTTCAAAATTTAAATTATCTTTTCGTCAGATAATGTGAAAAACTAAAATGGAGTTGTCTCCCACACATTCGAGACGAATGGTGTTGTCTCTCATACATTCGAGACAAATGCGCTTAAACTTCACATAAATCGAAAACTACAACGGGACCTTTTTTTAAATTAAGAGACCAGTGTAACTCAGGGTCATAAACCGCAAAAACGAAAAGGTTTAAAGTGTCTGTTACATATTTCTCTCTAACACTCTCTTTATTTCGATGTCCCCTCCCATGTTTTCTCATTTTGTCTCTACCCCGTAACTCCTGCCGATCATTCTCTATTAAAAATAATAATAAAAATGTTAGACATTCAAGTGAGCTTTCAGTTTTAAAGTTATCGCTTCTAATGAAATAGATTTTTTTAAATATGTTCCTGGTCCAAACTGATTACTAATCTTTTTCCTCTCCCCTCAACATTATAATGAAACACATATTTTTTTTATGTATTCCAGAGCAACGCCAAGTTTTTTATCTTCTCTGTCTGTACACCACTTACCAAATGTAATACTTTATTAATCTGTTACTGCTCCCAAACAACACTGGGGTTCTTGTCTTGCATACAAAATTATAACGTGTAGTAAAAACTTAGTAATGTATCTTTAAACTATTAATTTTTTAGTCCTAAGCAACAAAACAATTCAGTTTCGTCTTCACAATAATGTTATCCAACACTATCAGCGACATCTGGCGTTGTCTGGGATAAAATGAAAAAAAAACTACGTTCTTTTAGGAGATTATCTATTCTCTTACGTACAGAAGAGATATTGATATACTCTCTCTACTCTATCGTTATCTTCATGGTAATTGCTCTACTGAACACCAATCCTTGGTTCCCCTGTAAAACATTCAGAGCAAGAACTCGCCTAGCTACAACAACATAACTTTCATTTCTCTCACTCTCCATACACAAAAAACGGAACTTCCATGAACAAAGTTTGTTCCTTGGAATATCCCATCTCTGAAACAAAATACAGAGAGACTGATTCCCAACCAACTAACACATGGTCGCCTTCAAGTCTAATGTAAACGAATACTTGTTGAGCCGTCCTCTCGTATAATCAACTCTTCTTAAGTAGTATTCTACCCCATATTGTTTCATATTCTCTTGTGGTAGCGTTCATTGTCTATATATTTAAAACTTACTGTAGCTGTTTTTAAGTTCTTTATTTAAAAATATGTGTGAGAAAGGAAGGATGAGGGTAATCCGACGTAATGGAAAATGAAAAAGGAAAAACCAAAAGATGTTTTTTTATGTATTCATCAGCGTTTTGTCTTTATTTGTAAGACTTCCTCAAGACGATAATTTAAAGAAAATGTCATGCAAGTACATGGAAATATTGGGTTGACATTATGGGTTAATCTTAACATAAAAATACATCTTTTGGTTTTTTTAATTTTTCATTTCCCATATATATATATATATATATATATATATATATATATATATATATATATATATATATATATATATATATGTATATATATATATACATGTGTATATATATATATATATTACTGAAGTAGTCACTTTTTTTAAAGTGACTATTTTGCCTTTATATACTTCAGTTTGCCGAATATTTTATCAGATATCCGCGTGGATTTTCACCGTATTTTCACCGTATGTTGTTGTTATGACATAGTTTCTCGCTATTCCAGAACATATACTGAAACCCTCTGAAGATTGACGACATTGGAATAATGGAAAAATACATATATCTGATTTTCGCCATGAAACAAGCATAAGGATAGGAATGAATATTAAATTTTAACAAATTACTTTTGTTTGTAAAATAAGACACGCACAAATAAAATAATTTTGTTTTTACTCATCGAAGTACAGAAATAAAGAAGTTGTTAAAACCGATGAAAATTATGATTTAGATTAATTCCCCATGGTCAATGGAATGCGAAAATAAGTGTCTCTACACTCTATCGTTATTTCCGTGAAAAGTGCTCTTTTCTAGTTTAAAATAATCACAGTATGGAATCGTCTTCCTACCACAACTGCAAATATAGGTTCTTTCTTGTCGTTAAGCAGGTTTCTTTCCCATAACTTCGCATCCGTGGAAAACATCACCACGGGACTGTTTTCCTGCAGGCTACAAAATGAGTGACTTTTAGCCTTGTATGTTTGGCACAATATGTCTACACATTAATCCAAAAGGCTTACTAATGCTAGATAATATGTAACAGATATACTTACATCTAGCGACGAAAATAAGAGGGGGGGGCGGCTCCATGCTTTTGGAACATGGCAAGCTGCCTCAGACATGATTAATTCTGACTTTCCAATAGATTAGATGCGTGTGACGTCAATGGGACACGTGACTGGTGGAATCGGTAAGCTAATGATTAGTAAAAAAGCAGAGGAGCAAAAAGAATAAATGAATAATCAATATTGTTGATGAAAAAGTGGTCGAGCTTTCTTCTTGTATTATTGCTTGAGACCAGTAGAGAAATGCGTGTGCACAAAAACGATTTCTGCAAATACAAAGCCATGATTCGAATAGAATGTACCATTCCTATGATTTTTTTGCATGGCTTTTAGCATATATATAAGCATATATATATATGTATAAGCATATTTGTATATAAGCATATATATAAGCATATATATATATATATATATATATATATATATATATGTGTGTGAGTATATATGTTTGTGTGTATATATGTATATATATATATACAAAGAGAGAGAGAGAGAGAGAGAGAGAGAGAGAGAAAAGACAGCGAAGACGCGTCCATGATGTGCGGATATATATATATATATATATATATATATATATATATATATATATATATATATATATATATATATATATATATATATATGCATAATCAATAGAATGCTGAATTATAAAGACCGCTTCATTATTCACTTTCCAAAAGAATCCATATAACATTACGAACCGTTTCGTCTACACATAAACAACCACACACACACACACACACGCACACGCACGCACACACACACGGACACACACATGTATATATATATATATATATATATATATATATTCTGGATCTTTCATACGTGGAACTCTTCAGAAAGCCTAAGATCGTGTTCAGAAACACCAGGAAAAAACAGCACAAAACAGCAACACTCACATTGATATAGGATGCATAAAATGCAGTTAAAAAGTAGAACGTGCGTGCTTTAATAGTTATTATGCACTATATGCCTCTCTCTTTATTTCTCTCTCTCTCTCCCTCTCTCACTCTTTATATATATATATATATATATATATATATATATATATATTATATCATTCAATAAGACCCGGGTATTGCTTATAAAACAAGAACTGGTAGGAATAATCTGACTTTAATCGTCAATATAGTCTCCCTATTTATATCTATGTAAAAGTATTTATGTTAATTTTTAGATGTATATTTAAAGATGTATATATTTCCGAAACAGTTTTTCATGGTAAACAACTGATGATCCCTTAAATAATGTTAGAAGCAAACTAATATAATAACTGCAAAAAATAAATTGACTTACATGAGTGATTTTCCATTGAACAACTTGGGACTGAAAAGTTTTTTTTTATTTAATTTTAATTTTTTAAAGTTTTTTTAATATAGTTTTAATGGTTGAGAAAGTTCCGAGACTATATATATATATTTATACATATATATATATATATATATATATATATATATATATATATATATATATATATATATATATCTGCGGCGGTTAAACTGTTCAATTTTGATCTTGCTTTTCTAACAAAATGTTCGACTTCCTTCAATTTGAAGTTTTGCAGTTGAAAGTGAAGACTTAGTCTTGTTGGCTTTGCTAAACTTATCAGTGGGACAAAGTGAGAAGAGTCTATTGGCTTGGTGACTGTAAAACTATGGTTTGCCTTCTTGTTCTTTTGATAATTATTAATATATACAGGAACTCAGAGATGTTTTCACTCTCACACTCAAATCTACTATGACTCCCAGCGACGTACACCGAGTATACTTTCTTGGATAACACATACTTTTGTAGTACCGACATTATTATATTATTTCAATCTATCATTTGTCCTTTAAATACATTTTATTTATCGTTTCATACATTTTCATTTGTCCGTTACATACATTTTCATTTGTCCGTTAAAAAACACACACATATAATCCATTCTCGCTTACTGGAATAGAAGATTTAAAAAATTAATTTGCCGAACACTTTTTGCATCTGGTCATTCTAAACAAATTCGCCTTTTTCAAAATGTGAACGCATATATTTTCCTTATATATTAAAAGAACTGTATTACTGTGCTAAGCTCGCAAATTGTGCGTTTCCACGATTATCTCTTTGTTTGTTTGTCTCAAGCATATATCTGATTAAAACATTTACTATTATCTAACACACTTTTCGGTTCCTTTATCCACTGGCTCTTATCTATATCTTTTATAAAACAAAACAAAAAATGATTTAAGGTACCGACGATTTAGTAATGTTTGCGAAGATTATGGAAAATTTTACTTTCTGTATATATATATATATATATATATATATATATATATATATATATATATATATATATGTATAATTATTTAAAAATAAATATTACAATAGTATCCACATGCGTATATGTTTAATCTTTACGGAATCATCAGAATATAAATAACCATTCATGCCAGTCGCACGATTCGAACCTCTTAACACGAACCATATTTAACTCCAATTTCAATTGCAAGCTAACCAATGAGATACAAACGAGCTGAGTAGTAGAACAGCGAGGACAGGCACATATATATATATATATATATATATATTGTGTGTGTATTAATGCAGCAATACTCACGTAGTCATTGTTAACAATAACAGAAATCGTCTGATTAATTATGCCTACCTTTATTTTTTTCAATTTTCCAGATAATCTTCTTCGTATGAAAATAAATAAAAAATGATAAATTCCCCATAGGTTTCACGAACGCTGTCAACCTTTTGTCGAACCATCCCCAGGTGTAAACAGCAGATGAACTAACAAGCTGGTGATAGGAAATAATTAAAAAAAACGGCTGAGAAACGTGCATATATATATATATATATATATATATATATATATATATATATATATATATATATATATATATATGTATATATATATATATATATATATATGTATATATATATATATATATGTATATATATATATATATATATATATGTATATATATATATATATATATATATATATATATGTATATATATATATATATATATATATATATGTATATATATATATATATATATATATATGTATATATATATATATATATATATGTATATATATATATATATGTATATATATATATATGTATATATATATACATCTCTCTCTCTCTCTCTCTCTATATATATATATATATATATATATATATATGTATATATATTAAAGATTACCGCCAAAAATATTATTCGCACACGGCTTATCTTGATATAAATACCTGGTTGAGAACGATTTTAAATTGCCATACGTCTTAATTTAACTACAAATCTGTATTTATTTTTTTTAATTGGAAAATAATTAACTAACTGGTCATCTGTTTCTCCGCTATACAAGTAGCTAACACAATAAAAACGTCTTCTTTTTCACCCTCTCTAGATCGCTCCCTATCTCTCTCTCTCTCTCACTCTCTCTCGCTTTGGAAATAACAAAAAATCACAAGAATAAATTTTCTTCAATGATAAAAATTGGCAAAATAAACAGCGGTTATTGACATCACCAACATATTTCACTGACAAAACTACCCTTTTCTCTTCTGTTTCTTTTCGTCTTCTTTTCTATTGATGAAAAAATAAATGTATGATATATTGCTTGCAAAATCACATTTTCTCTTAGTTCTTTCAACTTCCATTAGACAACATAACAATTCAAATGCATCTCACACGCGAATAGCCCGAAAAAATAAAAATTTGTCATGCACTTTGTTTTAAAAAAAACAGACACAAACAAAGCAAAACTATTTAACGATTAAGTCTGACTGGAACAAAAGACCAAAATATGCTTCGAAAAAAAATGACGTCATATCGAAACTTTTGTTTATTCCCCGAGGTAATACTACTGACCCCCACAACTGTAATCATCCCTAGTCTGTCGCTTTAGTCTCATCCACCATTCTCTGGCCTTTTAAGGGTGTTTCAAAAGTCTTGGGAACATAACGATTTTTAATAACTCAAAAACTATTAGGAGTTGTAAAATGAAATTGGTACCGTTGGAAAGGTTAAAGTTTCAAGTTTTGTGGGGAATCTTCAAAGTTGCTCAATATGAGCACCATTCGTCACACGGCAGACATCTAGTCGATAGTCCATTTCCTGCCAAACGCGTTCCAGCATCTTGACGTCAATGGTTCCCACAACTGCCGTTACTCGAGCCTTTAGTTCGTCAATATCTCTTGGAAGGGGCGGCACATAGACTTGTTGCTTGACAAAGCCACAAAGGAAAAAGTCACACGGGGTAAGATCTGGAGACCTAGGAGGCCAGGGCATGAGAACGTCATCACCTCGCCCAGATCTCCCAATCCATCTACCAGGCAGCCTTGTGTTAAGAAACTGCCTTACTCTAAGACTCCAGTGTGGTGGTGCACCATCTTGTTGAAAAATGAAGTCATCAGATTCTGCTTGTTCCAACTGAGCCATTAACCAGTCTTCCAGCATGTTGAGATAGGATTCACCAGTGATAGTTGCCTCTTCAAAGAAGAACGGTCCATAGACACCTTTCTTGGAAATTGCACAAAACACGTTCACTTTTGGTGAATCTCGCTCGTGCTCAAGAAGTTCATGAGGATTCTCAGTACCCCATATGCGAGTGTTATGCTTGTTAACTTTGCCATTCAGATGGAAGGTCGCCTCATCGCTAAAAACAAGCCGGTCATCAAAGCCGTTATCTTCAAACTTCTCTTGCATTGCAATGCAAAAGACACGGCGAAGTGGCTTATCAGTGTCCTTCAACTTTTGGACCAACTTGAGCTTGTAAGGTACCATTTGCAGTCGTTTCCTTAAGACACGCCAGACAGTTGCTGGAGCAAGCTGAAGTTCCCTGCTGGTTCTTCTCACTGATTTACGGGGGCTCCGCTGAAAGGCTGTCCGAACTTGCTCAACTGCATCTTCTGAAGTTGAAGGGCGACCTGTTCGCTTACTTGGGCACAAACACCCATCTTTCACAAATTTAGCATGCCATCTGACAATGGATTTCCTTTCAGGGGCTTCTTTTTTAAATTTCCTGCGAAATGCACGCTGAACACATGTCCACGATTCAGTCTTTGCAAATTGGAGGACGCAAAATGCCTTGTCTTGTTTAGAGAACGCCATTACTGCACCTGGAGAGATAACACGAAAATCATTAGTATGACCCAAAACTTGATTAAGCAAGCTTTAAAATGGCACCAGTTTCATTTTTCTACCTGGAATAGTTCATGAGATATACGCATTTGTAATGTTCCCAAGACTTTTGAAACACCCTGTATAATAACTTTAATTTAAAACTTATAGTTAGGAAACAATGAAAAATGTGTACCGTAATTTTGTACAGCCTGGTAAAACTAGTAATGATATAATTGACGCGCTTAATGAATATTATTTCTTCTTTCTCAAGTATTTATTATCTTTTACGCGCTCGTCTTAAATAAAACAAACAAACTTTCAAAGAAAAATATTCATGCAAAAATAAACAAATCAAGATTGAAAACAAAATGAAGGCATTCATATCGATTTTGATGATTTTATCTTCATTTTCGTTTTTTTTCTTCTGTTTATTAATTCTATGTTTATTTATTTTTTCAGAGGAAAATGAATTATGTAATAGTATTATAAATCACGTAGCAGAAAAGTTCAACAGGTAAGCAAAGTTATTATTATCTGTCTCTCTCTATCTTTCTTTCACTCTCTTTCTCTCTCTCTTTTTCACTTTCTCTCCCTCTTTCGCCCTCTCTTTATCTCCCTCTCTCTTTCTTTCACTGTCTTTCTCTCTCTCTCTTTTTCACTTTCTCTCCCTCTTTCGCTCTCTCTTTTTCTCCCTCTCTCTTTCTTTCACTGTCTTTCTCTCTCTTTTTTTAACTTTCTCTCCCTCTTTCGCTCTCTCTGTCTCTCTCTCTCTTTCACTTTCTTATTCCTTCTCCCTATTCTACTCTCTTTGTTGGACATTTTCTCTATAATCGTTTTGGTTAAAACAGAGCATAGCCTTCGAAACATAATGCGATACAAAAATTGTGTATAGACGATAAATATTGTTTCCTGTTGTTGAATATTAGTACATTTGGAACAATTTCGAGTTAAAATTTAATTAGTTTTCTCATGTAAGAAGAACCCCCTTAAAATATGTAAATAGTCACTAATAGAGTTCTCAAATCGAGAATTAATCCTATATGAAGAGAGAATTTGTCCTCCAACTTCCGTTTCTTCTAAGACTTCATTAGCGACTATTTACAGTTTCTAAGCGTGTTTTTCTTAAGCTTACATTTCTTGTATCGCATTATGTTACGAACGCTATACTCCTTTTTAACCATTGTTTCTTTATATCTAACGATCTGAGTCTCTGATCGTTCATGTGCCATTTGCCTGATCTTCTACGGACGTATTTTCTAACTATCTGGAATGTGTGTATCTTCTCTTCGACTTTCTGATGAAGGGGATATTTAAAGTTAACACTCCGGATTACCTTTAGTTGCCTTCAACTCCTCTCGAAACATGCATCAAGTTTTATTATTCCAAACTTTTTATTAAATTATTAAATGATAACTTTTTTTTGATTTTATACTTGATTTATTATAGACTTTATCGAATATTTGAATATTGAGTTTCAGTTTAATATTTGAAAACTGGTTCCTATTCGAATCGATCAAAACTATATTATGTTTGCTTTTATATTATTATATCTATAGTAAGGTATGAAAATAAATTCATGGCAATGAATATATTTTCATACTTTACTACTAAGCTCTACTCACGTAGTGAGCACTGTCGAAGAAAACACTGAAAATCTATATGTAATATATTATATCAGCTTATAACATTATATGTGTATACATGAAATAATAATAACAAATAATATATACATATGTATATATATACACTTACTTTTTTATTTATACAGACATGTACAAAAAGCCACTACACTGGCATGTTGATGTTATCGATCAATAGTTATTAGAAACTAAGATCTCATCAGGGGCAACAGTCTGATCATTCACTCAGATTGTAATATTAGGTAAGCTGATATGAACAACTGAGTGAAAAATCGATAACATCGACATGCAAGTGTAGCTGCTTTTGTAATGTCTGTATGAATACAAATAATTATATAAATAGATCTATTTGACATTCTGTGGATTTTTATCCTTTGAATGGCTACTTTACCTGGATTACTATATATATATATATATATATATATATATATATATATATATATATATATATATATATATATATATATAAACTAGACGCCTTGTGACCCGTTGGATCATTATTTTTTTCTATTTCCCACTCTCCTATCTTCCTTTCCCCCTCCTTTCACGTATTTCTCCGGATGTCTCTAACTTCCGATCCTCTCTCTCTTTCTTCTCTTGTTATTCAAGTCATACCCATCCTCCCAGTACTTCTATCATTTGACATTTATTTACCGTATTCACCTTTTGCGACGTCATCTCGTGTGCACAACGCCACCGAGCATGCACAACGTCTTTTTTCACGCCATCTAGTGTGCACAGTGAGAGAGAAAACAAGCAAGCAAGCTATCTAGCAAGCAGAACCCACTGCGTTTTATATGTACACTAGACCCCCGTTTTTGCATACATACTAGACGTTCGTTTAATAGACGACTAATGAACCTTCATGTCACGGGTCGTCTAGATAAAGGATCCCTTCCCCTATTTCTCTCTCTCTCTCTGATTTGATAGTTGTCATTATTCTGTGACGTCCTCCAATGTGTACATTTTCTTGACATGTATGTTTGAATAGATGGCGTAATCCTTTAGTGATGTCATCGTTTAAGACGGAATCCGTATGTGACGTCACCAAGTGTGCAAGGGATAAACAAGCTAGGTAAACGAATAAGATAACAAACAAGTTTCTCAGAGTCTTTGTAGTAAACACGACCGTTCAGGTCTAGACGGTCCGTCTAGTATATACATACAGTTACTGTCCACATCGACAACGAAGGACCACGGGTCGTCTATTTTCTCTGTTTTAATTGATGATGTCATCTGTGTGTTACGTAATAATTTCTGATGTCATAAAAGATCATATCGATTGCTTCAACTAACTATTTAGTGGATTGCATCACAAATGATTCACACCATCTATTGACAACGTCATACAGGATCTACTATGTATTCGATTTAATTAGATAAGTTTTACTACAGTTTGAAACGCCGTTGAAATGATAAACTTTGAAATTTTAGAACTAGACCACTTGACGCGAGATTATGTCAAATAAATCTTTTTTTTTCTATTTTAAATTCGAATTTTCGGTGTTATAAAACCCTATTCATTGTAATACAGACAATATTTTCCTTGTTTTTCTTTTTCTTTTTTTTCTTGGTCGAAATCTTACGGCGCAACCGAAGATCGCCGATCGTCTGGTGTTATCGAAAAGACTTGTTTTTGTTTAGTGGGTGACCTCACCCCTTTTTGATGCCATCGATTTTACAGAGAAAATGCGAGACCAACCATAATTTTCGTAGTAGGAAATATATATATATATATATATATATATATATATATATATATATATATATATATATATTAGTACTTCATGTATCCACGTAAAATATTATAAGGAGATATAATTTTTTATGTGTCAGTTTTCAGTATTTACTTCAACAGTGCTCGATACGTAAGTAGAGCTAGGTAGTAAGCAATGAAAATATATATGGCAATCAAGCTACACAGAGGCTCCCATGTTTCATCCCCGGGGGGAATCGTCAGGCTAAATGCGGTAATTGTGACTTTTCATATAAGCATTTAGAATTCAATTGCTAACAACGCCTGCCTAACAGCAAAAGGGTTTGACTCGTGACTGTTAAGTAGACGTTCGTAGGTTCGATCCCATCTTGAAGTGATTATATATCAAGCCACACTGAAGAGCTGTGATACAACCAAAAATTTGTTTGTGGATACTTGTATTGCATGAAAGTTTTACGGAATATTATTGAACACTTCTATGAGATTAAATTATAATTTTTCCTTAATCTGAAACAACTAAACGAACGTTAAAAACAAGTCCTTAACTATCTCTGATATATTCAGTCACCTTCTAGCGTTTTGTCACAGGTATTGCTCAAGCCGCCAGTTTCGCTTAACGCTACAATACCAGAGATAAGCATCGTATTTAACAATCTTTCAGACTGAGAAAGGGTCACGGGTCGTCTATTTTCTTGAAAAGAGATTGATTCTAATTTGCTTTTTTTACAGCGTTCCCCTTCTCTGTAATTTTTGCGTTAAATCCTTTTTTTTTAACTTGTGCACTTTGTGTCTTCATGTTCGCCTCCTGTCTATTTATCAATTCACTTCTGTTTGATACTATTTTTGTTTTATCTTTTTCAGTGTGTTTAAAGTGGAAGAATTTCGAAATGAAGTCAACAACAGAATTAGCGCCATAGAAAAGAAGTTAGAGAGTAAGTCACAGTTCCCTGTTTTTTTTCTGTTTTATTTTCTGTTTTTTTTTCTGTTTTTTTTTTCTGTTTTTTTTTCTGTTTTTTTTCTCTGTTTTTTTCCTGTTTTTTTTCTGTTTTTTTTCTTCTGTTTTTTGTCCTGTTTTTTTTTCTCTGTTTTTTTCCTGTTTTTTCCTGTTTTTTTTCTGTTTTTTTCCTGTTTTTTCCCCCTGTTTTTTTCCTGTTTTTTTTCCGGTTTTTAAAATGTTTTTTTCTGTTTTTTTTTTCTGTTTTTTTTTTCTGTGTTTTTTTCTGTTTTTTTTTTTTTGATTGTACAAATTGATAATCTAGAGAATCAAGATGCACTGGATAAGAATGAAGTCAAATATTACGAAGCCTTTTATATCATTTTGAAGATAAACGCCGAATAATTGATCAATATAATCAGTTTCAGAGGAGTTGTATTGTAGGTCAATATGACTGTGGATTTAGTCAGCATCAAGCAAAGCAAATCTTGGTATTCCACTCTCCACTGTTAATCGAATCATTTCTCAATTCATTAGAGAAGGAAACATGAGTAAAACATCGTCCAGGTCGACAAGTATTCGTTGACAGGAAACTGCGTTATTATTATAATAAGTGTGTCTATTTACTTTTGTTATATTTGTATAGAATACACATACACACGTTTAAAATGATCAAACATGCTAGAAACAGGTGTAACTTAGGCCCATAAAATTTAAACAAATGATAATCAAAGCGTAAAGGAGTTATAAATATAACAACAATACCAATAACATTAGAAGTAAAAAGATTAAGAGTATTGCAAATAGTAATTAGTCAAACTCTAATCGCAATCACCCAAATAGAACCAAGAAAGTTAATAATAAAGGGAATAACTGTAATTGTATAACTCGCGATCTTTGTCCATTAAAAATAACTGCTTAAACAAAGGCATATCTTACCAAACTACAATATTTGACAAAAAAAGAACGAATAACAAAATGTACGACGTAAGAGAAACCTCTCTATATTGTAACACCAAGTATGATAATCATAAAAGCACATTCAATAACAAAAAAAAACACCGATTTAAAACATCACTAGTAAACCATTAGTTAGAGCTTAAGAAAAGCGGACGCTAGCCAATAATCGAATGGAAAATATAACAATGTGCCAGTACATGTAGATATTTAGACGACCTTTGTAGATTATGTTTGAATGAGAAGCTTTAAATTAAAACAAACTTCAAGATCGCTTAAACTTACTAAACTGGGGAAGCAAAAGCAACCAACTCTAACCTTAGAATAAACTCTACTTGAAGATTACTATATACATAACAAATATATAAGCAAAATAAATAAAGATGAAGATAAATAAATTAATTAACATCTAGAGAAACGAGGGATAACAAAATGAATAAAGCAGAAATCTCGCACGTGCTAAAATGACGTCACATTGACAATCGAAGATTTTCATTTTTGATGAGCTACAGTAAAAAAAAAAAAAAACACTAGCGAGAGGTAGGATGTGACCTCGCCATTAAAATGACGCCGGATGTTAAAAGCATTTTAAAAACATCAAATACGTCTTATAGCGTTAAGCGAAGCTGGAGGCTTGAACAATATCTGTGACAAAACGCTAGTATGTCTTCAATGTGATTTCCAGCTGATAAACATGTATACACTTTATTCTTAAATCGGCACCCATCGCTTTACTGACCACGTTCAATGTCGCTAACCTTCGTTGATCTGACGGGAAGGAGCCGGTAATATAGAACACGTGACTGAATATATCAGGAATAGTTAAAACTTGTGTTTAACGTTCGTTTGGTTTGGTTTGGTAGTTTTGTTTTACGGCATATCAACCCTTTTTGGGTTATTTAATGCCGAATCTGGTCATTATAGTAAAAGTTTTTATGCTTCAAGTTCTTTAAATCTTCAAATGTTTAATCATCGTTTTTGGTTTGGTAGTTTTGTTTTACGGCATATCAACCCTTTTTGGGTTATTTAATGCCGAATCTGGTCATTATAGTAAAAGATGTGTGCTTCAAGTTCTAAAAATAAAATAAAAAAGGGGAGGGAGAAAGGGAGAGGGGCTGTTGTTTTTGTTTTTGGTTTTGTAGAACATAATTAAGTTTTACAAAAAAAAAAAAAAAAAAAAACGTCAATGTACGTGAATTTCGTCTCAGGGAGCCACAGGGCAGCCTGATCTGGTATCACCAGTAACGTTCGTTTGTTTCACATTTAGGAAACATGAAGTTTAAATAGAACAATAATATCTCACGTAAAAATAAGAAATAAATAAAAAGATTACAAAACAGGAAAGCTTATAAAAAAGAAAAACGTATAAATCGGTGTAGAAAACTGAAAGTATATTTATTTACTCCTCTGCAGGAGTTAGGTACAAGACCAGTTTTATCATACTCCCACAAGTAAGATGTGACCACAGCTCGGGTCGAGTAAGTGGGGTTTGAAAAGCCAGCGCCCGAGAAAGTGAGCACTCTGGCCATTAAAAATTGCCTGGGCAGCCCCGTCGGCAGTCCCCGGTAGGGGCGCCTCAGGCAGTAAGCAATAAACTTACTCCTCCCCAAAAAGGGGAGGCGAAGCCTGGAAGGGTGGACCTCCTAGAACTGCACAGGACAAACCCACAAACAGGTGGAATCAAGTCCCGAAGGACAAGACGACACCCATCTATAGGGTGCAGTATCCATCGGAACAGATACTACACTTACTTCCTAGCGTGCCAGGTGAAAGTCTAAAAAGGAAAGCAAACGTCGGATTATTGAAATAGGTTTGCCTTCTTTCTTTCGTCGGGCAGACTTTTGTGTAAATACACATTGCTCTTTATTCTAAGTGGTGGATATACATTTTATTTATTTTAGCTTTCTACATGATATATATTAAAACAGATTATATGTATTAAATAACAGCTAAACGGACGTGACACGGATGTATTTTGTTCAATTAAAACGCTATAATCCATGTTTGGCAATTCGTCTGTCTGTATTTGATCGTTAATATTCTTTGCAAGTTCAAATATGATAACATAAATTTGCCTTCGTGTTTACAATAAGTCGGCGTTGTTTCTATGGCGTAATTGCCATGATCGCGTGGTTTAGTAGCTTAGATGTTTTGTTTCGAAGTTTAAATTGATTTTAATGGAATAGACATGTTATAGGATCGAGAAAAGGGGACGGGAGTGAAGAAAGTAAGGGTCATTAAGAGAGAGAAGATGAAGAAGAAGAAGAAGAAGAAGAGAGAGAGAACGACATTAGGGTATGTTTAATAATGAGGTGTAAATAACAACTGTGAAAGGAAGAAGTGAAAAGAGGCAAGTGAGATAATAAAAGTGAAGAAAAGATAAGAGATACAAAGGAATAAAGAAGATGGAACGATATAAAGAAGAAGAGTGAGAAATTTAATGAAGGCAGGAAAGAAAGTAAGAAAAATGAAAGGACTAGAAATTGAGAAAATAAGAAAGAGAGGAGGGAAGCAAAGAAATTAACAATGAAAGAAAGAAGTAAACAACAATAAATAAAGAGAGAGAGAGAAAGCGAAAGAAATGAAACAAACAAACAAAGAAGACAAGAGAGAGAGAGAGGGGGGGGGAGAAATAGAAAGAAAGAAAAACAAAAACAAAAAGAATTTTAAAAAAACGAGAGAGAGTGAGAGAGAGAGAGGGAGAAAAAGAAAGAAAGAAAAACAAAAACAAAAAAGAATTAAAAAAACGAGTGAGAGAGAGAGAGAAAGAAACAGAAAGAAAGAAAAACAAAAACAAAAAGAATTAAAAAAAACGAGTGAGAGAGAGAGAGAGGGAGAAAGAAACAGAGAGAAAGAAACAGAGAGAGAGAGAGAGAGAGAGAGAGAGTGAGAGTCAGAGAGAGAAAACTGAGAATAAAAAAGAAACAAAATGAGAATAGAGAAAACGCAAAACCACGGATGGAAAGAAAGAAAAAAAAAAAAAGCAACAAGAGACTGAAGGGGAATAGAGAGAGAAAAAAACGAAACTTAAATAACAAAGAAGTAAAAATAAGAAAATAAAGATTGAGAGAGAAAAAGAGAGAGGGACATACAGACAAATGAAAAGAACAGAAAGAGAGAAAAAATAAGGGCGTAAAACGAAAGTATAGAGAAAGAGAGAAAGCAACAAAAAAGATATAAGTGAAACGAGATATGTGAGAGTGACTGAATGAAAGAACGATAAAAAATAAAGAAAAAAGACAGAAAGTAAGAAGCAAACCGAGAAAAACGAGAAAGGGAGAATTTACCTGAATCCATCATTTCATTCCTTACTAATTGATTTAGGTTGAAGGGCTGAAAGACTAGTACTATCTTTTGTGGGATCCCATCTTCACATATTTGTCAATACGGTTCTTGAAGATGTTGATTGATTCTGCATCGAACGCCCCCCCCCCCACAGGTTGTCTTTTACAATGCCTTATAGCGTGTGAATTAAAAACTGTCTTTATACTTTCAGTCTAGCACACAGAGTAAACAGCCTCACGCTACGGCCCCTTTATTTGATTATAAAAATGATGAATAACAATTTTTTTTTTATCTAACCATAACCATGCAGATTTTTGATTGTTTCAATGAATTAACCCCTTAACCTTCCCTTTTCTAAAGTAATTAAATTCATCTTTTCCAGTATCTGATCATATGCATAGTGCTTTAATTGAAGCACCGTTTCTGTTACGCTTCGTTGCACCCTGTCTGATTTAGATTATCGTTTTGCAATGCATATTCCAGATGTGGTCACACTAAGGATTTGTACAACTAAAGTACAATGTTATTACTTATATGTGTTACTAGACGTACCCGTGACCGGTGACCGGTGGCCGGTGACCGGTGACCGGTGGCCGGTGGCCGGTGACCCGTGACCCGTGACCCGTGACCCGTGACCCGTGACCCGTGACCTGTGACCCGAAACCGGTTGTCTTAACAACCATCACTGTTTAGTCTTCTTTGATTTCATTCGAAAATTGATAAACAGTGACGTTCCTGTCAATAGATTCCTCTTAGAGTGAGGGAAAGAAAGGGAGTGAGGTAGCGAGTAGTTATCTGCCCCTTTCTCTGAACTCTTCTATCTACCCTTATGCCGTTTCCTATCTAGCTAAACTCTATTACTCTTTATTTAAATTACCTCCCTTGAGAATTAATGAACATAATATTTAAAGAAAGATTTATATAATGTATTCGTTTTTTAAAAAATTAAATCACTTTAATAAACACTTTTAATATCGACAAAACCATTGCATATATATATATAACATATAACAATGACATTACAAATAAATAACACCAAACATTAATTTATTATAAACTGTTTGAAATAGTTATACAAATTAGCGACACAATAGCTGTGTTTTGATTATTGCTATCTACTATATATATATACAATATTTCAAAGGAATGTGTTGTATTATTTATTTGCATAGCAAGGAGATGTTTTCATGTTGATATTAATGTGATAAATGAAAAAGGTTTGCGTTTTTTCTATTTATATTTATCTTCTTATAACGCCGAAAAGAAAAAAGAAAGCAAAAGAAAAGAAAAGAAAAAGAAAAGAAAGAGAAATGTAAAGGAGTAAAAATAGATAACAATGAGAGAAAAAGACAAAAAGAAATGAAAAAAATAATAAAAGAAAGGCACTATCATGAATAACACAACACATGAAATAAATAAAGAAAGAAAGAAGTAAATACACTAAAGAGACAAGGAGAAAGCAAATGAAAGAAAGAAAGAAAAGAAAGAAAGAATACAAACTGTAAATAGAGACAGCAGATAGTTGAAAAGAGGCAGAGAGTGAAAAAACGAAAGAAAGTCACAGACACATGACAGAAAAAGTAGGATAAAAAGAAAAAGAAAAGAGACGATAAGAAACTGTAATAAATGGAAAGACAGAACGACGAATCGTTGTTATTCCTAATCAGCTATACTTACCCGGCGTTGCCCGGGATGCATTAAAGTCATATTAGTTTTTAATTAATATTTGTTCGTACATTTTTCAAACTTATACAGAAAAAGAAATAAACTTTAAGTTATCTGCGAGACAGTGAAGTCATTTTAGTATTGACTGTTAATTTGTTTTCACAATGTTGAAGTTATACAGAAAAATAAATAAAATGTTAGTTGTAAGATAGACAAATCGCCAGTTGCCATTACCGATAATAAAAAATGTTTGTAAAACAAATGAAGCACTCTTCGGAAGTTGATATTGTTTATATGAATAAAAAGGTTTCCCTTCTTTATTACTTGTGCGAATAACGCAGTGTATAAAAGCTACGAGTGTCGAAAAAAACATTTGGGTTTTAATCCCAACTTATTTATCTAGCCACACTGAAAAGCCCCTAATGATTCTCACAAAAATTGAAAGCCCTCAAGTTGAAAAAATAAAAAAATAACAACTTGTATTCTATATTTCAATCTAAAATATGAGTTATCATTCTTAGCGGTTTTTATTTTTATGCGATTATTTAAAATGGGTCATATTACCAGTCGTCAAGGTTGAACTAAAAACGTCTTAATATAATTATGCTATTATATTGCGAATAACCTGATAGAAAAATAACAAATGAAATTTGGCTTGTTAAAAGTAAAGTTTTATTTGTCAGTTTAAATGCTATTTGGGTCTGACTTTGAAAATCCGACAAAAATAACTTTATATGTTAAAATGTATTGTAGTATACGATTTGGAACTCGAAAATCTCGAAGATCAGATTGTTTTTGTGTGCTTACGATTTCACTTAGAAAACCTATGCTCTTCCACAATTCTTGTACGCTTCGCCAATATTTACGTTACCCGCGGCATTCTACCGGGTACGGGTAGAATGTGAGGGGAAGCGGAAATAATAAAATACAAGAAGAAACATTGTTAGTTTCGACCTGTTTGTGCCAACATCCTTAGGAAATACTAGTAAAAAAAAAACGGTGAAAGTTTATCAGGAATATAATTCGAATTATTTCAATTTGAGCACGTTCTGAAAAACATAAAAACGTTTTTCCAAAATGTTATGGGTTACGATATGACCGGGCGAATGTAATATGCATTTATAGTGGCAAAATGGAAACGAAAAGCTAAACAAAAATATGGTATAGAGGATTTGCCTGTGTTTGTATGCAGTTAGAGTTAATGTTTAGGGATAAGGTCACGTGTGAGTGTTGGGAGAAGAAGATAATGAACTGGAAAAAAAGAAAAAGATAGAAAGAAAGAAGAAATATAAGGAAAGACGAAAAGTAGTAGTAGAAGAAGAAGAAGAAAAAGAAGAAGGAGGAGGAGAGTGTGCGCCAAAAAAGAATAGAAGAGTAAGAAAGGGCGGAGGAGGAAGAAGAAGAAGAAGAAGAAGAAGAAGAAGAAGAAGAAGAAGAAGAAGAAGCGGAATGGAAAGATAAGAAGAAACATATAAATAGAAAATTGAAAGAAAAAGTATGACATGAGTAAAAATAAGTAAACGAAAAAGAACCCAAATAACGAAAGAAAGACAGAAGGATATAAATGATGTATATATGATCAGAAGTTAAGTGACGTTGAACCTGGTCAATACCAGGTGGGTGCCCATTTGAGAATATCAAGCGCTATATGTGGGAAAACGGTGACACCTCCCACAAAAAAATAACTGTAAATCTTACGCCTTTAAAAACTTGCCTGAGCGAAATACACAAGCGACTGCGGACTGCTTGGGAATTTGATATTCCCTAGAAACCAGCTAAACCAACCCATGTTGCGTGCCGCTCCAGGGCATAATATGCCTTAGTATTCTTCGTGGATTGAGCAATCTGGTAAGCTGCCAATAATGATAATGAACATTTCTGCGTAAAACGAATGAAGCCCTCTTTGTTTTTTTTATATTATTTTATAAAAAATACGGGTTCGTTTCCCGAAGGCTTGTACCAAGAGCGCATTTGATAGATAACGACGACTGTCGAATAAATGATTGGGTTTCAATGTCATCTTGAACCAGTTGCATGTAAATCATACTGAATAGTTCCTCATGTCGCTAATTATCTTATGTCATGAACAGGAATGTGTTTTTCTAACTATTGGGTGACTATTTATCAGGGCGAAGAGCCACTAGAGGATATCGCTTACTATAACTAAGTGATTATGGCCGAAATAAGCATCAGTATGAGAGATTTAACATTGATCAATGTTATGAACTTTGTTTAATTACTTATCTTGAGGCAAAAACTTGATTTCTATATGATATACATAGATATTTGAATATTCCATTAAGGTTCTTATTTACCTGTCTAATGTTTAGTTAGTAAAGAAGTTAAGGACATTAATTTCCCTCTCCCAATTGATTCGTTAACTATGTTATAGTATATCTTTCTTGTGATCTCTTAGTCTTATCGAGTTCCAGGACAAGAATTCATCTAGTCTGGTGGAGTATCCTGCTAAGTATTGTTACTTGAGGTAACATTACTTGGATTAGGTGCACCATTCCTCGTATGAGCCAGTGTATAGCCGTGTCGAGGGTATCTTACTTGAGATTCGATCACTGTGTTATTTAGAATATTTGGTCAGGGTTTACTCGTAGGGGAAAGTATCCACATGTCGGCTTGTCAGAGAAACCGAAAACACCCGAGGATGGTTTCCAGAAGGTAATTAAAACTCTTAATGTATGTGTTAAGAAAAACAATTTTCAGAATTACGTCATCGATCGCTAGATAATTGGGGAAAAGCGAGACTAGGAGTCGAGGTAAACGGACGTTCAGTCTTTTGTTCCCTCAATCGGGGGCTGGGGAGTTTATTGTATATGTAACGCTAAGTGTGCTTAGAGGATGTCGGCATTCTAGCACAATAAATATTACGCAAAAAAAATGTTGTTGCTTCGATACTTTAGTTTTGCTGGAGCACATTCTGCATTTTAAGACCAGAAAGGAACAAGGGAGAACGCGATATATTTCATGCACTAATGGGTCACCGCTTATCAAGGCCCATATACCACTCAAGGATAAGTTTTAATGAATTTGTCAGTTTGACGATGAGACAACACCGTATGGATTGGTAACGATGGTTGAGACTGAGCCGAATTTGATTATTTAAGGACACAGATCAACAAGAATTGAAAATGACCATGTTGTAGTCAGCTGGAAAGCAGACCAGTGGCATTGTTTTAGACGGCCTGGTAGTTTTGGGAAAGAAACTTTCTTCATGGAAATTAATTTAAGGTACAAAGAAGAATTACAGAAAAATAATTTACGGTGGTTTTAGCTAGACGGAATTTTGTTGTGAATGTTTTATTATTTTTGATTAAAACTCAGTCGAGCATCTACCATGAAAATAATGAGTAGAGAAAGACTAGCGACCTTTTTTTTCTGTGAGACATTTGTTCACAAACTATTTAATTCATCATTTCTGTTAGGTTGAGTACGCCAAACTAAACAAACATGCCACATGAAACGTTTAAAACATACATTGATGGTGCTTGAAAACATTGTAAACATTTTAATGTCAAGTTCATTTTGTTTTTTAGCAAATCTTTTTCATAATTCATGGTTTATTTTGTTTTCTAGTAAATATTATTCATAATTCATGGTTTATTTTGTTTCTTAGCAAATATTTTTCATGGTTTAGCAATTAATTTTGAGATGTGGACATGGCATAATTTTTTATCACGATGTTAATGTCAACCTTCTGTAAGTTTTTTTATCAATTATTTCATCATTAATTTAGTAAATATATCTGCGCAGACATAACATCTTTTATCATGATTTTAATGTCAATTTTATGGTTTGGTAGTTTGGTAGTTTTGTTTTACGGCATATCAACCCTTTTTGAGTTATTTAATGCCGAATCTGGTCATTATAGTAAAAGTTTTTATGCTTCAAGTTCTTTATATCTTCAAATGTTTAATCATCGTTTTTGGTTTGGTAGTTTTGTTTTACGGCATATCAACCCTTTTTGGGTTATTTAATGCCGAATCTGGTCATTATAGTAAAAGTTTTTATGCTTCAAGTTCTTTATATCTTCAAATGTTTAATCATCGTTTTTGGTTTGGTAGTTTTGTTTTACGGCATATCAACCCTTTTTGGGTTATTTAATGCCGAATCTGGTCATTATAGTAAAAGATTTATGCTTCAAGTTCTAAAAATAAAATAAAAAAGGGGAGGGAGAAAGGGAGAGGGGCTGTTGTTTTTGTTTTTGGTTTTGTAGAACATAATTAAGTTTTACAAAAAAAAAAAAAAAAAACGTCAATGTAGGTGAATTTCGTCTCAGGGAGCCAGAGGGCAGCCTGATCTGGTATCACCAGAAGTCAATTTTATGTAATTTCCATGACTTAATAATCAGCGACAATATTTTTGTGCGCATAAGTTCGTGACGCTGGGATTGGTCTTCCAGATGAATCAGGTACTTAAGTGAAGATTACAACATCCCCGATGGGACTTGAACACGACATATTGGTGTCAACGTCCACTTCACCAGCGCCACCTGTATTGTAATAAATAATCGTGTGTCGATGTAACATCATCATGTTGCAAATATTTGATTATGATTTTCATGTAAATTTCCTGTATTTTCTTTGATTTCTAGAAGATATTTTACCGGACTTTTATAGGTTTTCTATATTTTCTTTGATTTTGTAGCACACATTTTATCATAATTTTATTAGTTTTCTGTACTTTCTTTGATTTAAAAAAATATATTTTAACATGATTTTATAACTTTTCTGTATTGTCTCTGATTTGTTTAGCAAATATTTTATCATAATTTTATTAGTTTTCTGTATTTTTTTAATTTTTAAAAAAGAATATTTTAGCATGATGTTATAAGTTTTCTGTATTGTCTATAATTTGTTTCTCAAATATTTTATCGTAATTTCATAAGTTTACTGTATTGTCTCTGATTTGTTTATCAAATATTTAATCATAATTTTAGAATGTTTTGTATATTCGTTTGGTTTTTACAAATATATTACAATAATTTTAGAAAGTTTCCGTATTTTTATATTAACAAAAAATATTTTACAACGTTTCTAGCAATCATCTGTATTTCTGTTGTTCGTTATGCATATTTTACCATGATTTTACCAAGTTACTGTTTTCTCATGTGTTTCTAACAAATCTTTTACCACAGTTTCCGCGATTTTCTTTTGTTTTAACAACTATTTTAACACAGTTTTAGCCCTTTTCTGTATGTTCCTTTTCTGTTTAGCACACGTTTTACAACAATATTAACAATTATCTGTATTTCTCTGTATGTTTCTTTTCTGTTTAGCACACGTTTTACAACAATATTAACAATTATCTGTATTTCTCTGTATGTTCCTTTTCTGTTTAGCACACGTTTTACAACAATATTAACAATTATCTGTATTTCTCTGTATGTTCCTTTTCTGTTTAGCACACGTTTTACAACAATATTAACAATTTTCTGTATTTCTCTGTATGTTCCTTTTCTGTTTAGCACACGTTTTACAACAATATTAACAATTATCTGAATTTCTCTGTATGTTCCTTTTCTGTTTAGCACACGTTTTACAACAATATTAACAATTTTCTGTATTTCTCTGTATGTTCCTTTTCTGTTTAGCACACGTTTTACAACAATATTAACAATTTTCTGTATTTCTCTGTATGTTCCTTTTCTGTTTAGCACACGTTTTACAACAATATTAACAATTTTCTGTATTTCTCTGTATGTTCCTTTTCTGTTTAGCACACGTTTTACAACAATATTAACAATTTTCTGTATTACTTCTGTATGTTCCTTTTCTGTTTAGCACACGTTTTACAACAATATTAACAATTTTCTGTATTTCTCTGTATGTTCCTCTTCTGTTTAGCACACGTTTTACAACAATATTAACAATTTTCTGTATTTCTCTGTATGTTCCTTTTCTGTTTAGCACACGTTTTACAACAATATTAACAATTTTCTGTATTTCTCTGTATGTTCCTTTTCTGTTTAGCACACGTTTTACAACAATATTAACAATTATCTGTATTTCTCTGTATGTTCCTTTTCTGTTTAGCACACGTTTTACAACAATATTAACAATTATCTGTATTTCTCTGTATGTTCCTTTTCTGTTTAGCACACGTTTTACAACAATATTAACACTTATCTGTATTTCTCTGTATGTTCCTTTTCTGTTTAGCACACGTTTAACAACAGTATTAACAATTATCTGTATTTCTCTGTATGTTCCTTTTCTGTTTAGCACACGTTTTACAACACTATTAACAATTATCTGTATTTCTCTGTATGTTCCTTTTCTGTTTAGCACACGTTTTACAACAATATTAACAATTATCTGTATTTCTCTGTATGTTCCTTTTCTTTTTAGCACACGTTTTACAACAATATTAACTATTATCTGTATTTCTCTGTATGTTCCTTTTCTGTTTAGCACACGTTTTACAACAATATTAACAATTATCTGTATTTCTCTGTATGTTCCTTTTCTGTTTAGCACACGTTTTACAACAATATTAACACTTATCTGTATTTCTCTGTATGTTCCTTTTCTGTTTAGCACACGTTTTACAACAATATTAACAATTATCTGTATTTCTCTGTATGTTCCTTTTCTGTTTAGCACACGTTTTACAACAATATTAACAATTATCTGAATTTCTCTGTATGTTCCTTTTCTGTTTAGCACACGTTTTATAACAATATTAACAATTATCTGTATTTCTCTGTATGTTCCTTTTCTGTTTAGCACACGTTTTACAACAACATTAACAATTATCTTTATTTCTCTGTATGTTCCTTTTCTGTTTAGCACACGTTTTACAACAATATTAACACTTATCTGTATTTCTCTGTATGTTCCTTTTCTGTTTAGCACACGTTTTACAACAATATTAACAATTATCTGTATTTCTCTGTATGTTCCTTTTCTGTTTAGCACACGTTTTACAACAATATTAACAATTATCTGTATTTCTCTGTATGTTCCGTTTCTGTTTTGCACACGTTTTACAACAATATTAACACTTATCTGTATTTCTCTGTTCTCTTCAAATATTTTACCACAGAATTCTGCCATATTTTGTATTTTTTAACATATTTTACCCGTATTTTCGCAAGTTTAACCTTTTTATTTATTTGTAGCAAATGTTTTACAACAATTTTAACATTTTTGATTATTTTCTGTTGTGCTTTAATACATATTTCACACTGATATTAACAATTCTTTTTTTTTTCTTTTGTGTTTAGCAAATGGTCTAAAAGAAGTGGAAATCGAAAAATGTCGACGAGACATAAAAGAAATAAAACGGGAATTATTTTCATCGGAAAAGAAAGTCATTGATTACAATCGAATTAGGTATGATTTTCGGGCATTTTTCGAAAACCAACATAACACACTAAAGAATTAAATATTCTCACACGTTTTCCTTTCTTTTTTGTTCATAGTCAGCACAGCAATGGCTCCTTTGATAGTGCTTAAAGCAATTTATATTTACTGTTACCTTAGGCGAACAGATAAACCATAACACCTATCTTTAACCTTTACATTTTGATTCAATACAGGAATTACTTACAAGTTTAAACATTAGAGGCTTCAAAATTAGTTTTGAATTTCGATGTCTCCTATAATAAACAGAGCAGAAATGTAATCAAATATTAATATATTTAAAAACACTGACATTTGTGGCTACTATAGTGGTACTTTGTGAAGATAGTTAAAATAATTTTAGGTATTTAAACTTGCCAATAGAAAGTACTATACATATATGTTTAAATAACATAGAAATCATGCATCCTTTAAATACCTACGGATGTTACTTAGTTTTTAAAATTCTGATTTCACGACTGGCGTCAGGTTTAGAATGTTTCTATTTCAGAGGTACAATATGTCAGATAGTATAATATTTAAAGCAGTATACTATTTTAGCTAATATTTGTGAAGAAATGAATGTGCTTCGCAATCCCACTTTTGAATTGGGTGTTGATGTTAAATATATACTATTTTATTAAATCTGGTTGTTCTGAACGATTAATTTTACATCTGTAGGCTATGCTGTTAATCAAACATTTTCGTTCTTGCACAACCCATGATTAAGACACTTACATACTAGTTGATATGATGCTATTTGCTTTTATTTATGGTTCTGTAAGTATAAAATAATGCAGCAAAACAAGGTTATTTGAAAGGCATTTAGTCACCAACGGAATGTCCACATTAAATTTGCTTGTTCTACAAGATTAATTTTCGCTCTGTGAGGTTTAACAACAATGTGATATAGTATGGTTCATTAGTTCTTCAAATGACAGGGACAATATAATATTTCTATGTCTTCATGTTAGTTCAAAAATGTCAGTCAGGCTGTAATTTATAAAGGATACAAATTAACTGTTAAATACGCGATGATATAAAAGATACCATTATAGCTTCACAAGTGAATTTATTTAATGATGACTAATATTCGAATATAACATTTAACTATAATTTTATAGATTATATCTGTGAAGTAATAGATGTGGTTGCAATTCTAGTTCTAATTAGGTGTTTGTACTTCATATATATATATATATATATATATATATATATATATATATATATATATATATAGTTGATTTTGTTAAATCTAGTTATCATACATTATTAAGTTTAGCTTTGTAGAGCCAACTCTTAGTAAGACATTAAAATATAAATAAAAATGTTATATACTTTGGCCAATTAGTTCTTTAAGATTCCGGAGAATATTAATATACACATGTGACCCTGTTATATCAAATAAGGAAATTCTTTCTATTATTTGAAAAGAAAAAAATTAGCTGTTTAGAGAAAATATTTAACTCTTTAGAATATATGGAGATTTTCAAACATTTATATTCGTGAATGAATTTATTTAACGGTGACTCTTATTCGAAACTCCCCTTGCGCTACACTGGTGTTACTAGACAAGGCTGTCTGAAGATACCGGCTTCCTGAGTTAAATTCAACAATTGTTTTCTTTCCTTTTCACTTTGCAAAACACAAACATTTTCTGCAAAGCCAAAAATAAAAATTATCTTTTACAAAACAACCAAACTAATTACCATGAATAAATATTTGAAGATATAAAGAACTTGAAGCATAGCAACTTTTAACAAAATGACTGGATTTGGCATTAAATTACCTGAAAAATGGTTTATATGCCGTAAAAAAACGATCAAACAACTTTGCGCTGGACTTTTCTAGATACTATTTATGAAGGAATTAATGTGGTTAGCAAGCCTAGTTTTGATGTGGGTGTCGGTGGACTATATATATGTTTTTTATTAAATCAAGATCTACTGCAGTGTTAATTTAGCTTAATAACGCATGCTGTCAGTATAGAATAACAGTTAACAGGTAATGATCATATAGCATGGTTCGTTAGTTATATCAAAAAGGTAAGTGTAGTGTTTCCAATTTCTAAATATATAAACTGTTTAGAGAAAATATATAGCTGTTTAGAGAATATTAAAGCCTTTAGACTATTATATATATCACTACAGCTTCATAAGTGAAGTTATTGAATTGTAATTCAGATTCGAAAATACGTTTGCGCTATAATTTTCAAGATAATATTTGTGACGGGATAAATGTTGTTAGCAAGCCTCGTTTTGAATTGGGCGTTGATACTTTTGATATATGATTTTATTAAATATAGTTAGGTTACAGTGTTAACTTTGGCTTTGTGAGGCAATCTCTTAGTAAACGTGTAAAGTATGAAGCTCGAGATATAGAATATGGTTACTATGTTCTTCAAAATCCAAGAAAATAGTAATATTCATATGTGAGCCCGTTATTTCAAAGAAGTAATTAATGTTTATGTTTATAATTTAAAAAGATAATTAACTGCTTAGAAAAAATATGGTAGAATATAAAAGACTTCAGACCGCTGCATGCATAACTTAAAATTACACTATAATATTCTAAAGTAGATAGACTTTTTGTTAATACAAAGACCACATCACCTCTCTATAAACTATTTTTCAATTTTCAATTTCTTTTTATATATGTGTTTCATGTTTTGAAATTCTTAAGATGTAGATTGATAATTTGTATTAATTGGATGAATCGGATTACTGTTCTCATCCACGGTTTTATTCACGCAACATTTCGACCATCTTTAGGTAAGTTGTGTCGAACTCGGGAAACTTTATGTCCAACTCGAGAATGTGTGCAGAATTTCGAGCTAAACTCTTTATTTAATATACAAGGGTAGCTTGCCCGTAAGCCATCACCGTTAAGTTATTCGTAGTTGTATCCTTAGTATCACCCGTACTGAGTATTGGACCTTCAACTTTCAGAACACTGTTATGTAAGACTAAGTATAACTAAGTACTTATATCCGTTGCGCCAGGGGTCCTCGCGGGTGAAACTAAAAACACAAGTATTAATTACTTAAGACTTCTTTTCGGTCATGACTGACGGAAAGAAAGCAAGTTACCTTGGATCAAATTATGGGTTCCGTTTGAAATTCCCTGCAGATTCCCGAGTTTGACAAGACGCCCCTAAAAAAAGGTCGAAGGTTAAATTGGCCAAAACGTCGTAAGAATAACATCCAAGATGAGCACAGTAGTCCGAATAATCCAATAAATTCACATTTGTTTTAATAAGTGACGTAAATTACGACTGGAAAATGACTGGAAAATGACTGGAAAATGAGCTAAATTATCCATGAAATATATTTGATAACATCCATTTACATATAACGGATTCCATAAAACTGGTTAGTATAAAATGACTAAAATTAAAAGTTAAAAGAAATTGACAGTTTTTATGTAGCTGACCTACGGGGTGGTTATTTCATACCAAAATCAGACTGGCAGAGTCTGGAGCATGCTAGTGTGCTCTGTTCTCCGTCGGTCTGAGGTATGCCCTTTGCAGTTCTACGAGGTCCACCCCTTCCAGGCTTTGCTTTTTCGCCCGTTAAAAAGGGGTATGTTTATTGCTTATCTCTTGAGGCAAACGAGGTTGCCCAGGGACTTTTTCTTCAACCAGAGTGTTCTTCTTCTAAGACGCTGTCTTTTTAAATCCAACTTTCCCGACCCTGAGTCACACGTTCCCGCCATGGGAGGGATATAAAAAAAACATCCACAGACGTGACCAAGTTTGTTCAAGCAGAAAACATTTTATAAAAAACAGGATTTATATTAATAATAACGTTATGAGAGAACTACACGTGTCCGTCTGTGTTTCTCGCGCCAACACAACTTACATAATTACACATTTAATTAATTATTTACATCTACTATTAACCGACTATCAAAAATGCGATAGCATAGGATTAAACAAAAATATTAATAATTTTTTTGTTTAATCTATCAAGATGCATTTCGTTTTCTGATCTATCTTATACATTTAATTATGTAAACTCCATCATAATTTTACAGAGATGATTTCGTTTAGCAGTGTAAACATTCTGATAGTAGCAATACAAGAACATGGGGTTTTTGTACTTCGTTCTCATTCATTCCCAGGCAACGTCTAGTAATTCTTCTAGTTTAAAAGGTAATTTTGTAGAATCATTCCCGTCTATAATCAGGTGTTTATTAGGGGTTCATGTTTATTTATTCGAGTACCCTGAGTTCGTGGCGTGCAGAGTGCTAACAATACCATGGTGATACCAACTCTTTTATTGTATTCCCCGAAGACTCAAGTATAAGTCTTTATTCTGAGAAATATGAAAAAGGGAAATAGTTTAAATATGATTTGATCCCCCCTCTTTAATTTAGATATCCAGGGCCACTGTCACATCGGACACTTCTATCTGGACACCACTTCCTCGGGCGGTTTTATGGCATTTTAAACCGTCGCAAATAAGTAGTTGTGTTTACTCACGTACAATTATTCCATAAAGAGAAGGAAAAAAAACAATAAGGCTTGAAACAATTGTCAGAGAAAGAAAGAGAGAGTCAACAGATGACGATTAGAACGGAAGTGACGCCACCGTTACTCAAATAGCGTTGCCACGAACGATAGCCAGGGAGATGCGTTGGAACAACCAGGCTGACTCACGTAGTTTTGTTGTTACATCGTATGACGTTAAGTGAAAAATACTGAAATTCCTAAGAACTAACCTGAACCAATTTAGAGATGGGAGTAATTCTATAAAAAATACGGTTTAAAATATTACTTGTTTTTTTTTAAAATAAAAACCTGTTTAAAAAAATATAGTTTCCGCTGGCTTAAGTCAAGAACGTGCTGCAGTCAGTTGTATTATGTAATTGCAAAACTCATAACCACACACTAGAAACGGAGGTTGTTACAGCTAACTTCCGCTACTTAAGAATTAATCATTGATAACATCAGAAGCGAATGCCTCTTCATCAATGTCAACAAATATATGACTACTTATTTACAATAACACCGCCATGCACCAGGCGTCTTATTATTTCTTAAGAATTCAAACGTGGGTACGCCCATCGTCATCTACTCTTAGAATTTGGGCGCACTTCGATATAACGGAATTAGTTGCGTGTTATTTAAATACACTGATATTCTACAAGATCAAGAAAAAAACAACAAAATAACATGGCTGAAACCTTTAACGCTATAATTTATTAAGTAATATTTAATAGTTAGGTCGGGGGTAGCGGCTAGACATTAAAAGAAAATGACGCCGAACTTTTTAACATGAAAGACGTCAGCGGAAGTTTCGAGATTTTAAAAGGGACGAAGTCTAAGTCAGAAGAAATAGTTGCCAGTATTTTTATATTACTACCACTACCACTACTACTACTACTACTACTACTGCTGCATAGCTCTACTCACGTATTTAGCACTATTGATATAAATACAGCACATCTATACACATTATATTATATTACCATATAATAGTGTATATGTATATAAATTAAATAATTATGTATATATATATATATATATATATATATATATATATATATATATATATAATTATTTCATGTATATACATATTTATATATATAATTATTTTATGCATATACTATTGTAAGGTAATATAATATCTTGTGTATAGATTGTCAGTATTTGATAATAAATTATAATTATCAAGCTCCTATTAAGTTGAGCCCTTCCGAGAGAATATAAATCGATGATTCATAAACCAGCCACGTTCCAAGCCTTTAGTACTAGTGATTACATTGAAAGTTACAAGGCGTATTTCTCTCACATGTCAAAGTGTCATCGCGGCGCTGGTCGAACGATTACGAAACCAGAATTCATAATACTTGGGTCCGGGGTTTGAATCGTCTGACCGGCAATACGGTTACATAATTCCATGCTGACAAGTGTAAAAACGTGAAACATATGTATGTGCTTGAATATTAAACATATTTATTCATTTATAATTATATATATATGTATGTAAATATGTATGTGTGTGTATATATATATATATATATATATATATATATATATATATATATACTAACATTCGCCGTTTTCAGTGTGAAATATGACTTAATTCATCTGTTATCACGTAAAAATCTCCAGTGACCTGTAGGATTTAGTTAACGTTTACTTATTTAAGGTGTCTCTGTGAACCAGGTTCGCGCCCTGTGACCGTCTGAGATTTTTATTTCCTTGCGCTGATAAGAGTCGTAAGCTTAAAACGACGTTATGTATTTTTGCAATTGTTTTTATTGGTGATAGTTGCTGTCAGCTTGCTGTCTTTATGTTTTTCACTTCCTAAGTGATGAAGATTAATATATATATATATATATAAGGTAATCCAACAAAAGATAAAGCGTCAACTAATATCTTATGATTAGTGAAACATCCGGATAAAAACTGAAGGTCGATATACTGGATAGAGCATTACTATTATGATATAAAATGAAATAATAAAATAAGGTGTCAATAAATTTTATTAGAATTCAAAGTTCAAGCAAAGTATCTTAACGTCCTTAGCTCATGAGTGTTCAAAGATAATTCTTCTCCTCAGAGGACCATTACCGTAGTGGTATTACCACCGGTAATAAGATTACACTTTGAAAATATATAAAAATATATACAAAAATACATGAAAATATATAACATCAAATATATCAACCCAAAAACATACTTTTTTGTTGAATCTATACAATCCATCTAAGGCATACAATTTAAAAAAACATAATCAGGAAAGATATCCAGAAGGTTGACCGAACATTGATCCAGGTAATGAGTGACAGTCCAAATACGAGGAATTGATAGAACTGAAAAAGTTGTCTAATCGTGAAATGCGTCAGCAATCGATGAAGTGAAAAGTATCCAATGTTTAAGTTGATTATTACAGCGATAAATAAATCAAATCAAATAGTATAAAAAGTTCAATAAACTCACTCGAAATTCCAAAAACTTGATCTGCGCAGTACAAATCAAATAATGAAATAATTATATATATATATATATATATATATATATATATATATATATATATATATATATATATATATATATATATAATTATTTGATACATACATAAAAGTAATCAATGGGCACGTGTTGCTGGCTATCAGCTCTCATCAGCATGACACACTTGGAGAATGATCGAACTTTCGATACTATCGTTTATAATCGGGAGTTTATAATATATATATATATATATATATATATATATATGTATGTGTGTGTGTGTGTGTGCGGCCGTTTGCAAACGCCCCTCCTGCACTGATGAGGTTAGAAAACCCGAAACGATATCGTCTATATATAGAAAAACACTTTAATATTAAAACATATTTACAGTTAATGCCCCTTTTAGATCAATAGTCTTAATTGCAGAAAACTGTTTGGATTATGAACTTTGTCGTCACTAGCGATTATGAAAGGTTCTGCTCGTTTGTAGAACACTCTCGACAACAATGACACTTGCCCCAGCCTCTCGGGTAACTGTACGTTAATTTCAATTACTGTATGTGGCGATTTTTTGTGGCCGTGGGATTCTAAACTGAATCTACGAACTGCGTTCGATCCCCTGCAGCTGCTTGATGAGGGTAGTAAACCCGAAACGATATCGTCTGTAGATACAAAAAACACTTTAATATTTAAAAATATTTACAGCACGATGTCTCTCTCTCTCTCTCTCTCTCTCTCTCTCTCTCTCTCTCTCTTTCTCTCTCTCTCTCTCTCTCTGTATATATATATATATATATATATATAAGTATAAATTTTTATTTATACAAACATTATTGGTTACATATGTGCATACATGTTTCGGTTGCACTTTTCCAAGAAAGTCAACCTCATCAGACCAAGAATTTTTCAGGAATGTTTGTATAAATAAAAATGTATACTTATAAACAGCTCTACTTGGTATTGAGCACTTTTTATAAACACTTCAGTTTCTACGAATTTACATTTACAGAAACTAATACAATACATGTACTATATATATATATATATATATATATATATATATATATATATATATATATATAATTAATTGACGCTATACATTAGTTTGAGCGTCTTCTTTCTATTAAAAAAGCTGTTTATCTTTAATATACTTACATTCGTACTTTTATTTTACTAATACGATTAATTCATATTCAATGTTTAGATAGCATCCTTTTAGCTTTAACCGTAGCGACACGACGTTAATGAAACGTAAACAAATGTGTTTTAGTCTGACCTTAGTACGGCGTTTTGATCCGTTTCTATTATGAACGAGCGTAACAAGTGATTATTTTCAACTATGCAATTCTTTATTACCGCTTTCTGTACCGATTCATACATTTTTCTTTCCTTTTTTTTCTCTTTAAAAACTTTCTCAGTTTTTAACGTTTTCTTTCCTTCTTATTTATCATGTAAGAGCCGATTCTTCTCTTTCATTTCTAACGTTTCTACTTTCCATCTGGGTCATTTGTAATATCTAGCCCGACAATAATCAATAGAAGAAAATAAAAAAAGCAAAGTCAATTTTAATGTTTAGTTTTTCTTTTGCTCATCAGGTATGACTTTCTATTTTGTCAACTCAAAATAGTTCAGTCCTATCCTATTGAGATAATCAAACGAAACGCAGTAGAAACACTTACATTGAAACCATGATAGCAGGGTAGACAACTTCCGCCGTCTGAAAGTAAGCAGCTGATAAATCCTCACTCTAAATAAAAGGTGAACGGTAGTTAATTCTTCTGTAGGTCATCAGAAATTATAATGATTATTTATATACGAAAAATAAAATTACTGACGTAAGTCTACGATTTTATATTAATATTACTGCCAACACGGACGCAACATAATGTTGTCTCTGTCATTTTTGACGAATCCTTTATATATATATATATATATATATATATATATATATATATATATATATATATATATATATATATATATAAACGATTGAAACTCGATTTTTTAAAAACAAGTGCACAAAACACACAGATTCAATTTTACCGGCTTTTTCATTTCTATTGACTGGAAAAGAATCGAGGCGATCAGGACATTATATTCAAAGTATAAAAATAGTTTGTTAAAAATAAACAATATATTAAAATTCTTCAAAAATGTTTATTTTTGTTCTTTGATACAACAGGGGCGCATTAATATGAGTTATTTTTTTAGGATAGCGAAAAAACATGAGCAACCACTATTTTTTTTTTTGACATGATGGGGGCGCATTAATATGAATATAGAAGGCGCAGACAGTGGTGGTAATTTTATAGAAATATGTCATACTTTTGCCCTGGGCAAAGTAGGAGAAATGGTGGGGAAGAAACAGTTTTCGCAAAAATCAAAATGAGTAAGTAGCGGTGAAATGGGGCGACTAGGGAAGAGAAAGGTAGAAAGATAAAGAGACGGCTATAGAGAGAGGGAGAGAAATAGAAGTTTGAATATAAAGATGTTACACACGCGATTTTTCTTCAATTATATGTTTTTATGACCCCGAGCAACGCCGGGTAGCCCCGCTAGTTAAAAATAAATATGAAACATTTAATATCTTAAAAGACGTAAGTCTTTGCCCTTGCTTATCTTTGCTCTTGTTTATCTCCCTTGGCTTAAAATCCGTTGCATTTTACAGACAATTGACATTTTTATTGGACTTGTCGCACAGCGTTCTTCAATTATTATTTGTATACTAATAAGGACTACTTTAGTTGTAAAAAGAGAATAAATATTAATTTTTATCTATACAGTAGATTTTGTATACAATTATTTCTTCATATGTGTCCTACATCTCACAATAACCACCAGTTCACTCTAAAAGGTATAGTTTACAATCTTTTGGATCTACTTGCTTTTCATTTTACTTTCTTAACAGCTGATATCACATATATATATATAGACAGATTATCTTAATTAATATGAGCATAAGTGAAATAAATTGAATTATCAGTTCTTTGTCTTTTTGGAACATATCTACTTTGTATCCCAAGAGACTTACGTTCTCAAAAACTGAAACTGAATGAATTAGGCACATGGACATTAAAATGTTAGGAACTTGGGTTCAGTTGGTTATCCTCTGTCTATCCTATTGCCGTCACAATAATATAATACTTACAATATCCAGAACTACAATTTAATATTAGCCAAAAAAAAAGCCAAGTATGCACATTATTTAAGAGAGTCAAATCCCGATGATCGAAGGTACACACTGGTTTGAGCCCCGTAGAGGGGGGGGGGCAGAGCGTGATGATTAACTTTGATTGTAAGCCTAACACCTCTATAATCCATCTCTTTGACTTCGCCTTTTATGCCAGTTCCCCGCTTACATTTAATCATAGAAGCTAGCGTTATGCAGCTACGTCATCGTTCGATCAATTAATGGTTATGCAGTGAAACTAGGATGAAAGTAGTAGAAGTGCACCGGAAGTACTACAAATGCACCGGAAGAACATGAAAGCGACTTTGATCAGTGGTTCTCAAAAAGAGTCTTGTTTTTTATCGGAAAAATCAAATTAGATCCCCTTAACACAAATGTTCCAATCACCTTGCATCGAACGCAATTGCCATTGCGACTCCCTTATTCGGTGACTATCAGTAAATTACAAGCAACGCTTTTGAAAGAGTTGATCAGAGGGATCAAAGCGTAGTATCTGTTCAGATACGATACTTCATTCTGTTCTTGGTCGATGATGGGGACATCCTTCTAGACTGAAGCCTTTTTTAAATGTTTGTCTCAATCCAGAATTCCCTTTTTGGGGGGGGGGCTGGATTTTCGCCAGATTTTCGCCACATTAAAAGCCAACCTTGTGTCTAACTCTGCCCGTGTGGAAAGGCAAGTAAAGAGAGAGAGATCTATCTACAGCAATCTACAGCATCTAGTTTTCTCTCATGCAGAGCTTTACTTGGCATATTCCAGAATATTAACCCAGTAGAACATGAAACTAAAGGTTGTTCAGCTTAATCGCACTTGCAACCAAGTAACAAAACCTGGTAGAATATACACAAATATATGAAACAGGTCCTAGTTTTCACCGGCCGAAACATTGTAAATATCATAACCAATGGTAGAATAATCCAAAAAAATACAAAACTGAACATCTGTTTGAAAGCATTATTTTTCAGATTTTTTTTAGATGAGGATTAATAATTTGTATTATTTGTATAATTGAAACTATTGTTTCATCATGGATTTTATTAGCACAAAGTTTCGGCCGATGTAATCTCCGACTTTCTTATAAACCTCGAATTTTTTTCTGTCGAACTCAGGAATCTATACAGGATTTCGAACGGAATCCTTCATTTAATCCACGAGGGTATCTTGCTCTCCTTCCGTCGGCCATTTGTCAAACCGTAATATATTTTTTACAAAGAATAACTTTAATCAAGTTTTTCAAAGAATAATGTTATACTACACTCACAGATCCTCAAAATGTCGTCCGTGCTTATCGAAGAAGTAAATAAGTCAGACGCAATAAAATTTAAACAATAAAATTTACAACCCTAAATTTCCCGCTTTTCTAACGACCAACCTGTATATGAGTATGATAGAAAACGGAATTCGCATGACTAAGTGCATCTGACCTGTTCGACGCTCTGTGCGACCTCCGATACGTCGTCAACCGAGGGATTTAGTTTAATTCAGATTACAACGATTCTTAAAACTAATGGTATTGTTTGAGATTGTTTTGACAAACCCACTTGATCTTAACCGCTTGGAGAATTGTCAATATGTTTCGATTCTTTAAAGTCTGATAGAATGGAATTTCGCGATTACCAGTGCCTAGAAACGGCATTTTATTTCTTCCGAGCAAATATGTGCGCCTTCCAGAAAAAAAACATGCTTAATAGTGGGACAACGAAATATATAGTTTTTAATAATGAGTCACAACTTATTTATTAAAAAAGCCGTTCGAGGATAGGTGTTAATGAGATGAATGAATTGTCATAAGAATATAACGAGAGGATTGAAAATGATGAATGGAATGAAGAAAAAAATGATTACTTATCTTAACGGTTCAGGATAAGGATTTGTAGACATTAAATTCGAATATGCCCATGTTCTAGTCTGCCGGGAAGCACCCCCGTGGTAATGAGTTATATAAATTAGAAGTTATTGCAAATAATCTGTGTTCAAGTAAATTCCGTCTGATGATAGGCACAAATACGAGGAAAGGAAAATACTTTGCAGTTATAGCATGGAATGAAGAACGCTTGATTGCTTATTTAAGAGGACGGCTTAATTAGAGTAATGATAATCTAAAATTAATTGTTTCACGCATTGGGTGTTCAGGTTGATGAAGTTACCTCCCTTGAGCAGAAATGACTGGCATCTGACTACTATTTGATGTTAGGATATAGTTAAAGTATACTTAAAATTGAAGGCACAAATACGAGGAAAGAAAAATACTTTGCAGTTATAGCATGGAATGAAGTACGCTTGATTGCTTATTTAAGAGGACGGCTTAATTAGAGTAATATTAATCTAAAATTAATTGTTTTATGCATTGGGTGTTCAGGTTGATGAAGTTACCTCCCTTGAGCATAAATGACTGGCATCTGACTACTATTTGATGTTAGGATATAGTTAAAGTATACTGTACATTGAAGGTACAAATACGAGGAAAGGTAAACACTTTGCAGTTATAGCATGGAGTGAAAAACGCTTGATTGCTTATTTAAGAGGACGGTTTAATTGGAGTAATATTAATCTAAAATTAATTGTTTTACGCATTGGGTGTTCAGGTTGATGAATTTACCTCCCTTGAGCAGGAATGACTGGCATCTGACTACTATTTGATGTTAGGATATAGTTAAAGTATACTTAACATTGAAGGAAATCATTGCGATCTCCGTAGCGAAAAGTGTTAATCACCGGACAGCTAAACTTTAGCCAACTGTCCGAGTAAGTTTCACTCTGTTTTGTTTATTAATATACAGATGTGTGTTATTTTTCATTGTTACAAAAAGTTTGTTTTTCATTAATAATTTTGTGTTTGTTTATTAGTTGTTGTTGTTTTTTTCATATTATATTTATAACTCACACTTTCTCTTTCTATTTTATTTCTTTCTATGTTTATGGTTGTCTCCCCCTCCTACTACTACAACTACTGCTGCTACTACTACTGCTACTACTACTGCTACTACTACTATTACTACAACCGGCACCACCGCCATCACCACCACCACCACCACCACCACCACCACCACCACCACCACTCTTGTTGCTGTTGGCACCACTGTTACCACCACTGCAATTGCAATTATTATCATCACCTTCCGCCATCTTTAAAATTACCGGTGTATTTCGCCTACTGCTGCTGTTTCCGCCATCGATGCTGCTGCTGTTTTCCCTTGCTGCTACTTCCTGACACTTTCGTATTAAATAATTGTCAATATATATTTAATTAAAAAAAAATGAATGCAAATATATGAATTTATTAAACTCAACATATGCATAAATAAATTTTAACTTGTTCATAATTTTTATTTAATTTTTCATCTCTTAAATAAAATATAACCGATACATGCAAATTAAATATAAATGAAATCATCTTAATGCATACATTGGACTTTTTTTATCAATACACCATGTCTTAAACAAAAACAATATTAAATGTATAATAAAAAAAAAACTTTTCAAAAATATAAACGATTAATTCTTATCCCCTATCTTTGACGATGGACCGCGTACCCATTATCATCGTCAAAATTATCGTGTGGGGAATTTATCTTCCGCCCGTAAGACCTGTTCTGTTTTTAAATACTGTCGATCATCTTTATAGTTCGTTGAGCGACGAGAAGAAGATCAGCCTCAGGCGGAACATCCCGACCTACCCAAAGGTAAGAAGACCATTTTCTTTTCTTTTCATTACTGCATTCAATTATGATGCAGTTCGACAGTGGCTTTGTTGCTGTCGGGCTTCAGCATGGTTCTGTTAATTCCTAAAATGTCAACCCTCCAAGGTTTTGCGATCTCACTTTTTTTTTACTAAAGAGTCAACACTTATCAAGTCCCAAAGGTCACTCGAGGATAAGGGTTAATGAGCGTCAGATTGACGGTGAAACACCATCGTGATGATTAGTAGTGACGGTGGAAATGTGCAGAATTTTAATATTTAAGAGCCCGCCTCAACAAGAATGTGTTTACATTGAACTTTGAAACGACCATGTTGTAGTCAACAGGGAAACAAATCCGCGGTAGCTCTATGAAAGAAGCTTTGTCCATGAAGGTTTCGTTTAGATTTAGACAGAGGGAGAAAGAGAGAAAAGGGGAACTATTTGACAGTGGTTGTAGCTGACCGAGTTTTGGTTGTGAATGTTTTACATAGATCGAAACCCAGTCGAGCACCTGCCATGAAAAAAACTGACAGTTGTGTTGTTTCTATTTGAACTCAGTTTACCTTATATTTATATGCATTTAAGTATCTTGGGTGTTGAAGTTATATATTTCTTTAAAAAAATAATAAAGGGTTCGAAAAAACAAATTACGTACACTTTCATTTATATATATCACAGTTTACGAATTTTCGAATAAAATTAAAGTGAGCCAAATAGTGGAGGTAGCTGTGACTCAACGGCAGTCTAATTTATGACATAATTAATATTTTAAATATTATAATCACGCGCCAAAAATAAACACTTAACAATATTTAACAAGGTTTATCCATACGTACGCGCGTTTCAGAAAAAAAAAAATTTTATTATCACTATTACATCAGAGTAGAGCTTGAAAAACTTTATGATTTTCAGCATCAGCATATAGACTATCAATTCCAATTTAGATAATGCCCAGTGTATATAATTGCAATCAGTACACTATCTGATACTCATGAACCGGAAATACAAATCTCATCAGATAGCGATATATATTATAAAGATGTATTAAACACACAATGATTTAGTATAAGCATATACAAGTATTCTTAGTTTTACATAGAGTGATGAGTTATCACTACCATAAGTAGCGTGCATGGGGGAGGAGACCGACGCGAGCATGACCCCGGGACTCTGGATTGAGAGAAGGCACATCCAAACATATTCAAATTATCTCCCCTTTCCCGTAATATTTCTCAGTACTAAGACTTATACTTGGGCTTTGGGGGCATACACCCAAGGACTTCGCAGTCCACTGTGAGAGAGCAATACATATGAATCAATATCTTTACTTTTGTTCACGCCAAACCAAAACATATTGCTAGTGAAGCGTACGAGGCTACCGTGATAGGGCCAGATTTATAGGAAGCAATCTTAGTGGACAGCAAGATTTTTGTTTACGTTACATTAAATTAGTGCATGTTGGTATGGTCGATGAAACAGGGAGCAGTGATAGAATTCCAAAGGCAAATGGTCTAAGGAAAAAAAGCTATTAGAGTGGAAAATCAGCCGGCGTCTAGGAACTTCTACAGTGAAGGGGTGAGATTTTGCTGCTAGTTGGGTTGGTCGAGCAATTTCCATTGCGGTGTACAAGTGTTTTAAGTTCATAAGAAGAGCACACTCTGTGGAAATACGCTGCACCGTGGGAACAAGGACTGAAGCTTGGAAGATTATCTGGAACCTATTAGGTTAGAAATTCTTTTTTGCTCCCTGTCCAAGAAAACGCGGCTTGGGGTTGGTGCACCAGTCCATGTGTGGCAACAATACTCAATGCACGGGCGAATGATGACTATATAGAGATATAGGTTACTGGCAGATGTGATTAATTTTCCAGTCTGGTTGATGGAGTCAACCTTCTTTGCAGCAGACTTGGCAACTACTTCTATGCACATTCCAATCCACGAGAAATTCAACCCGTTAAAACGGTGAACTCTTTGTAAAAGTACTATCGGCTATGACAATCAGTGGTTGAGAAGGTTTCTAATAGTTGTTAACGGTAAGGAGCTTTTTTGGGGGAAGAATTAAATGTGACTATCCATTTTTAGCCCCATTCTATGACATACTAGAGTTTATTTTCCAATGATTCAACCATTGCCTTTCATATGTAGGAATTTGATTTGCCCTCGTGCCGGTAACAGAGCGTAGTGTCATCGGCTAATAACCCCTGAAACACACTCGCATTGATGTCGTAGTGTGTAGGTGTACGGTCAACGAGAAACATTCTGGATCAGTCATTTAGCTATTCAGCCTCTTTCAAAAACATGTTCGTAGTAGGTTCTCGACTGAACCCCATTCTCTGGCGACACCTATAAAATACTCACAGCAATAACTCGCCAACCTACAACTATAACAAAATAAATTTCCTTCCACCCTCTCTATCTCTTTCTCTCTGTGCCAAAAACTAAACGGAGCTTCCATGAACAACGTTTCTTTCCAAAATAGCGCTAGGTCGCCTCCAAGCAAACTACAACATCGTCCGCTTCAGGTCTGATGTAAAAAAATATTTGTTGAGCAATCCTCTTGGATAATCAAGTTCTCCTAAGTAATTTTCTGTCTATTCCACCTACACTTTCCAATACTCTCGGGCAACGATCATCGTCCAACTGACAATATTTTTAACAATTATCCACGAGTTACCACAACCATTGATAAGAGGTCAAGGTCACCCATTAGTAAAAAACAAAATAAAAAGCTGATAATGATATAGTACAAACATATATAAACATTTATAGTTTATACACCGATGAGGACAGCACTACAATGAACCAATTCTTCGATCTCAGCAGAATAGCTCAATGATGGCTCATCACATAAAGATATCGGATTTTACTGAATGGATAACACGTAGCAGTAGTTCGTTCTCTCTCCTATTCCTTTTCGTTGTTGTCGTCCTCTTCTTATTTTTATTAAAAGCGGTTGTAAATATTCTAATAACAGCATACGATCATCTGGGATTTAACAATGCTTTCGATGGTTTTTCTTTTTCTTTGCTGGTATATAGTACACATGACAGATACCCTGTGCGTCTTCTCCAAACCACGCCTCATAAGAAGATTGAACAACTAGCCAAATACGACCGCTATCTTTGCGGTTCAAAACAAAGAGAAAGTCTATGATTCGGAGGCGAAATAGGCCTCCATACACAATGTATTTTCCTATCTAGATCAATGATTGAAAGTCTATTTCTTCAATATTTCAAGCGCTAACTCTACTAGTGTACCATGAAGCATGAAATAGAAACCATTATAAAAATTAATGTAATATAATATATATATATATATATATATATATATATATATATATATATATATATATATTAGTTATTTCATGTATCCACATAAAATTTTATAAGGAGATATAATTATTTATGTATCAATTTTATGTATCTACTTCAACAGTGCGCGATACGTAAGCAGTTTAGGCTGAAGATTACCCCCGGAGATGAATCGCGGAAGCCTATGTGTAGCTTAATTGTCATACATATATTTTCATAGCTTACTATATATATATATATATATATATATATATATATATATATATATATATATAATACATATATATATGTATATATATATATATTTATATATATGTATATATATATATTTATATATATGTATATATATATATATATATATATTTATATATATGTATATATATATTTATTTATATGTATATATATATATTTATATATATGTATTTATATATATATATATATATATATATTTATATATATGTATATATATGTATTTATATATATATATATATATATATATATAGATATATAGATATATAGATAGATAGATAGAGAGAGAGAAATAAAGAGAGAGAGAGAAAGATATCAATAAGTGGCAATAAACCCTGTGTATCGCTTTATTGCAGGTCAATATTTTTTTAATTTTGAAATTGCTATGAAACGCAGAGAAGTGAAATTTGGTACAATGGAAGAGCATAACAAAGTGCCTTATTTCCCTGATTTTTGTGGAATTTGAACAAATATTTTGAAAGTTATGCTAATTTTTCTATTTTCTGGTAATTTTAAGTGTGTATCACTTTATTGCAAGTGTCTAAAAATGTATATTTTCGGTAATAAAACAATATTCTAACTTCATATTTCTATTTATATGAAATAAAGAACATATCCAGTAACAATATTAACCAAAAACAAGAACGAATTTCACATTATTTTGTTTAAGGAAATATTTATTTATCAACATAACTCCCATGCTTCAAAATCACTTTGAATAGCCTCTTGTCAACTGATGATGTCAATCGGCGGATTTGAGATGATGTGATGCTATAGGAAACTTCCAAAATCTTCCTCCAAAGTTCATCCTTCGACGAAAATTGAACACCTCCTTCATAAACTTTCATCTTTATTATTGACCAGAGCTGCTCAATTGGATTTATATCTGGAGAACAAGGTGGCCATGTCATCAAATTTTCTCCACTAATGACTAATGACTTAAGGTAGGATGCCGTAGCCTTGGCTGAGTGGGATGGCGCATTGTCGTGCATAAAAATCAATTTGCGGTGACGCGCCAATGGAAGGTCATCAAGCCATGGTGACAAATGCTCATTTAAAAATAAAATATAAGACTGGCTTGTCAGTTTGACACCTTCTGGCACTCGAAATGGTCCCATTAGTTCATCGCAGATTATTCCAGCCCAAAACATGACACCTCCACCTCCCTGTTGACGACGGAATCGATGAGGGGTAGGGAATCCAAGAGGACTCCAAACTTTGGCCCACTCATCTGGTCCATCAAGGGTTGCTCTGGCCTCATCGGTGAAAAGAACATTTTCAAAGCTGGTTTTCATGTATTTCTGAGCCCAAGCCAAACGTTTTTCCTTATGAGTTTGGTTTAAAACCGGTCTTGCTATGGGCTTAATGCTTCTTGCAATTTCGTTTAAGACATTGCAGCGTGTCTTTCTGGACAAGGAAGATATTCCAGCCTTGTCAAATATAGCAGCACTGTTGCTGCCCGGCTGCTTGATAAGTTGACGGCGAATCTTTCTAACATCACGAGCAGATACTGACTTTCTTGTGTTTTTGTCCTTCCTTGGTTTGATGTTTGGATTTTCAACGAATGAAGACAATGTTCTTCGATCTCTTCCAAGCTCCTTGGCTAGATCTCCGAGAGATAAACCTTCTGCAAGGCCTGCAACAAACGTCCCTTTTCACTAGCTGTCAATCGACCCTTTCTAGGCATTTTGGGAGACCTGCAATAAAGTGATACACACTTTAAATTAACAGAAAATAGAAAAATTAGCATAATTTTCTAAATATTTGTTCAAATTCCACAAAAATCAGGGAAATAAGGCACCTTGTTATGCTCTTCCAGTGTACCAAATTTCACTTCTCTGCGTTTCATAGCAATTTCAAAATTTAAAAAATATTGACCTGCAATAAAGCGATACACAGGGGTTAGATTGATATATAGGCAAATCAACAAAGTGCGGACTTTTAAGAACTTTTCCAGAACTCTGAACACAAATATAAATGATTTCGAACGAAAAGTTTTACAACCATTTTTTCTAAAAATATCTACTTAGTTTGTTTCTACATAATTTTCTACATTTCATTTTATATCTTCCTCTCAATAAGTGTGTATATACATATATATATATATATATCTATATATATATATATATATATATATATATATATATATATTAATAATCAGACGATAACCCGCAGGTATTAATGGAATTCTATTAGCCAGCACTTGCATTGATCGACCGCTACTGCACATACATCAGATCTGAACAGTTTTCTATATTATAAAGTTGAAGACAGGTATTTATTAAAAAAAAATATTTATAAGCAGATAAAAGTAAGTTTGAGATTCTTTTGTGAGAGTTTCCGTTTCCGCCAAATGAATTATTTTTGTTTGTTTGTCTATACTTTGAAATATGTATATATAACTAACTTTCCAGGCCCGGCGTTACCCGAGACCCATTACGTTTAAGTTTCTACTGTAAATATTCATGTTTTAAAACTGCGCATTTTTGGTTATTTTTAGTATCTAAACTAAAAGTTTATAATACATTGTTGAGAAAAGACGTCAACAATAAACAATTACCAATAATGTATTAACAACAAATCATTAACAACAAATCATTAAGAATAAACCATTAACAATAGATCATTGGCAATAAATCGTAAAAAAAATTGTTCACAACAAATCATTTGCAATAAATAATAAACAACAATTCACTCACAATAAATCATTAACAACAAATGATTAACAACAAATCGTTAGCATTAAATCATTAACAACAAATGATTAACAACAAATCGTTAGCATTAAATCATTAACAACAAATGATTAACAACAAATCGTTAACATTAAATCATTAACAACAAATGATTAACAACAAATCGTTAGCATTAAATCATTAACAACAAATGATTAACAACAAATCGTTAACATTAAATCATTAACAACAAATGATTAACAACAAATCGTTCACAATAAATCATTAACAACAAATGATTAACAACAAATCGTTAACATTAAATCATTAACAACAAATGATTAAGAACAAATCGTTTACAATAAATCGTTAACAACAAATCATTAACAGCAAATCGTAAACAATAAATCGTTAACAACAAATGATTAAGAACAAATCGTTTACAATAAATCATTAACAACAAATAATTAACAACAAATAGTTTACAATAAATCGTTAATAATGAATCATTAACAACAAATCATTAACAACACATCGTTAACAATAAATCATTAACAACAAATGATTAACAACAAATTGTTAACAATAAATCATTAACAACAAATGATTAACAACAAATTGTGAACAATAAATCATTAACAACAAATGATTAACCATAAATCGTTAACAATAAATCATTAACAACAAATGATTGACAACAACTCGTTAACAATAAATCACTAACAACAAATCGTTTACAATATATCGTTAACAATAAAGTATTAACAACAATTCGTTGACCAAATATATATGGTTCATCGGTGTATGTCGAGAAGAAATCAATAAAGTACGCGATCGTAAGAATGCGAGAGCTAAAATACAAATTATTTATTTAAAAAACAGTATGTTACATATATCTAGAGGAGTACCCTAGTTTCATAAACATTTAGAAAAAAACATGTTTCAAACTGTCTTAATTTCCGAAGTTGCGGAAGATTTAAGATGGGTTGTAAGGGATTTTTTAAACAGTAAAAGTCTACCTATGACAATGAAACTATGATACGTCTCTAGAATATATCACCTATCGTTTTATTAAAATAATCTCTCTCTTTCTCTCTCTCTCTCTCTCTCTCTCTCTCTCTATATATATATATATACATATATATATATATATATATACATATATATATATATATATACATATATATATATATATACATATATATATATATATATACATATATATATACATATATATATACATATATATATATATATATATATATATATATACATATATATATAGATAGATAGATATAGATATAAATTAATTAATTAAGTTCAAATATCAACAAAATGAACAAAACCATGAAAAAGGCACTTCATTATCTAGATATATTTTATCCCTAAAAAGAAATGGCATAGTTACTGTAGTGAAATGGAGTATTTAAAAAAAAAGCACCAATACCTACACTAAACAACCCTACCTGTTTCCTGTGTTTAAATGAAAAACTGGCTATAGTTTTGTTTCTTAATAAGAATCTGGTGATACCAGATCAGGCTGCCCTGTGGCTCCCTGAGACGAAATTCACCTACATTGAGGTTTTTTTTTTTTTTTTTTGTAAAACTTAATTATGTTCTACAAAACCAAAAACAAAAACAACAGCCCCTCTCCCTTTCTCCCTCCCCTTTTTAATTTTATTTTTAGAACTTGAAGCATAAATCTTTTACTATAATGACCAGATTCGGCATTAAATAACCCAAAAAGGGTTGATATGCCGTAAAACAAAACTACCAAACCAAAAACGATGATTAAACATTTGAAGATATAAAGAACTTGAAGCATAAAAACTTTTACTATAATGACCAGATTCGGCATTAAATAACCCAAAAAGGGTTGATATGCCGTAAAACAAAACTACCAAACCAAACTACCAAACCTAATAAGAATGCTCTACTAAACCAGAGGGACGAGGTAAGTTACAATTGCAGACACTTCAAAAAGTTCACCTAAGATAAGTATGTTGAGAACGATGTAAACATAACTTAAAAAAAAATAAATAAATAAAAAAAAAAAATAAATAAATAAATAAAAACAAAGATTAGAAATTAAAATCAATATCTCTCTAAACATAACATTAAATTATTACAAATTATAAAGGATCGCGTAATTAATGTATCATAATTAACAATAATAAGTAGGATTGAGTTAACTAATTTAATCATAGGATAACTTGATGTAGAGATCTTGAATATACAATTAATAACAACAATACATTTTTCTTAAGGAAAATAAAGATAGGTTAATCAAAATTAATTAAATTTTTTGAAAGTATAGATATTAATGCTAGTATTATAGATATAGTTTTCAGATTATTTTGGTGGGTTATTATTATACATAATAAGTTATGTAACTGATTGTATTGGTATGACTCAGGATGATGGGATAACTATTAGTAACCAGGAGATCTATAAATTAATAAGTTACAAGGTTTAGAATTTGTATTAAAAGAAGAGGTTTATTGAAGGGTGAACATAATGATAAAATTAGTGAACTTAAATTAATACCAATTAAACGTCCATTAGACAAAATCAATATAGATGGACACAGAAAGAGAGAATATAATTAATCTAAAATAAAATAAAATAAAAAATTCAATTCCTTTATAAAATAACGCAAAATTATTACAAATAATAAGGTATTAAGTAGATTATCATAAAGAAGTAGATAAAACTGATAACTAGTCGATGTAAAAAACCTGGTTTCTGATTCTCTATTAATTAATAATATTGTGATTGGATCAACTTAGTTCGCTGGTAAATATGATTGATATTTATTATGAATTTAAATTAAATAATAAATAGCGATTGTCTTAATGTATATAACACTTATTGGGAAAATGTTTAGTAAGAAGATAACATTTAAAAGAATAATCCTTAATATATTACGCAAAATAGATAAATATGTGTATGTGTGTGTATGTGTGTATATATGTGTATCTATATGTATATATATGTATGTTTATGTATATATATATATATATATATATATATATATATATATCTGGCTGTATGTGTGTATGTGTATATATATGTATAGGTGTTTTTATTTAATTTTTACATCTATATATATAAAGGTTTATGTGGGTTTGTGAGTATATAAATGTGTGCGTATAAGCATGAGTGTGTGTATGTGTGAGTGTGTCTTGATGTGTGCGCATGTAGTTAAGAGACGGCCGAGTCAAGCCGTTTCTGCCAAAAGTTTGAGCTGACCGACTTCCTTAAGCGTCGATAGGTAGGTGTCAAGGTGTCATTTTATGCAAAAGGGTTCCTCGTCTAAAAATTTTGAAATGTAATTTGTTTGTTTGTTTTTTGTCTTTTGTTTTTTGTTTTTTGTGATTGTGTATTGCCGGATCTAATCTTTGCTCATCAGTATATTCCTGAGAGGGAGCCGAGAAGGTTCTGAAAAAATTGACGGATACTCAAACTATGTTTATTTTAATATATATATATATATATATATATATATATATATATATATATATATATATATATATATATATATGTATATATATATATATATATGTATATATATATATATATATATATGTATATATATATATATATATATGTATATATATATATATATGTATATATATATATATATATATATATATATATATGTGTATATATATATATATATATATATATATATATATATGTATATATATATGTACGTAGATTTTTTTGTGTTTTGTTATTGTTTTTACTAGCGATAGGGAACCGGTGTGTTTATTATTTTTTTTCGCTCCCAGAACGGTTTAAGAATATGAAGAGGACTGCACTCATTCGCCTTTAATCGAACGTGTCATCAATTTTTATCAATTTATATATATATATATATATATATATATATATATATATATATATATATATATATATATATATATATATAAATTAATTTTTTTCTTTCATTAATTAATTGCTGCGTCCATAAATGGAATACATAGACACGTGTTTCTTGCTATATGCTGTCATCAGCATTACTACCCTGACAGGGATCAAACTCTTGATGCAAGTAATCGTATTCTAGTGTGTTACGACTGGACCAAAATACCCCGTAAGTTTTTTAAAGATGATAATTCATGTATTTTATTTACCTACTCTTCAGGAGGTTAGACACAAGGTCAGGTGTGGGTTTTGATGAAAGAGTTTCTGTGGAACAAACTGGATTCGAACCCGACACACCCAGGTCATCAGTCTGCGTCGTTAACCACTTAGCCAGCGTGGCATCCTCAGATGATAATTTATGTATAAACGTGTATATGCAGGCGCTCATTGAGTTTATGTTAATGATGTACAAAAAATGTTAATTAAGGAACAAAAACCTGAGAACGAAACACTATTTAAACAACGTTAAAAAACAATGTTAACGAAAGAAAACTTGAGAAACAGTATTAATATTGTTGTTGAATACATATAACGATACGAGAAAGTATTTTTGTAAATAACAAGTTTAATGTTGTTGAAATCTAAAAAAAATATGGATACCTTGTTTTTGTCAGAATCTAAAAACAATCTTTGATTTTGTAAATAAAAGGTTTAAGACTAAAATCGAGATAAGTTATCTCCCTTTATATCAGTAACATGAACTTGAGGAGATCAAATAAGCGTATTATTATACATTAATGGGACGCAGCGTCTGATTTTGGAACAATTCATTTGAAAATGCGTAAATTTGTATTTTTTTAAAAAATCTTAGCAACCCCATTTAATTTTTAATTACTTTTATTATTCATCTCTGGTGATCTAACGATATCATTTTTTAAATGTGTGTGTAATGTTTTAACCTTCGTATTAACATCAATAAGCGTAGTATTATGCCTCCTCCCCTCCGATATCTTTTGAGAGACTATCATAATGTCAATGATGAAATTGAAGTATTATGCGTCGGCGCACATGCGCAGCTCCATGCAAGATCGAAACCGCACGAAGGCCAGTTTCGATGGTTTTGTCTGGTGTTGATGGATGCAAGACGCTAGGCATTCCGTTACGTTCATGCCCGCCAGTCTTCAGTGCGAACAATCTGCAAACCATCAGCTCTCGTCTTCATGGATAGAATATATAAGTTTGTATTTACACCCTTCTTCACAAACGGCATGATGTCTGCTTCTATTCTGTGACATTTACCGAGCGCGCATTTTTCTCTGCCTGACGTCATCGTGACGGGACCTTCTGGTCACTGGCGAGGATTTCAAATGTCAGTAGAAAAGGAAATAATAGCAGGACAGCAGGATTTCAACAGAAACATATTGCAGGAAAGTGAAAACAATTACTTGATCTATGCATTGTATTAACTATCTTAAATATATATATATATATATATATATATATATATATATATATAGTCTAAAGAAGCTTTGAGTCATTTTAAACAAAAAAAAACAACAAAAAAAGTAAAATGCAGTTTAAATTCCTAGAGAAACTAACTAAATCCAAGATATTGCAGACTTAACATTCGTTGGAAAATTAATAAATGAATAAATAATAAGTAAATAAAAAATAAAAAAGGGGGTTTAGTATCTAAGGGTTAAACAAAAACAGGAGACCTTAAGCGTCTAATATTAACACGGGGATCATCAGCTGTTTACCATGTAACTGTTTCGGAGATTTAAAAGCAGGACAGTTATAATATTCATGGCTCTCCAATGGTACTGATTAAACTACCATTTCCCCAATAATCAAGTGTCGAAATAATTCAGCTTAAAATTTCACTAATATATAGATAAATAAATAATAATAATAATAATAATAATAATAATAATAATAAAAAATTAAAAAATAATAATAATAATATATTACCCTAAACACTACCGTATGATATGATAATTTGCATATCAAATAACATTAATTATAACAATAATAATAATAACAAATAATAATAATAATAATAATAATAATAATAATAATAATAATAATAATAATAATAATAATAATAATACTATCTTAACACTACACCCAAGAACCATTCTGCAATATGGTAGCTAACAATAACATTATATAGGAATTAAAGTTGCATTAATATATATATATATATATATATATATATATATATATATATATATATATATATTTATATATATATATATATATATATATATATATATACTAGCAAAACTACCCGGGTGGCAATTACTGACGTTGTTTTCTCTTTTACAGAGACGAAAGAACTAATGTTTATTTGACATTTTGGTAATTAATAGGTAATTTAAAAAAATGATGATTCGTGTAATGTTATTTGATATATTCGAATATGAGGGAAATATACTGTGCATGAACATCGTCAAATTTTGTTTTTTAAAGAAGAAACAACAAAAAGGTCAATTTATATTGTCTTTAAGATATTCAATGTCGATAAATTTTTATTTTGTTTCAGCATAAAAATTAAAATGAATTCCCCATTAAAACTAGTTATATAATGAAATGAATAAACCTAAGGGTGGAACGTCGATTGGTCAAATACTCCAATTTTATATTACTGAGTAATTCGAAATGGGTACTTTCTACTTTTCACCTTTATTATAAAAGAAAGATAAATACGAAAAGAATATTAAAGAAAATACTTGTTTTTGTAATTTAGAAAGATTAGAGGTAATTCATTTCTTTTCTATGACAAAGTTTTAATTCATCATCATCATCATCATCATCATCATCATCATCATCATCATCATCATCATCATCATCACTACTAACATGTTAACACCTTGCCCTTTTGGCTAGGAACAAAATGTAGTATCCGTACTGAATCTGCACTTAGTTTTTATGTTCTCTCTCAGTGAAGGAGAAATCCTTCTAGACCGAGGCAATTGAAATGTTAATTCTAATTCAGAGTGCCCATTTTGGGGTAGCTGTATTCTCTCTACGTTAATATTGACATTGTGCCTGACTCTGCTCTCGTGTGAAGAAGTAAATAGAAATAAAAACAGCAACAACAATAACAACCACAACAAAAACAACAGCAACAAATTTATTAAAAAAAATAATAAACGCATGTATTTAAGTATTAAAAGATTAGAAAATATTAATTCATTAGAAACTTAAAAAATAAATAAATATGCAAATGAGAGACTGAGAGGATGATATTATGATGAACGAACTACGTATACTGACCCCTCCTCCCAAAGGAGGGGTTAATGCCTGGGAGGATGATATGATGACAACTGAATATATAGTACACTAACTCCCCCCACACACACAGTATCTTTCCCCAAAGGTAGAGGTAATGTCTTGAACTATGGTTTCATGAGAACAGAACAGATACAAAACTACTCCTCGCCCCAAAGGAGGGGGTAATGGCTGCGAGGATGCTATCATGACTACAGAACATATACTACACTATCACTAACAAAAAAGGAGGTAATGCTTGGAAGGATGGTATTATGACTACAGAATATATACTACACTACCCTAAAAACTGGTTGAGATAATTCCTGGTAGAATGGTCTTATTACAAGAGAACAGGTATTACACCAACAAAGGAGGAGGTAATGGGATGATGGTCTCGTGACAATAGAACAGGTACTACACTACTCCCTTCCGAATTGAGCAATGAAAGATAGTACATTAGTTTCATATAGTATAGTAAACTGAATTGAGCATTATTGTATAATAGTACAATTAATAGAAGTAATGGTATTGCTTCGCTTCTATGCAGACAGATACCAAAACTACCATTACTAATGTATTACATTAAAAACTATGTGAACCGAAGAGAAACTTCTCCAATCATTCAAATATTGGTATGCCTTTCGTTGTCTCTGATCCGTTCGTTTCTCTCTTTAGTTGGAGGATGAGTTGCCGCCCGATTTACTGTTTCCGAACCGCCGAACAAACAAGATATCAATTGAGATCAATACACGAGGAGCCCGCTATTCTCGCAGCTAGAAAATTGACCTTCAAAGTTGAATACACTTCCGATATGAAAGGAAGAGACAAGCACTCACGTGGCTCCCTCCTACTTCTTCAATTCCTCCTCGTCATAACCAATTATAATAACTGACAAATATATGCGCTATCCGGGCGCAAACTATTAGTACGTTTATAAATGAATAAAGCGATTACATTAATTTTCGATCCGACTGTGCAAGCCGAGTAGTGATCGCAAAGGCTATCAGTGATTAACACCATCTCCTTCTTGGACGTGAAACAATGGCTCAATGACTGAAGTCAAGGAGAAGCTTCTTCGGCCATGTCCAGCCCCTAACAACATCACAGGAAGAGATTAGACTGCAGCTGTTAATCAAAGGGCTAGAGAATGTCCCTATCACAAAGGCTATCAGTGGTGAACACCATCCCCTTCTTGGGCGTGAAGCAACGGCTCAATGACTGAAGTCAAGGAGAAGCTTCTTCAGCCATGTGTAGCCCCTAACAACATCCCAGGAAGAGACTAGACTGCAGTTGTTAATCAGAGGGCTAGAGAATGCCCCTATCCTAGTGACATGAGAATCCCTCTTCTAAAGCCCCTCCCCCCGGTCCTAGCTCAGAAGCACCCTGTATTCAGTGGAAGACACTTACCCGCTCGAGAACGGGAATTCGGCGATTAAAGAACCAACCCAATCCTCTGCTAATGTGGAGAGGAGCATCATACAATACAACACTGCCTTGTCCGTCCTCTACTGCCAAACTAGTTCGACTTGAAATATTTTGCAGATTACAATAAAAATGCAAAGGACTGCGTTAAAAACTGGGAAACTGTTGTATGACCACATGCTTCAAAGACACGCAAACAAGAAAATTCATCTTAGGACCTCATTTTTGTTCAATGTCTTCATCATAAAAGTTATACACCAAGCTGTTCTTTATGCGTATGAAAATAAATCATCATACTAATCTGAGGTGTGCGATTGGCTTAATGGATATTCGGCGATTGTGTACTATAGTCAACAATGAAAAAGGGGGGAATAAAAACAACTTTACAACAAATAACGTTTACCAAACGCAAAAAAAATAATTTTCTGTCGATCTGCGTAGTTTTATGTTTTAAAACTTTTTAATTTTTTTCTTTTTCGATTTTGTATCGCTATCTACAAGGCTTGAAAATATATATTGAAGATGGCGTCGTTTCTTTAGTTGATGTGACGTTTCGATGTAGTATGTTTAACAAGTAAAAAAATATAACTAATAAATTTCATCACACGGTCAAATATTTCATTTTCGACAGATCTGCATATTTTTACTTACTGAAACTGTTTTAAAGTTCTTTTCTTTTTAAATACTTTGAACTATACCGAACCATCTGAGTTTACGTGACCGACATGTAGTTTGTCAACACATTGTAGATAATGATACAAAATCCGAAAAAGAATAACACTTAAACACAGTTCAAACACATAAAAGCTACGCACATCGATAAAGGATTATATTTTCTTGCGTTTGGTAAAAGTTATTAGTTGTCATTTTTTACCTATTTTTTGGTGTTGCCTACACAATCGTCGAATATTTTAATGTTTTGGGCTGAATTTGAAGAGTATAAGTGCAGGTTTAAAAAAATATATCCTTATTTTTAATATAGGCAATTTTGTGAATACCATTTCGAAGTTTAAAAAAAAAAACAAATACAAAAACGTATAAATCGGTATAGATAGTAGAATAAAGAAAGAAAACATCTCATTATGCGTATAGATTGCAAGCTTTTTCCAATAAAAACAACACATTCCTAGACTACAGCTAAGCCCAACCCCACCCAACCCACATGTAATTGCACCGATTTTCCAAAGAAATAACTGTGACCTCAGAAAGTACCTCCTAACCAAAAAAACACTTTGAATAAGCATGTTACTTTCGTTTCACTGATTTCAAGTAGTGATTAGGAAGTCGTTCACAAAACGATAGCAGACGCATGAAGCTACCTAGTTAACAACAACAACAACAACAATAATAATCATATTAATAATAATAATAATAATAATAATACTAATGATAATAATAATAATGATAATAATAATACTAATGATGATGATAATAATAATAATATAATAATAATAATAATTAAAATAATATTACTAATACTAATAATAATAATAATGATAATTAAAATTATATTAGTAATAATAATACTAATAATAATAATACTTATAATAATAATAATAATAATCATAATAATCATAATACTAATAATAATAATACTAATAATTATAATAATAATTATAATAATAATAATAATTAAAATAATAATAATGCTAATAATAATAATACTAATAATAATAATTAAAATAATAATAATAATAATAAAAATAATACTAATAATAATACTAATACTACTACTACTACTACTACTAATAATAATAATACTAATAATAATACTACTACTACTAATAATAATAATTATACTACTACTACTAATAATAATAATAATAATAATAATAATAATAATAATAATAAAATAATAATAATACTAATAATCTATATACCATTAAAATTTTATGGTATTTTCCGATGTTTTTCATACGCAAATAGAAACATGTGATCAGTTGACAAAAAGAAAAAGACAGAGTACACATAACTAAGACAGTAGTTTTTACAATGTCAGTATCAGAGTTCGAATCTCACGTAAGTTTTTAAACTTGATACGTGTTTTATACATTTCAAGAAATTAACATACCAAAATTACATTAAAAAATACATAAATATTTGTTTTAAACTAAGTGACCATTTTTTTCAATCTGCTAGAAAGTGTGCATGAAGGATATTCGGCATTCGTTCAAAGCGAATTGTCTTTGCTGAAAAAAAACATTATTTCTAATATTGTTTGCCAATTAAAAAACAATACGTAAATATATTCATCGTTGTTACTTACTCTCATGCAAATACTAAATAGTGTATTTATTTTCCGAAATTAAATATAAAGTGGTAGAAGGTAGGTAAAGCTGAAGATTGGCATACCCAGATACTGTACTAACACTGCTCAAGGAGCAGATATAAACTAGCGGAAGTAGTAGTAATAGTAGTAGTAGTAGTAGTGATAGTAGTGATCTTTGTAGAAGTATTGGTAGTGGTGGTAGTAGTAGTAGTGGTGGTAGTAGTAGTAGTAGCAGTAGTAGTGATGGTGCTGGTAGTAGTAGTATTAGTAGTAGTGGTGGTGGTGGTGGTGGTGGTATTAATAGTAGTGGTGGTGATGGTGGTAGTAATAGTAGCAGTAATGGTAGTGATGGTGCTGGTAGTAGTAGCATTGGTGGTGGTGGTGGTGGTGGTGGTGGTAGTAGTAGTAGTAGTAGTAGTAGTATTGGTGGTGGTGGTGGTGGTAGTAGTAGTAGTAGTGGTGGTGGTAGTTGTAGTAGTAGTATCAGTAGCAGTAGCAGTAGTAGTGCTGGTGCTGGTGCTGGTAGTAGTAGTGGTGGTGGTGGTGGTAGTAGTAGTGGTGGTGGTGGTGGTGGTAGTAGTAGTTGTTGTGGTGGTGGTGGTGGTGGTAGTAATAGTTGTGGTGGTGGTGGTGGTAGTAGTAGTAGTGATGGTGGTAGTTGTAGTAGTAGTAGAAGTAGTAGTACTACTAGTAATAGGGATAATAATATTAATGGTTGTTTTAAATTAATTTCTAAATATGGCGAATATATTATGGCCATATTTGAAAGCTATGTCTTTAATAGCAGGTGATTCTACTTCATGAAAGAGGTTCATGCGTGTGTGTGTGCGTGCGTATGTGCGTTGTGTGCATATATAATCAGTGTTGATACAAGAATGTGAATTCCTTGGCCAATGGACCATGTGATAATTACTGCTCGTGTAACGATGGGAATTTAATTCCTGACTCAACTGTGATGGGCTAAATCATTATAAACGCTCGTTCACAAGAACTGGACAATTACGAATCATAAATGGATCAGATTAGTGGAAATCAATAACAATGTAATACAAACAACCATCCTCTCTCTCTCTACCCCTCCTCTCTCTCTCTACTCCTCCCCTCTGTCTCTGTCTCTGTCTCTCTCTCTCTCTCTGGAAATAGAAATGAAAGAGAGATAAAGAGAAAGAAAAAAAAAGATAGAGAAAGAGAGAAAGAGAGATAAAGAAAAAGAAAGAGGGAGGGAATAGTAAACCTCTCTCTTTCTTTCTCTGGAAATAGAAATGAAAGAGAGATAAAGAGAAAGAAAGAAAAATAAAGATATAGAAAGAGAGAAAGAGAGAGAAAGAAAAAGTAAGAGGGAGGGAAATAGTAAATCTCTCTCTCTTTCTTTATCTATCTATCTATCTATCTATCTATCTATCTATCTATCTATCTATCTATCTATCTATCTTCCCCTCACTCTCTCTTTTCGTTACCTTTGTATTGTCTACCTCTCTATCTTTCTCGGTTTCTCTTTATTTCTCTTTCTCTCCTTTTCATTCTTTCTCTCTCTTTTCTTCTATTATTCTTTCTCCTCATTTCTTGCTTTCGTTCTCTCTCCCTTTCTTTCTTATTTTCTCTGTTTGTCTCGCTTTCTTTCTTTCTGTCCTTCTATTTTTCTCTTTCCTATTCTCTGTCTCTTTCTTTTTTTTTCTCTTTCTGTCTTTCTATTTTTCTTTTTTCTTTTCTCTCTCTCTTTCTTTCTATTTCTTCCTTCCCTTTTATTTCCTTTTTATTTTCCATCTCTCTTTCTTTCTCTCTCTCTCTCTCTCTCTCTCTCTTATATATCTCTCTCTATATTTCTCTTTTTATTTCCTTCTCACTTTTTCATTCTTTCTCTTTCTCTCTATTTTCTCTCTCTTTCTCGTTCTTTCTTTCTCGTTCTTTCTTTTTCCTCCCCTCTCTTTATTTTCCTCTCACTTTCCTTATCTTTATTTATCTTTCGTTTACTATTTCCCTCTCTTTTTCTCTTTATTTCTCTTTCTTTCTCTCTTTCCATATCTTTATTTAGCTTTCTTTCTCTTTATCTCTCTCTCTTTTCTCTATTTTCTTCTTTATCTCCATCTTTCTGTCTACCTCTATCTCCATCTCTCTCTCTCTCTCTCTCTCTCTCTCTCTCTCTCTCATATATATACACTCAGAATGTATATATTTAAGCAATTGTTTTTCAATTAAAATTTTTTACTACTCCACTGCAAATTCGTCTGACTTAACATCATGGTGTAAACAATTTAATTCCAGTTTTGTCTGTTGGAACACATGTTTTTGCAGATGTCGAGGTTTTGAGTATTGCTACGTTCGAGACGAATTGATGGCAGATGCTTTATTTCATTCGTAACCATTTCAAATACAGTTCTTTTTTTTTTTTTTAATCTTCCTGGTGACCTCTTTACTGGCCTCACTAAGTGATTCAATAACATGTGTAACTGTGTTTCTGATTTGGGGCGTAGCAGATGCCCAAGCAACTATACTCTTCTCATCAGAATGTTATTGCTCCAATTTTACACGTTGGAAAAGATCGTTATTGGAGATTTCCACAGGCCGGTAGATTTGCGGAATTTTCTTCAAGATCTTCCTTCGAAAGACATCTATAGCGTTTTTTTGAGTCTCTGTCAATGCCAAAACCTCTGAGTTGTAGAGAAAAACATTTTACAATTTTCTTCAAGATCTTCCTTCGAAATACATCTATGGCGTTTTCCTGTGTCTTTGTCAATGCCAAACCTCTGAGTTGTAGAGAAAGATACTTTACGCATATGTCTTGGAAACTACCGTCTTTACATCATCTTCACTGATGTGTCTACTCTTGAACATCACTTTCAGTGTATTGCAAACATCGGAGGTCAGATTTACTTATCGTTTTTCAGACATGCCATTTAAAACCAATTAAAAACAGATGTTCTTAAAGGTTCGTCCACTCAGTTTAAGCGTTACAAAATAAAAATGTCATTTAAAACGTAAGCGTGACAGACCGACAGACATATGCTCTTATAGAGATGTCTGGACGTATCTAACAACTGATTCACATTAAAAGGAATTTATTCAAGATTAAAAATTGAATAATGTCTGATCTTTGCTCCTAAATCTTGACTGATACTGCTGACTGATAAAAAGTCTTTGAACGAAATATTTTCCAAGTCGCTACTCATAGTACTATTAACATATACAATCTCTCTCTCTCTCTCTCTCTCTCTCTCTCTCTATATATATATATATATATATATATATATATATATATATATATATATATATATATATGCATATCTAGGCAGCATCTTTTCTTGAAGGCAAGTATTGTTAAATATAACAGACAACTTATGTCGGTATATCTTTTCGTATATCCTTTCCATTGTCCGAATCAGAATTTTAGTTTCGGTGCCAGGGGGGGGGGATTGGCCGATGAATCTGCCATAATTTTCTATGTGTGTCTCAAATACATTCAGACCCATCTTAGTCCATCTTCAGGGGAATGAGGCGAATCAGGTAAAGACCATGTGTTCGTATTATAAATAGTTTTGGCAGGGATTATATAATAAGTACGAAACTATAGTTAGCATTGAAGACATTTTAGTAAATCATCACTGGTACTGAAGTTAATTATGTTAATTACGTTGTTTTTTTTAAATTTTATATATAGTGCTGATAATATATGGAGTTTTTGTTTGTTAGTACTATATTCTAAGATTTTGGTATTTTCTACTAAAAATTTTCTGAATTCTGATCGGGGGCAGGAATGGTCGTTAGGTAAGGGTTGGGTTATGGCGTTAGTATCCGACAACTGCATCGTCAATATATACAATATATATATATATATATATATATATATATATATATATATATATATATATATATATTGGAATAGTTTATTATGAAAGAAGTGATATCTACACAAGTAGTAATACTGTTTACCCGTATCTGTAGAGGGATAGAGAGAAAGTGAACGAAATAAGAAGATATAGAGTGAGAAGAAAGATACTCATTTTGGATTTAACATTTTCTATATAGCTGGCTTTGCAAACTTACTTGTTCTTAATTTAAACGATCTAAACCCAGATTCTCTACCGACATAATCAACCACATTTTTTCTATTATATATATATATATAGTGTGTAGATTTCAATATTGCGTTGATAATCCGAATAAAAGAGCTCAATGTACCTTTAAACAGAGCAAAACAGAATTATTAAAAAGAAAAAAAACGATACACACATTAAGGTTGTATACATTATAAATTATTTCGATCCGTTAATTAGGTCTCCTCAGACGTATAAACAACCACGTCAAGAAACACTTATTTTGACGTGGTTTTTTATACGTCTGAAGAGACCTAATTAAAGGGTCGGAATAATTTATAATGTATACAGCCTTAATGTGTATATAGTTTTTTTCTTTTTAATAATTACATATATATATATATATATATATATATATATATATATATATATATATATATATATATATATACTAATTAATAAATTAAGTTCATAAGATTAACTTAGAACTAATATTTTATTCAAAAGTACTCAATTTAAAGTAGAGCTTTATAAAAATAAACTTATATAAACATTAGAACAGTCTATGCGAAGTAATCAGTGATTCAATGTCAACACCTCGCTCCGGGTTGCAGTCAAAACTCTAGAAGGGGTATTGCAGCCCCGAGGAGATGTGTTGACATAGAAACGTTGATTACCTCGCGTAGACTGTTTTAATGTTTATATATATATATATATATATATATATATATGTGTGAAGATAAAAAAACACGATATATTATAAAATAGAGATGCCATGAAAGACAGGATGTGTGTAAAAGACAAACGGAAGAACACACACATTTAAATACAGGTAAAAATAATCGAAAAACGTGCGATTTTGCCGGTTACGTTCCGTCCAACGAACATCTTCAGAAAATGTGAAGATGTTAAACTGATTCGATAACGGTAACAAAACCGGTAACATCTCTCGTATTTTTATGCTTTTCCTTGTATTTAAATTTAGTTTTACGTTTGTATTTTTCACACACACATACACACAAACACACACACACACACATATATATACATATTTATAAATATATACACATATATATACATATATATATACATATATATACATATATATATGTATATGTATATGCATACACATATATATACATATATATATTAATATATACATATATATATATGTATATGCATATACATATACATATATATATACATATATACATATATATATATGCATATATATATATATATATATAGTATGTATCATAAGTTAGTGTTGAGAAACAATTAAGTGCTCGATTGTAGATTCTAGAACATTTTAATCTTTACATGCGAGAATATAACTCATAAAAACAACATTATAGCAGACGAAATCTGACCTATTAGGCTGTGTTGTTCAGTGTAGTAATATCCTAGTGATAAAATTTGATTTTGTCTTATGAAATAAAAACTACTCGATTAATTTCCGTGATTTTCGGTTCTATTTTTCTCCATCCTACAAGATGAGATGTGACACAAGGTCGGGACAGTGGGAAAAAACCCAGCGCTTGAGAATTTGAGCACTCTGGCCATTTAAAAATTGCCTGGACAGCTTCGTCGGCATTCCCCGGTAAGGGCGCCTCAGGCGATTAGCAATAAACAAACCTCTTCTTAAAGGGTGAGAATGCATAGCCTGGGAGGGTGCACCTCCTAAAATTGCACAGGACGGACAACCGATAGACCGGCGTAAATCAAGACCCGAAGGCCCAGACAATACCGGTCTATAGGTGGGGTATACGATATATACATTCCGTGACAGATACGTACGTCAAACAGATATTTCTCGTTTTTTTAAATTTTTTTTTTCGAATGTCTCCGTACTTCGTGATAAGCACACATTTTTTGTTATGACTTTTCCAATTCTCACGCTTAGATCCTGAAAAATAGATATTAATTATGAATATAGAATGATTCGCATTATAAATGATTACAAATTTAAAAAAAAAAAAAAAATCTTAAGTATGTTACACCTTTTTCGATATTAGACCGACGCCAGGTCAAATCATCCTTTCTCTTAAATGAGTATGCATTTCTACACATTTCATTTCTGATTTCGTTAAGGCCCCTATTTACTTGCCTCTCTGCGAGGGCACATTTAAACACAAGGTCGCCTTTAATGTTGGGGAAAAAAATCAATCATTACCTCAGTCTAGAAGGATTTCTCCTTCACTGAAAGAGGACAAAAAAGACGAAGTGTAGTATCAGAAAACACAGGGTGGGCCAAAATAAGGGTCCTATCTTTAAATTTGAATAACTTGAATTTGAATAACTTCCACAAAATAAAAGTTAAACTCACCAAACTTTATGTGTGTGTAGGCTGACCCTTGCGAGATTTTTTGAAATAAACAAAACAAATTTTAGCCGAAAAATACTTCTTAAAACTAAAGTATTGTTTTTTACACTGTTTTGAGTTTTTTAAGCAAAAATAATGTTTTCTAAATGAGGGTACGTTCCTTAGGGCTAATACGGCTCATGCTTGCTTCGGAAGGGGTCCTTTACTTATTCTAAAAAAAAAATTTTTTTAAATCAATAAATAAAAAAGTTATGAATTTTAAAAAATAGGACCCTTATTTTTGCCCACCCTGTACTACATTTTGCTGCTAGCCAAAGTGGGTCCCTATTTACCCTCCTCCGTACGAAGGCCGAGTTTTGACGAAAGGTTTGTTTTTAATGGAGTGAAAATCCAGCTCCCCCAAAAAGGGTACTCTGAATTGCGACTGCTTATTGGGTATTCGCAGCTAACATTTATATCCGTCACTCAGGGCCCGATGGATGGTTGATAGTATGTCCACACTAGTATGCATTAGTAAGAAAAAAATACTTATCGATTTTAGTAGTTTTTCCGCTGTAAGGCTTCAGCTTTTAACTTACTCAATTATCATTTTATGTTGCGCACTAAAACTGTGTTTCCTCTTCTTTTTTTTTCATTTGAAAAACTGAATCAATGTTTAATTGGCGTCACCATTGAACACGTCCGACAGCATCGAAGTAGATTACGTTAACTCCGAGGAGAAAAGACAAAAAAAATATTGGAAAAGAAGAAGAAAGATAAAAAACAAAAAACGAGTAGTTTTTTTTTTTCAAAGACACAGCTTGGCTTTTCGACTGCGTTAAACGTCAGTACTCTGTTCTACAAATCAATAGACAACGATTTTTAATAGGGTACAAGGTTGCATCTGAGAGCCTATTTTCGATTCAAGGTTGTGTTGCTCTGCCCTGAAAATTATCATATTCGGTTTAACGTCCGTTTTACGTGCTGGCATGCATTGGATGGCTTTAAGAAATTGACTTCCAAACTAACCTATCTCTGACCAGGTCTTAAGTTATGCCTTTTTCCCTCAGGTCCATTTTCATCGCTTTCTCCCATTTTTCTTTAACGTTTCCCTGCGAACTGAACCTGCTACTTAAACTGATATACATCTACTAACCCAAGAACTCTCATCCACACTTTCAACATGGCCATACCATCAAAATATACTTTTCTGAACACATGTCATTATACTGTAAATATTTAATCTAACTCTTGGATAATCATAACTAAGCCTGTCTTTAAAACTGAGATTACACACACATCATATCATACTCATATCATTTCTCTACATGCAACGCATATCCTCAACCCTCACTGGCCAGGCTTGAATTCCATACATCAACACATTGCGTACACATGCCTGATAGACGCTTTCCTTATCAATAATAGTAACACTCTGCATGTTTGTAATGGCAGAAGTAACCTGAACTTACTCCATCCACTCCTAATTCTTGCAATCGTACTAGCACCTGCTCCACCTTGTGCTCAAATGGTATCACCTAAGTAACAAAAGTTCTCGACAGCCTCAATAGCTTCGCAATCCAGGTATACTTTCTCAACTAGCTGGTATAAAAATAGCCGGGAACATACCCGTCGGCATTCCCAGGTAGGGAAGTCTCATGCGATTGGAAAAAGTCCTTCCATAAAAGAAGGTAATGCTTGGGAGGATTCATCTATTAGGACCGAGCCAAACCTTTACCCATTTTTACAATGAATGGAATGGTGGTTCAGGCTAGTCCCTAGATTGTCAGAAGGTCGTGAACAATGAATGGTATGATGGTTCAGGTCAGTCCCTAGATTGTCAGAAGGTCGTGAACAATGAATGGTATGGTGGTTCAGGTCAGTCCCTAGATTGTCAGAAGGTCGTAAACAATGAATGGTATGGTAGTTCGGGTCAGTTCCTAGGTTGTCAGAAGATCGTGAACAATGAATGGTATGGTGGTTCAGGTCAGTCCCTAGGTTGTCAGAAGGTCGTGAACAATGAATGGTATGGTGGTTCAGGTCAGTCCCTAGATTGTCAGAAGGTCGTGAACAATGAATGGTATGATGGTTCAGGGCAGTCCCTAGGTTGTCAGAAGGTCGTGAACAATAAATGGTATGGTGGTTCAGCTCAGTCCTTAGATTGTCAGAAGGTCGTGAACAATGAATGGTATGATGGTTCAGGTCATTCTCTAGATAGTCAGAAGGTCGTGAACAATGAATGGTATGATGGTTCAGGTCATTCTCTAGATAGTCCGAAGGTCGTGAACAATGAATGGTATGGTGGTTCGGGTCAGTCCCTAGGTTGTCAGAAGGTCGTGAGCAATGATTGCATTTATTTTTAAGAAACGTTGTTGTTTTTCAATAGATTCTGGCATAATAATTATTATTTAAACATGGTACGCAAATGGTTTCCTCAACCCAGTGGTGTGCAGGGAGTGTAGGCGATGAAGCTGCGGTCCCCAGCATCAAAATTAGGGGAGGCGGCATACAATTATATTCAAACTATCTCCATTTTTTCATAATACTTATCAGTACTAGGAGTTATACTTGAGTCTATGGTGCATACGATAAAAGAGTTCACCTTGAACATCACCAGTGGACCACCAGACATCTGCATGCCACTGTCTCAACCTAATAATTAACCTTGGAAATAGTTAACTTAACTATATGAATATAATTTTCCTTACTTAGGCCCTAGTTCTATCAGATCAGGCTGTCTGAAGATACCGGCTTCCTGACTTCAAATGCACCAAACGTTGATGTTATTGTTTTTTTTCCTTTCCCTTTGTACAACTCAATCATGTTTTGCAAAACTTAAAAAAGACATTTTCCTCTACAAAACAACCAAACAAAACACCATGAATAAATATTTGTAGATATAAAGTACTTGAAGCATAAAATCATTTACCAAAATGACCTGATTTCGCATTAAATAACCCAAAAAGAGTTGATAGGCCGTAAAACAAAACAACCAAACCAAACACCATGAATAAATATTTGAAGATATAAAGTACCTTAAGCATAAAACTTTTTTCCAAAATGACCTGATTCAGCATTAGATTACCCGAAATGGGTTGATATGCCATAAAACAAAAGAACAAAACCCAAACTTACCTAGGCTTTCTGCGTGTTGCACTACTCTCCACAAATAGTGGTTAAGCGGATCTATTTATCCGGACTTTGCTTAGTATGTTTATTTGCTGAAATATGCTCAATAACTGAAATCTTACTTCAAATCCTTTCTACATCACATGACTAAAGTAAACCAACCAATCAGATATACACTTTATAATTTAACTAATCATATTTGCATTTTAAAAAATCGCATTACCCAAATTAATATGTAACAGCTTAAGGATATCTTTTACCACCTGATATTGATGTTTAGCTCAGATCAAAATGTAGTATCAAGACAGATACTACACTTCATCTGTTTTTCCCTCGGTCAGTGAATGAGAACTACTTCTAGATTGAGACATTTCAGAGTGCCCGAATTCAGAGTGCCCAATTTTGGGAAGCTGCATTTTACGAACATTAAAAATTGACTTGTGTCAAGTAAATCGGGCCATGCGAAATTGTCAATTACTCTGGCATACTCCTCGCATAACACTGCTCTAATTTGGGCCCTGATGCCTTTCTGCGGTTCAGGAATAATCTTAGAATTGTTTTGATAGACATTATTTTTGCCATAACGCCACAAGTAAAAAATATGGGGTGAAGTGTTAAGATTCAGTGAGTGTGAGGTCGATCGACGTTTGCCTAAGATCAAAGTGTAGTATCAGTTCTAATGTAACATTTTGTCTATTCTTTCCTTGATGCTTATCAAGGAAAGAATAGACAAAATGTTACATCCTTTTCGCCTGGTGCAATTTTAAATTTTGTCCAATTCCAGAATGCCCCTTTTGGGTTTCAAATCCTTAGTTCGGATATGTTCTACTGATGAGCTTAACAGAGAGTGAAACTAAAGTTAAGGACTTCTAATCTGTGGCTTTTATAGTGTGTGTGGACTGTGGAGTTGTCTGATTGTGGAAATAACTATATATATATACTCGTGCTGGTCAAAAAAATAGAACATATGTATAAAACTGTAAAAATCATTCCGTTTTAGATAATTTTCGGCTTTTAAATTGTGTAGGCGAAATATTCTATATGTAAATAACAATAACAACTATTTTTAATCATTTGTCATATTTGCATATGTCAGACTTGATTGTCACAGAGTAGTTTATTGTCACATGGGGAAAACGGGCACGTGATCATTTAAGTGTTCTTCAAATCTGGAAATGCCCACTTTGTCATAAGTGTTATGTTATTTTTTTGTGAAACATACATTTTAAAAAATGAGGTGGAGAACTGCTCAACATATTAAAGATCATAATAACACCAGTAGCTTACATGCGTTCATGTTATAATAGCTTACATGCTTTCATGTTATAATAGCTTACATGCTTTCATGTTATAATAGCTCACATGCTTTCATGTTATAATAGCTTACATGCTTTCATGTTATAATAGCTCACATGCTTTCATGTTATAATAGCTTACATGCTTTCATGTTATAATAGCTTACATGCTTTCATGTTATAATAGCTTACATGCTTTCATGTTATAATAGCTTACATGCGTTCATGTTATAATAGCTTACATGCTTTCATGTTATAATAGCTTACATGCTTTCATGTTATAATAGCTCACATGCTTTCATGTTATAATAGCTTACATGCTTTCATGTTATAATAGCTTACATGCTTTCATGTTATAATAGCTTACATTCTTTCATGTTATAATAGCTTACATGCTTTCATGTTATAATAGCTTACATGCTTTCATGTTATAATAGCTTACATGCTTTCATGTTATAATAGCTTACATGCTTTCATGTTATAATAGCTCACATGCTTTCATGTTATAATAGCTTACATGCTTTCTTGTTATAATAGCTCACATGCTTTCATGTTATAATAGCTTACATGCTTTCATGTTATAATAGCTCACATGCTTTCTTGTTATAATAGCTTACATCCTTTCATGTTATAATAGCTTACATTCTTTCATGTTATAATAGCTTACATGCTTTCATGTTATAATAGCTTACATGCTTTCATGTTATAATAGCTCACATGCTTTCTTGTTATAATAGCTTACATGCTTTCATGTTATAATAGCTCACATGCTTTCATGTTATAATAGCTTACATGCTTTCATGTTATAATAGCTTACATGCTTTCATGTTATAATAGCTTACATGCTTTCATGTTATAATAGCTTACATGCTTTCATGTTATAATAGCTCACATGCTTTCATGTTATAATAGTTTACATGCTTTCTTGTTATAATAGCTCACATGCTTTCATGTTATAATAGCTTACATGCTTTCATGTTATAATAGCTTACATGCTTTCATGTTATAATAACTTACATGCTTTCATGTTATAATAGCTCACATGCTTTCATGTTATAATAGCTTACATGCTTTCATGTTATAATAGCTTACATGCTTTCATGTTATAATAGCTTTCATGCTTTCATGTTATAATAGCTTACATGCTTTCATGTTATAATAGCTTACATGCTTTCATGTTATAATAGCTTACATGCTTTCATGTTATAATAGCTTTCATGCTTTCATGTTATAATAGCTTACATGCTTTCATGTTATAATAGCTTACATGCTTTCATGTTATAATAGCTTACATGCTTTCATGTTATAATAGCTTACATGCTTTCATGTTATAATAGCTTACATGCTTTCATGTTATAATAGCTTACATGCTTTCATGTTATAATAGCTTACATGCTTTCATGTTATAATAGCTTACATGCTTTCATGTTATAATAGCTTACATGCTTTCATGTTATAATAGCTTTCATGCTTTCATGTTATAATAGCTTACATGCTTTCATGCTATAATAGCTTACATGCTTTCATGTTATAATAGCTTACATGCTTTCATGTTATAATAGCTTACATGCTTTCATGTTATAATAGCTTACATGCTTTCATGTTATAATAGCTTTCATGCTTTCATGTTATAATAGCTTACATGCTTTCATGTTATAATAGCTTACATGCTTTCATGTTATAATAGCTTTCATGCTTTCATGTTATAATAGCTTACATGCTTTCATGCTATAATAGCTTACATGCTTTCATGTTATAATAGCTTACATGCTTTCATGTTATAATAGCTTACATGATTTCATGTTATAATAGCTTACATGCTTTCATGTTATAATAGCTTACATGCTTTCATGTTATAATAGCTTACATGCTTTCATGTTATAATAGCTTACATGCTTTCATGTTATAATAGCTTACATGCTTTCATGTTATAATAGCTTACATGCTTTCATGTAATAATAGCTTACATGCTTTCATGTTATAATAGCTTACATGCTTTCATGTTATAATAGCTTACATGCTTTCATGTTATAATAGCTTACATGCTTTCATGTTATAATAGCTTACATGCTTTCATGTTATAATAGCTTACATCCTTTCATGTTATAATAGCTTACATGCTTTCATGTTATAATAGCTTACATGCTTTCATGTTATAATAGCTCACATGCTTTCATGTTATAATAGCTTACATGCTTTCATGTTTTTCGTGAAGCTGTTATTTCTTATTTTTAAAGTGTGAAGAAAGTCATCCTAAGAAAACATTATAAATCTCAAAAGCATAATGGCATACATGGATAAACGATATACTGTTACATTTTTCACTTGCATTGAATAGCATATAGGTTTTTCTTTATTTCACTGTTTTACTTTTATAAAAAGATTTTTTCAGTGGAGACGCGTTATAGGAAACTGTAAACACTGCATCAAACTTCGTCTTGTTCGAATTTCGAATAGCAAATATTGTATTAAATTAGCTAGCGTTCTTTCGAATTTTTTTGATCTAGGTTTTCAATCCGATTTCCCATCCAGGCTTTGTCATTTCATTCTTTTGGTGAGGTTTTGTTTCTACTTTTTGTTTCATACTTACTGATTTTAAATTAAGTTGTTTAGATCCGTAATAATATCTGTTAATATTTATAGGAGAAGTCTGGTCATTTTTTCTGTTTTTTTAAATTTTAATTTCTTGCATTCTTCGTTCCTTAAGGATAGGAGTTTTTTTAAAATTAGTTTTTATTATTATTTTTTTTCTTCTTACCAACAAGGAGTTTTCACACAGGTAGTAATCAGTGATTGCTCACTGATAATAACCAGTATGTGTTCCCTGGAGTCTGAGGGACAACAAGTCTTCCGAGATTTTCAGTGCTCTCCACCTCTTTTGATAACTACTACAGATGAATTTGCGTTATCACAACAAACGCTTACTATTGATTTCTCGTTGGTAATGACCATTGGCCTTCTCTGGTATTTGGATGGCAATAAGCCTTCCCTATGTCCCAGTTTTCTCCACACTCTTCCAGCAGAGGTCTGGTTAGTGCTATCCCTCCTCGGTCTTTCCATCCTCCTGATTTTTCAAGACTGTTTTGTGTGGTATCAGCCGGGGCTGGTGCCATCACTTTTTGCGGGGGAGGGTTAGTTTATTATTATTACTACTATTATTATTATTATTATTATTATTATTATTATTATTATTATTATTATTATTATTATTATTATTATTTGTACTCACTAGGAGTTCTCACACAGATCATCGTTAGTGATTGCTCACCGACAACAACCAGTGGTACTTCCTGGAGTCTGAGTGACAACAAGCCTTCCAAGATTTCCAGTATTCTTCACCTCTTTTCGATAACAAGCGCAAATAACTTTGCGGTATCGCAACAGTCTCTTATCATTAATTTCTAAAAGACCGTTTGTCTTCTGTAGGATTTGGGTAGCAATAAGCCTCCCCACGGTCTCAGCATTCTCTACACTTCTCCAGTGGAGGTCTGGTTTGTGCTGTCCTTACTCGGTCTTCTCATCCTCCTGGACCCTCTACAAATATTTTGTCTGGTGTCAGCCTAGGCCGGCACCATTTTTTTGGAGGGTGGAGAGGGAAGGGGGAGAGCTTATAGTGTCGTCGTCGGCGGCGGCGGCGTCGGCGGCGGCGGCGTCGTCGTCGTCGTCGTCATCATCATCATCATCATCATCATCATCACCATCATTTCTGGTTTGTTTTTGCATATTAAAATCTCACGCTATGTTATCCTCTGTGACATAGCTCAAGAGAATGGTAGCAGGGGTTTTGCTTCCAAATTCATTTTTCGATGGGTGGATCACCTGTTTCTACTGGTTATTGGATTTTTGCAGAGATGATTTTCGTGAAATAATTATTCACAACAAATTTATTTATTATTTCTATGGATTATATAATGATTGATACTGAGATTTCAGACATCACCTTTTGTCAAATTCCATGTAATTAGTCTAACTATTAAAATCTGTATATTGTCCTCTGCGTTAGACCTCATTAAAATCTGCCTCATGGCTGTGCGGGTGGGGGGGGGGAGGGGCAGGACTGCTTTAATAAGTACAATCAGTTAGATCTCAACGCCCAAAAGCTATTCCACCATATTGTTATAGCAAACAATGAGAACACAACGTAAGCATCTGCAATTATGGGCTGTATTCTTTCTGTATCATAAACCATTAATTAGAGGATCATAAAATGGTTGAAATTTGATCAGATGTTCGACATCATTATAATTCTATAATAAAAGTTGATCACAAAAAATGTTTAACCATAAAATCTTTAATAAAATTCACCATCTTATCTGCAACCCACCATATTTGGTTCAAGCTGGCGTTGTTCGTACCAGTCGGGGATACGTCTTTAACAATCAGTCCGATAGTGGTTTTATTGCTGTCGAACTGAGGTATCGTTCTGTTCAGTCCTAGGAAATCGACTTTCCCAGGCTTTATCGTCCCTCTGAAAAGAGGTTAGTTTATCGCTAATCGCCTGGTGCTCTCCTACCATGGAATGCCGACGGGGCTGCTCAGGCATTTTTTGTTGGCCAGAGCATGCTTATCCTAGTGCGCTGACTTCTCAAAACCACAGCTGAACTTGTGTCTAACTTCCTGGCAAGGAGGTAAATATGGTCCAGTTTCACCTGGTGCGCTGGTGGCTTTTCAAAACTCACCTGACCTTTTCTCTAATCTCCTGCAGAAGTCGTAAATATACCTGCTTTGTCGACAAAGTTTCAGTTAGGAATGTCCAACAGTTTACGCTGTATCACCGTTCAATGATAAGCATACCTCTGTTGGCTACGAGCAAAGTGTAGTATCTGCTCTGATACTACACTTCATCTTTTCGGTCCTCAGTCAGTGAATGAGAAATCCTTCTAGACTGAGGCAATTTTATTTTTTCTCTCAATCCAGAGTAACCCTCTTTTAGGTAGCTTTATTTTAACAGCACTAAACACCGATCTTGTGTCTAACTCTGCCTCGTGGGGAGGAAAGTGAAAAGGGGAGATGCAAAATGGTCAATTACTCTGGCACACTCCACCATGGCACTGCCCTAATAGTGACCTTGGTGCGTCATCTTCACTTCACGAATAGTCCGCTGGTTGTTTTCAGTAAAATTACCTTTGAGATAACTTCACAGATAGACATCTGAGGGAGGAGTTAGGATTCGGTAGGTGTGAAACCTATCCAGGATCACATCTCCTTTTGACAAAACGATCACCAAAGTGCCCCCCACTGTATCATTTAATGGCAATGAAACAAAGATTGTTGGACATTTATGACTGAAACTTGGTGGACATGAAATTTGTTTGTACCTGATATGCTTTTAATATGTGGGGTAATAATCTGATGAATGTTAAGCCCATTTAGGATTACAATTCTTACTGATGAGACGACCACCAAAGTGTCCCAGCAACTATCTCAACGAGTTATTTGAAGTGTGTGCAGCGTCAACCCCACCAGAAATTTGTTTGCAAAGGCCATTTCATTTCCTCACGCATCACATGCATGCATTGTTTGCAATATCAAACTACGGGATTATTGGTTTAAAAATAAGAATGAACGGCCAGTAATAATCAAGCTAAAGAAAAGTGAACGCTACCTAGTCATTGTTAAGTGTAGTTTAGTGTATTTTAGTGTAGTTTAGTGTTTTGTAGTGTTTCTTGTAGATAGTCTTATATGTACTTTAGTGTAGTTTAGTTTTTTATAGTTTTTAGGGTAGTGTATTGTTATGTGTAGTTTAGAGTAGTTTATAATTATGTTGTGTTTAATGTAGTTTATGTGTTTTGTGTTGTTAAGCGTTTTGTAGTGTTTAATATTTTGCAGTGTTTAGTATAGTTTAGTGCTTTGTATTATTTAGTGTAGTTTAGTGTTATGCGTAGTTTAGTGTTTTGTAGTGTTTAGTGTAGATAGTCTTATATGTAGTTTAGTGTAGTTTAGTGTGTTGTGTAGTTTAATATAGTTGAGTGTTTTGTACTGCTTAGTGTGGTTTAGTGCTTTGCAGTATTAAGTGTACTTTAGTGTTTTGTAGTGTTAGTGTGGTTTAGTGTAGTGCAGTGTTTTTTACTGTTTAGTGTAGGTTAGTGTTTTGTATAGTTTAGTGCATATTAGTGTTTTGTAGTGTTTAACGTAATTTAGTGTTTTCTGCTTTAGTGTTTAGTTTTTTGTGTTTAGGTTTTTGTGTTTTAGCGTTGTGTTAGTGTTTTCGGTAGCTTAGAGTAGATTGACAAATCTTGTGAGTGATAAACACTGATTTCAACATGGTAGGGCAAGAGATAGATTTAAATCTTATTAGAATCACAAAGTCAAAAATAAGTGTATGTTACATGCTCCCTTTGTAACAGGTTTATATAGAAAAAAAGATAAATATGTCTCTGTGGACAATTTCAATGAATATAGGAACATTCTTTCGAATTAGAATTTTATGTTTAATATCTGTTTACTGCCATGCTTATAACCAACGTGAGTCGTTGTAATGTAATCGATAAGATACACTAGATCAATACCTGTCTCCAGACAGGTAAAATTAATTCCCCCGAACAGAACAGTTTTTCACTAATTTTATATCCCCTTATGTAGATTAAAATAAAAATATAATTCTAATAAACCTTATGTCTAGAATCTGTATTCCAATTTTTAGCAAAATCAGTTACATGATTTAGATTATACAAAATGTCTAATATTGCTAAAATCGTCCAAAACAACACACTCAGAATGAACAAAACCCAATAAAACAATAAATGGAGACTGTTGACAAAGAGAGAAAACATTAAATCACATAAATAATTGAATACATGAAACTAGCACAAAAAGAATACAAACCAGATAGGACTGTGTGGGGCCTTTGGGCTAGGATTACAGTGTAGTATCTGTTTGGTTCTTGACTCGGGCAATTTTTATTTTTGTCCCATGCAGAGTTCTCATCTTTGGGGTGCTGGATATCCCCCACATTAAAAACCAACCTTTCTCTATCTAAAACGATTATGTTGCGGTTAGTTTAGGGTTGGGTTAGGGTTAGCGTGAAAAAATATTTTTACATGTCTTTACATTTTTTTTTAGGGTAAGGGTTAGGGTTTAAGGGTTAAGGGTTAGAGTTAGGATTAAAAAGAAGAAATAACAGTTTTTTTACATTGCTTTTAGTTTTAGGACGAAAAAACAAACAGTTTTTTTTACACTTTTAGTCTTTAGGGAGACTGGAGCATCTGTTTTAAAATGCTGGAATCCATTATCGCTTTAAGCAATTGTTTAACTTAATGAATTTTAAGATTTACTCAATTTACAATTATAAATTGTTGTCTTCTGCAATCTGATTGGCTAATCGCTTTGATATCTTCCGGCTGTTTACATAAACTGCCGGAAGATGACCACAAAACGTTGGTTTCAGTATGAGTCCTAAACTGTACCAGTACCTATTTATCGAATTCAAATAATTGAGAAATACTTCTCGCAGATAAATATCAGCTGAATAGACATTCTGGGGGCTTCTTTTCTTTATGTCTTAGGAGCCAATGGATATCCTCTAAAAGGGTGCTTGCATAATAAGTATATACTGATGTAAGAGATGCAAAATTCCCAATCACATCTTCTCTCTGAACCAGCATTGCTTGAGTCCAGTGTCAAGCATAGGATGACCGAGAACAATGCCGGGATAAGCAGAGAAGACTTGTGTTATTTCAGTATTAGCGAAAGTGATGAAGTTTCGAAAGAATTCGGATCTGGCACATTTAGTCAAACCCATACTTGACATTTTTATAAGACACACATAATGATCACTGATATATATGCTTCAAAAATAAATTATATTTATATATTATTTTAAGGAGAAATTACTTTTTTTCTTGGCCTTTTGGCTAAGATCAAAGTGTAGTATCTGTTCCGATGGATACTGCACCCCATAGACTGGTATTGTCTTGGCCTTCGTGCCTTGATTTACACCGATCTATGGGTCTGTCCTGTGCAGTTCTAGGAGGTCCATCCTCCCAGGCTTCGCCTCCCCTCTTTGAGGAGGAGTAAGTTTATTGCTTACTGCCTGAGGCGCCCCTACCGGGGAATGTCGACGGGGCTGCCCAGGCAATTTTGTATGGCCAGAGTGCTCACCTTTCGGGCGCTGGCTTTTCAAACCTTACTTTCCCGACCCGACCTTGGGTCACATCTTACTTGGGGGAGTAAGATAAAACTGGCCTTGTGCCTAACTCCTGGAGAGGAGTAAATAAATACTCTAACTGGTTTCTCAAATGAATACTGTTGATTATCTTCCTTGCTGCCTTTTATTTTCATTCGTTTTAAACATATATAATTTGTATCTTTTGGGGAGTATTCTGTTTTTTGTTTTTTTTAAAATGTGTTTTAAAGGGAAGATAACTCGATTCTGACTGTTTCAAAACACACACTCTTTAGCCAGAAAATGATAAATATAAAATGGCGAATATTGGACATACCGCATGTGTAATGTTAAGAAAATGAAAAATAAGGAAACAAATTGATGTTTTTTTCATAAACAATGTCCAACGTAAGTTGCAGTTTTTTTTTTAAAATCTGATGATTCGTTTGTTGCTATAAATCAGGCTTTTTCTGTATAAATGCCTGTACAAACATTTGATGAAACGGTCGTCATTCTTTCAGATGAAAAACAATTTTGCTTTTTGTTAGGTCTTGTGTTTTTTGTCAAAAAAATTCTAACCCATAAGAATGGTATTTTTAAACGTTCTAACAACATTTTTATATATATTTTCCAGTACACGTTATCACAGGAGACAATTGATTATTTAAAGCAGCCGACCTTTGACATTTGGTACTGGGAACCTAATGAGGTAAGAACATTTCACTAGACAATAACCCGATTTTCAAATTTTCCTCTTCTGCATCTCCGTTCAACTTGAACATATTTTTTTTAACTTTCTAATAAAACCAATTAAAAATTGCTTCTTTCAATCAGTTTAATAGAATAGACGCACCAACACAGCGTGTTCATTCCCCAAAACTATTCCTCTCTTTGCACTTCCATGATTTTACTATTCCGTCTAGCAACAGTGTTAGAATTGTCATGATCGACATTCTCTTTGAGATAACCTCACAGATCAACATCTGAGGGGTTAGGGTACGAATTATGATACAGATCAGTTCGATAGTGGTTTTGTTGCTGTCGGGTTGAGGTCTGGTTCTGTTCAGTTCTAAGAATTCCACCTTTCCAGTCTTTACTTCTCTCTGAGAAGATGTTAGTTTATTACCAATTGTCTGGGAATTCGGCCGGGGTTGCTCAGGCATTTTTTGTAGGCCAGAGTTCGCTTATCCTAGTGTGCTGGCTTCTCAAAACGACACCTGACCTTGTGTCTTACTTTTTGGAAAAAAGGTAAATAATATGTATTACTGATAGCAAGACACAAAAAGAAGGAACAAAGTGGCTTTATTGCTGTCAGGAAGGCATTTTTGTAGGCCAACGTTTGCTAATTCTAGTGTGTTGGTTTCTCTAAACAACACCTGAACTTGTGTCTAACTGTCCCGGCAGAAATTCCAACATATCATTTAAATATGAGGAACTGTCCCAACATGCTTAAACCACCGTTCATCCTTCACAACATTCCTCCGTGTCGAAGGCTGTCTCAAACTTCTTAAAGACTACTAAGTAGTGAGCAGTATTTTTTTCATTTTAAAATTTTATTTTTGTTTTTATCTACCTCCAACAGCGGTAAGATGTGACACAAGGTTGGGAAAGTGGGATTGAAAAGCTAGCTCACCAGAGGAAGAGCACTCTGTTCTAGAAAAAATTAATGGGCAGCTTCGTCAGCATTCCCCGGTATGTGTGTCTTAGGCGATTAACAATGAACTAAACCCTTCTCAAAATTGTGAGTAGGCAAAGACTGGGAGGGTGCACCTCCTAGAACTGTACAGCACAATACGTCAGGTCGGCAGAATCAAGGCCCGATGGCCAAGAAGTTACCAGTCTACAGAGTGTATCATCCATTGGAACATATACTACACTCTGATCTTAGCCAAAAGACCAAGGAGGTGGTGCTCAGTATTGATCAATGTAGAAGTGTACATTAATTATTATTAAAAACAAATAGACATAATCATTAAACAAGACAAAATCAAAAGTCAGCTCTGGGAACAACATCCTACAGAACAAATAAACTCTAAGTAGAGAGACACAGCACACACACTAAGAGTTACTGCCTTGGACCTATGCTATTCCATGAAGAGAATGCTTGTCCTGTTTAGGAGAGATCAATGCAGGCCAAAAAGCTAGACTCAGCATTGAACAACACCTACCACTTCATCACTGGCTGCCTGAAGCCGTATAACCTGAATAACCTGCATCTCGTCACGAGCATTGCCTTTTCAGATGTGAGACCAGAAATTGCCACCCGAGTAGAGACCACAAATATTATCAATTATCAACGTCATTTCCTTCATGTAATGAATTTAGGTCCAAGAATTGAAGTCAAAGACAACCTTCCTCAGCCATGTCGAACACCTAACATCACAGGAAGAGACCAGACTACAGCTGTGGACCAGACGGCTAGAGAATTGACCCATCCTACAGACATTGGAATCTCTCTTTCTGAAGCCCTCCCTCTCGGTTCAGAAACACGCTGGCTCTAGTGGAAAACACTCAACCGCCTGAGAACAGGAATGGGACGATGAAAAGTTGCTATGCCCAGATGGGACTACAAAACTGACTCAACCATCTGCGAATGTGGAGAAGAAGACCATACAATGCAACACTGCATTGTCTGCCTTCCACTGCCCAACCAGTGCAGTTTGAAAGATCTCGCAGAGTGCAGCAATAATGCAAAGGACTGCGTAAAAAAAGTGGAAACTGTTGTATGACCACATGCTTTAAATATAGTTTGATTGCAGTAAGGATTGCACACTTTATTAACGATCTGGAAGGTAATATTTTGTGTGTGGGGGTGGGTTAGAGTAACGCTATAAATAACTACTTTTCACTGAAGAAATAACATTTCTTGATAAACTAAATATTGAAACGGCAAAAGAAAGGTGATATTCTTTTTACTCATAGGACAGAGTGAGTCGCGGCAGATGTTCGTGGATGTGGTGGATTTTTACTTTGTGAAGTTTAACTTTAAATTCATCATATCATTAAGAAATTGTTATTCATAATTCTATGTCTACAACTTAGATGCACATACATTGTATAATTTAACAAATTGGTATCAATATAGCAGATATCTATATTATTACAGTCAGTTATAAGTTATATCTTAAAATAGTCAATCATAAGTTATATACATTATAAGTCATATCCCTTTATTAAAAGACTTCATTGACGTCACACAAGAGATAAACACTGTCTCTCTTTATCAGTACAGAAGCAAACAGTTCATATGTGTAAAAACAGCTCAGAAATGCCTGATGTAAATTCCACGTGCTTGCTTTTAATTCCTGGCTTCAGTTTTGGGTCATTATATGACACTAATTGATTAAAATGGATCATTACGAAGGATCTTATATATTTGTTTTGGCATTTTGTCACATTTAAAATCATTTTTATCTCTTTCATAAATAAGCTTTTTAATGTTGTCATTAAGTCGTGGAGGAGCTAAACTTGTCAGTGTGGTGCTTTTGTGGCTAGAATTTCATTGGAAATATTTTCCAAGATTGTTAGGTAATAAATATCATCATCATTGACTGCAAGAAGCTAACACCAAGGTGCAAGTTCCAGGTCTCTTACAAAACGAAGGAAATACGCGATTCTTAGGTATTAAATGTATTATTGCAAATATAGTTCAACACAAATCAAGTTGCAGATAGATGATTCACAGATGATTTACACATAGGGAAGACACCATATTTACAATACGGAAACTGAACATACACACGCACCCATGAATCCCGAAAAATACTAAATACATTGTTTTGTTATTTTATCTATTAAGCTCTCCTGCTAACCCTTTCTTGACCTTTTGTGTAATATCTGTCTTGATATCACACTTCATTTATTCTGTCCTCAGTCAGTGAAGGAGAAAATCCTTCTAAACAGAGGCAATTTTAACTACATTTTTTTTCATGCAAATCGCTCCAGACAAGGCATCAATCAACTTGATGTAAGGAGCTAAATAAATACTACTTCAAGGTACAAATCTGTTACACCGGCCGTTCTAACAGAAGGGAAACTACACCGGTTATCACTATAAATAGTGCAAGTAGACAATCACCAGGGAGAAAAAGGACAGTATTGTAACTGTCTAGCCGAGTGCCAGTCAGTTTCCTTACCTTTGTACCTTTTATGTTAATACACTTGTTATCTTAACCCTACCTCGACTTGACTACTTCTTTTTACTGTTGCACTACTTCAAGGTACAAAACTAACAAACGATAAGTGTTAGATGGATACCTTCCAACCCAGAAAACAGCAATTATTCCCTCTTTGTCAGAAACATCGCTCATGGAATGTGAGAAAAAAAGAAAGAAAGGGAAGGAAGAGTTACGAGGCTGCCGAAAGTAAACCCAAGGCTACTTTCTACTCTCCTAGTTTGTGTTCCAATCCAGAGTGCTTCTTCTTAGGGAGCTTGACATAGCTCACATAAAAAACTGACCTTGTGTCTACCTTTGCCCATCGTGGGGAGGCAAGTAAATACAGACATCTTTTATATGAGGCCTCAATCGCCTACATGCGAGAATTAAGTGGACCGTGTTCATATTGGATATTCCTCTGACGATCGAGACTTGTCGGGATTAGTTAGTATGATGAGGTTTAAAAAATGTCGCTCCTACTTTTAACTAGAATAACCTCAGTCACCACAATACCACATTTACTCTAGGGGGTCATCTTACTTAAGATCTATCCAAATTGGTTTGAAATTTTTATTTTTCATAAATATGGTTATATATATAGAAATTCATCAGAGTAAAAAAAAAAATCCAAGGTATGTGTCCTTTTCTAATGATGGCCGATTCATGCTTGTTGATGTTTCATTACTTAAAAAAAAGTTTTTAAAAAAACTTACCTTAGCACTAATCCTCAGTCAGACTGGCACTCACGGACTTAGGGTTAGTCGAAGGGTAAGCCTTTTTTCTCTCTTTTAAGCTTGTAATTAGCGATAGTCTCAAAAGAAAATTATTAGCCATTTTTATTTACTCACTTTTAGCTAAGTAAAAGTGACGATAGCATTTTCAGTGAAAATAACTCTTAAAATCAGTTTCCGCACATGAAAACTATGCAGGTCGATAAGAAATAAAATGTTCTTGCGTTTGGTAAAAGTTATTTGTTTTACATTTATATTTGTTTTCGATTTCTCAGTTGTGAACTATTCCACATCATTGCCTGATAAGCAACATTGGAGCACTTTTCGAGGGCTTACAATGGGAACTTAATCACACCAAACAATTGTTTTTCTAAGCCAATAACTTTAGTCCTGTCATCTTTATAATGATACCATTGCAGTATGTATTTTATTGATTTTTGAAATAAGATTTTTTAGATTTCGTTATTTTTCTTTTGCATTTTTCATTCAATTAACAGTAAATAATAAAATAATGATGCAATCTCTCTATATATAAAGAGTTATGTATATGTTTATGTATTTGTATGTACAGGATTCACTCTGAAACTAATAATCCGATCGTTATGAATTTTGGTTTGGTAGTTTGGTAGTTTTGTTTTACGGCATATCAACCCTTTTTGGGTTATTTAATGCCGAATCTGGTCATTATAGTAAAAGTTTGTATGCTTCAAGTTCTTTATATTTTCAAATGTTTAATCATCGTTTTTGGTTTGGTAGTTTTGTTTTACGGCATATCAACCCTTTTTGGGTTATTTAATGCCGAATCTGGTCATTATAGTAAAAGATTTATGCTTCAAGTTCTAAAAATAAAATAAAAAAGGGGAGGGAGAAAGGGAGAGGGGCTGTTGTTTTTGTTTTTGGTTTTGTAGAACATAATTAAGTTTTACAAAAAAAAAAAAAAAAAAAAAAAAACGTCAATGTAGGTGGATTTCGTCTCAGGGAGCCACAGGGCAGCCTGATCTGGTATCACCAGATGAATTTTGGAACACAACTGCTAGACATCAGGAGTCATAATGTGGGCTATATTTAGCTTGATGTAGTTTTATGCAGAAAAGTTTAAATGGGGGATAGAAGCAGTAAGTGAAAATTTAGATTTGTTCGATTTCAGTGAAATTTTTACAATACGGTTTTGATATCAATTAATAAATATTCCCTCAATTTCAGTTTCTTTTGAGTATTTTAAAGGGTTTTAGAGGGCATATTATGGGCACAACATTTTAGGGGCCATATTATGGGCACAACCCTTCAGATTTGCTTTTAATTTGATCTATTATCGTTAGACACCAATTAAGCTAGATTCGCTGAATTTCAATTTCTTCTTTAGGCCCCTTAGACCCCTTATGCTCAGGCATTAAATTCGAGACATTTTCTAGAATCAAAATCATGTAATGGATTTTGATCAAAATTAGAATAAGGATTCTTGACATAAGGTTCAGTATTATTATCTATTGATTTTTATCTTAGCAAAGGGGACATAAAAGTGATGCAAAAGTGTTTTAAATGGGGAATTAAGTTTACTTAGATTCCTCTCGTCTAATTATTAAAAAAAAACATATATTTGGGAAATATGCACATACAGACACACAAGAAGTAGTCAAACAATTTTATTAATATAGATATAACAAATCTTCAAACCGATAAAGGGACACTAATCGAGACTTTTAAACTGGTCATCAGAATGCATGAAAAATGTTAAAACCATCTTTCCGTGTTCCGGAAATGAATGGAAAGATGATTTGTTGCAGATGACATTGGAGTTGACGAATGGGTTGTTTGGAAAAGGGTGGCTCTCGGGCAGGCGGTGGAAATGAGCTTTCTGACATTGACGTATGGATGGATAGTCGTCAATGTAATTTAGTGTCACATTAGCGCAACTTGTCTTTCTAAAATTGCCAAAAGATTTTATGTTGACATGCTTTAAAGAGTCGATGCAGACGGAGCGATACTGTCCGAAGAAGACATGTTGATAGGGAAAAAGAATTTTGAAAAAAAGTGAATCAGTTAACTGAAAAGAATCGGCAAGCAAATAGGCAAGCATACAGATGGCCGTGTGGGATCTTCTTCCCGATGGTGACCTTGATAAGAAGATAATCTTTGTTGAATTTAAAATGTTTTATTTTGTTCTTTTTTTTTTCGACGAATCAGTCGCTATTACATTCTCCCTTAACTCAAGTTGTGTACTAAACGCATGCGTAGTGCCCCCCATGTCTTTATCGCTGTTGTCGTCGCCATGATCGTTCTACGTCGCTGACATCATCATCATCATCATCATCATCATCATCATCATCATCATCATCATCGTCATCGTCATCGTCATCGTCGTCGTCGTCGTCGTCGTCGTCGTCACAGGAGCCACGCTGCCCTTTGTCCGTTGATACAAACCAAGCCGACATTTGTTGTTTGGTTTATAAAGGTTTATCACATAGCAGGAACAGAAAACATCGTATGCATGTTTATATGTGTGTGTGTGTGTGTGTGTGAGAGAGAGAGAAATACAGATAGATAGATAGATAGATAGATAGATAGATAGATAGATAGATAGATAGATAGATAGATAGATAGATAGAAAAATCGCTTGTCTCGCCACACCTAGCTACACTGTATGCGACCGCCTCCACTCTCGCCGGGGCTTTTCAGGAACGGCGACGTTTCAACCCCCGCTTGCTTCAGTTGTCAGCCAAAAAGACATAAAAAAAAACTAGCCGGCAAAAAAAAACTGCATGGTTTCATCGATTTCCGCTTTTACGTCACTTCCGACCTTTAAGTTGTTACTCTCACCCTTCCATCCAAGCACCCGTTTCGCTACCAAACATTCTCACTTAGCTTGAAAAAAACCACTCGAGGTGAACAGATTGACAGTTGAATGATGATGAATGCTATAAGGAGATTGAAAATTTCCGCATACCAGCAACTAAAAACAACAGTTGATCCAGAAAACAGCAATTCTTCCGCCTTTGTCAGAAACATTGTCCATGCAATGTGAGGACTAAATAACAACATTTGGGGAGCGAGGGTTACTAGCTTTCGAAAGTAAACACAATGCCCCCTTTCTACGCTCCTCATAATTAATTTATTCCTAGACAGATTCCAGCTGTGAAGACGGCAACAAAATTGTGACTACGAGATGGTCCACACGTATGAATCCAAATAAACGATGCCAAAAGGGATGCCCTCCTATTGTCGCTAAATCCGATTATAGGTTAAACACCGATTTTCCATCAACTGATGATCAGGTACATCTCCGTACAAAATTACGAGAGGAACCATATTAATCTAGCTCCCACCATACTTGGCTAGGTGCAAAATGTACTATCTGTTCTGATACTACACTTGATCTTTTCTGTACTCGGTCAGTGAATAATACATCTTTCTAGATAGAGGCAATTTTAATTTTTGTCCCAATCCAGAGTTCTCCTTTTTGGGAGGTGGATTTTTTCCACATTAAAAACGACATTGTGTCTAACTCTGCCCTCGTTATGAGGCATGTAACTAGAAGCTAGTTTACTGAGTAGCTAACAGATGGCTGTGTGTATAGCAAGTCACTGATTTATTTGTTTATACTGCACCTTTTGGTGGTAGACTACCTTTTATTTTAATATTTTATCTTATATTGCTTATATATAACTATAGTTATAGCTTCACAAACCCATTCAAGTAGCAACACGTCGTTTTAAACCTAAAGACCGGTCTATTTCCATCCAAGAAAATGTTAAGGTTCTAACAATCTCTTGTAGTTTAAAGACATGGTAGGTGTATAAGTAGTGGGTTATAGTCTCCACCACTATGCGTGCCGAAAATCTGTGTTCACTTGTATTAATTCATAATGTCGATGTATTGTCTCTTTATTTGTCGTGACAGCTAAACTTCCGCCGGATTTCATCTAAGTTTGCAGAAATACTGTAGAAAAAAAAAAAAGAAATAGTATTGGAACAGTTAAAAAGAGGTGTCGCCAAGATCAAGTCCAAATGAATGTTAATATCTCTCTCCAGTGTAAAAAAACGTCGTTCAGTCCAACATAAAAAAATCAAGCACTAATATCTCCTTTCGTTCGCTTTACGATCCCACGTTCAGAACGATCTCCACGTCTCTCACCAAATCTTCATTTTCCCTCTCTTATTGAAATAAAATACGACGCATGCAAACCAACTTAATTTGCATAAATCTCTCACTCGACGCCGCTGCCCGGATCTTCAAATAGAAACCTTATTTGACTTTCTGACGCCTTACCCCCTCACCACTCTTTTCTTTTTTTGTCGTCGGCGAGCGTTTTCGGGTTCGCCCGACACACACAGCATACCAGACGCTGCCTCTTTGAACAGCGCCGACAAGTGTCTGCATTTACGTCAGTCAGCCGCTCTCTGGTACAAATACTTTGTGGTTTTCAATGGCGATTTAATGAAGCAAGAAATGATAGACATCTGGGGAGACTTGCCGTCACTCAGACTTCAGGGAACACAAGTTGCGAGTGAAAAATCACTGATAATAACTCGTATGAGAAAGAATAAAACCCGAATTGCATACACTCTCCAGAGAACTTCACCACATGATTGAGAACATAACTTCCGCCCAACGGCCGGTTGTTTCGTTGTGTGAACACACGCTTGGGTGAACTGGTTAGACTGGATTACTTGCTTAAATTATTTTCAGGTCTGTAGTGTTTTTGCAGGGTAATTCCATCTTTGGGTATCTCTCATTTAACCATCCTATCAACTGAGTCTATAAAAAAAAACTCCAATGTACTGAGCAGATATTTCTTTCAATATCAATACACAAATCAAAAAATCAAATTATGTTAAGTAATTCATCCGATAGTATCCAACACTTTCATCTTAAATTCGTTTTCTACAAATAGTTATGAACGAATCCAATTGATGTGAAATTTGATGTGAAATTTGGTGTGAAATTTGATGTATCTATTTTTATGATTCTTATTTTTACAGATGCTTAGTTTACTGGAACATATGTATCACGAAATAGGCCTCGTAGATGAGTTTAATATCAATCCGATCACACTAAAGCGATGGCTGGTAAGTATAAACAATGTAAGCTATCTCTCTTTCTTCCTCTCTCGCTCTCTCTCTCTCTCTAGCTCTCACTCTTTCTCTCTCTCTCTCTCTCTTACCCCTCTTTTCCGGGTAATCAGTGTTAAAATGAACGTCATTTTATTTACCAGCTCATGTATTCCAAACATCTCTCTCATTAAAACGTGAGGCTAAAAACCAAAAGTACGGTTGACACATATATTTGCAGTTGACAATTATGAAAGACAAGCAACGTACATTATACAACACAATAAAATGGATCAAGTTCTTCCTCTACATTTAAGATAGGAACATTGATTACCGGGAAACTAAAATTTTCATTTTGTGGAAACCCCCTAAACGAGGTCGAACGACAGTGGATTCTTAATATACTCTGGTCTCTTTGGGCACCTTCAAGGGGAAACAATCAATGGTGCTTATAAACTGTTCACCCGCAAAATCGATTTCCTACTTTATATATATATATATATATATATGTATATATATATATATATATATATATATAATATTTATGAATAAATATTAAATTATTAATACCTACAGAAACTAGCGTTCAAGCTTATTGCTCTCATCAGTGCAGGAAATTAACAATATCAGACGGTCAGGAGGCGCGAACCCGGTTTACAGAGTCAGCCATATCCACTCGGCCAACAGAAACTGTCACGTAATTAAGGGAAATTAAGATCTATATGTACCTAGAAGTGGGGGAAATAGAAGACTAGTCGAGGGTGTTCGACAAACGTATTCAGAACTTTGCATTAAAACATTTTGACAGTCTATTTTTAACATCTCCGAGAGTGATCAACTTTAATTTCTTAAAGGGGCTTAGTATAATATTTATAAATAAATATTAGATTATTAATACTTACAGACGCTAGCGCTTCAAGCTTATTGCTTTCTAATGAAAGGAATGCAGGAAAATAACAATTTCAGACGGTCGGGAGGCGCGAACCCTGTTCACAGAGTTATATATATATATATATATATATATATATATATATATATATATATATTAATACTTCATGTATCCACATAAAATATTATAAGGAGATATAATTTTTTATGTATCAGTTTTCAGTATTTACTTCAACAGTGCTCGATACGTAAGTAGAGCTAGGTAGTAAGCAATGAAAATATATATGGCAATCAAGCTACACAGAGGCTCCCGTGTTTCATCCCCGGAGGGAATCGTCAGACTAAAGGCATTTAGCCTGACGATTCCCACCGGGGATGAAACACGGGAGCCTCTGTGTAGCTTGATTGCCATATATATTTTCATTGCTTACTATATATATATATATATATATATATATATATATATATATATATATATATATATATATATATATAAACGTCAATGTTTGTTTGTGTGTTATAGAAATCGATATTTTAACAGTAAGGAAATTCAAATAACTTTCAATAAGAGTTGCATTTTTCAATCTAAATATACCATTGACTTCTTCCTTCGATTTCATCTAAAGTCACAGGGGCACTTATCGGTTAAGTCCGTAAAGTAACTGAAATATATTGGAATATAAAAAAAGGAAATTTATTTTTGAAATAGATTTTATTCGTTTCATAAAAGTAAAAGAAAAGAAAACAAAGAATACGTAAATGAAGAATGTATTTTTTAAAAAGTTTAAACATTTAAATAATTATATTAATAGGTATTTTAAAGTTTTAAACATGATTTTATTATAACGAATTCGTTTCCATTCGTGAAAACATTTTCTATTTTAAAGAAATGCAGCATCAAAACGTAGTTTTATGTTAAGAAAACACTATATTGCTAACAGTTATTATATTATTTGACCTCATTCAAAATGTTATTTTTAACCATTTTTCAACGTAAAATTAAAAAAATGACTATATCTTAAATTATTTTTGACCAGCAACATTTCTCTATATGAACAACGCCGGGTGAATACTGCTATTATATATATATATATATATTTCTGATCTAATAATAAAAATGATTAACCAAGGTGGCGATCAAAATAAAATATTTGGACAATTAAATAAGGCAATTACTCGCCATCCTGATGCTTTTAAATCTTATCAAATTAATCAAAATAAACTGATAGAACAAATCATAGTATATATAAATAGAAATAATGTATAATATGTATAAACGTATATATAACACATCTGCTAATTATAATAAGAAAAACAATAAAAATATAGTAGAAAGAAAGAAAGAAAGAAATGTTAAAAAAGAACAAGAAGAAGAAGAAAATCGACAGTTATGAACGCCGATTTTAAACACCGGGAGTTAGCAAAGAAGAAGAAGAAAAAGAAAGAAAAAGAGAACAAATTAACGGTTACCTTATAGACGCAGATTTGAAACAATGAGAAAAGAAAAAAAATCGACAGTTGTGAACGCAGATTAGAAAAACTAAAGTGAACAAGGAAGATTAATATTTATTTGAGGTTGACGACAACGGGGAGATGGACAACAAAGTAGGACGAGGGAGAAAAGGAGGAACTAAAGGTATATATATGTATGTATGTATGTATATATATAAATATATATATATATATATGTGTATATATATATATATATGTATATACATATTTATTTATTTATCTTTTATTTTTTGATGTGTTGATGTTTTTTATATTTATAATATAAAACTAAAAATAATACATTAATCACTTAAATAATAGTGTCATGGATTCGTCCAAACACTTTAAAATGCAGCAACATTTTTGTAAGTAACGGATAAATTTTATTAGACAGACGAACAGCACAGGTAAAGAATTTTTTTTTTTGTGTCTTAAATAACTAATATAAGTTAGCAAAACATTTATATGGAACAAAACGTAGATTTAGTGTAAGGAACGTTTA
>OY744543.1:27265566-27313066 GCA_963556195.1 Sepiola atlantica
CAAGCAGTATTTACTATAGCACATCAATACTGGCTGTAAAATATTAAAGATCCATTTTGCTATTTTCTGCTGTGATGACCCTACCATAGAGAGAATGGACCTAACTGGGATATCTACTTTGTGAGTTTTGGGTAATCCATATAAACGTGGGCGGATAGAACCCGAGGGTCTGATCTCACTGGCTACATCGGAAGTGAGTACACCGCTTTTCACCCACTTAACCAGTTGTTTCTGGAATTTAGTTTCTAAGGAAGTTGTTGTATCATGAGTGATGACAAGGCCCAATTTTACACATTTTTCCGTGTCGTATAATATCAACATCATTTTGTCGACGTGATCTTAATGGTTTAGTACAACAATAAAAATATATATATATATATATATATATGGGAAGAGAAGGATGAAGGTAATCTGACGTGATGGGAAAATGAAAAAGGAAAACCAAAAAATGGATGTTTTTTATGTGTACATCAACGTTTCGTCTTTACCCAGTAGTGGCCATTATTTTATTTTATTTTTCCTCCCAATATGTCTACCCTACATGTATTTGTACTTGCATGACATTTTTTCTCTATTTTATCATCCTGATGAAGTCTTATCAATAAAGACGAAACATTGATGTACACATAAAAAACATCTATTTTTTGGTTTTCCTTTTTCATTTTCCCATATATATATATATATATATATATATATATATATATATATATATATATATATATTTATTTATATATATAATATCATAATATTATATATATATATATATATATATGTGTGTGTGTGTATGTGCGTAATTGTATATTTTCTCTCTCTACATAGATTTGAATTTATTATACCCTATCACTATATATATATATTCCTAAAAATTATATATTTCCAAAAATTACAGATCTTTTTTACCACTTTTAGTTTTTTGTTCTTGAAATAAGTACGAAACGTAGATGAATACATAAATAATATTTTTGGTTTTCTTTTTTTCATTTTCCATTACGTTGGAATATTAGTTTCATTTTTATTACATATATATATATATATATATATATATATATATATATATATATATATATATATATAGACAATTAAAGCAAGGTCGACACTGAAATTTGATCCATATAATTTACAAACGGATTGGACCCTGATTTATTACCTCAAATACCTTTTGTTATACTCGGCCTGTAGACGAGATTTTCCCAGTGTTCAAACCGGTCGACGATCTGACTTTGGTATTATGACCTTTTTTACATTGTCCCCATTGTCTTCAAACATAACTGGAATATTAATACTTCTGAAATAATAATGTAATATGTTTTTCGAACCTTTATTTGCAAACAGAAAACATAATTATTATAGCAAAAGTTGAGTGTAAATTCCCTACACTATGAAATATTGTTGGAATAACTACTTTACTAGTATTAGTTGGGTTATTCGGACTACTGTTTTCATCTAGAATGTCATTATCACAACGTTTCGGCAGAGGTAAGCCCCAACCTTTTTCATGTGCATATTGTCGAACTCGGTAATCTTTATGTTGATCTCGTAAATCTGTACAGAATTTCGAACGGAGCCTCATACAGTTTCAAATCCACGAGGTAGCTTGCATTCATTCCGTCAGCCATGACGTTGGCAGACGTCTTAATAATTGCTAATTGCATTTTAGTGTCGCCTGTACCGTGGATTAAACCTTGCAAGAACTCATGGCGTATAAAAGTGCTAAGTGAGAGACTTCTGGAGGTTGAAGGTTCAATCCTCAATAAGAGAAATCCAATAATGGTATTTTTCTTCTTCTTCTTCTTCTTCTTCTTCTTCTTCTCCTTCTTCTTCCCCTTCTTCTTCTTCTTTTTCCCTTCCTTCTTCTCCCCTTTTTCTTCTTCTTTTTTTCTTCTTCGTTTCGTGTCATCAAAGTATGTAATCATACAGTTTAACATTTTTTACAGAGTAATTGTTCTTATTATTGAAGTCTGTGAGATCTTTGAACCTGCATTGGTTGATAGTAGAAAGAAGACCAGACAGTACTGCATGGTACGATCCTCTTTCTTACATTGTAGCTCCATCGGACCATAGCAGCTTGTGATCGGCCCATTCCTGTTCTCAAGAAGTTGAGTGTCTTCTCTTTAACGCACTGTGCTACTGAGCCAGGAAGGAGAGCTTAAACAGAAAGGGGGTCACCATTCTCTAACTTTCTGGTCTATAGCTGTAATCTGGTTTCTTCCTGAGATGTTGGGAGTGGTTCGCCATGACTCAGGCAAGGTGTTCATAACTGGTATTACTTTTCAATCATATTTTTTACAAATAATACCGTGTGGTCTGTATTTGTGCCAGAAATCCATCAACAGCAAATACGAGAATTGTCTTTCGGCTACGATCAAAGTATAGTGTCTGTTCTGATACTACATTTCATATGTTCTTTCCTCGGTCAGTGGAGGAGAAATCCGTCTTTACTGGGGTATTCTTTTGGTCCCAATCTAGAGTTCTCCTTTTTTGGAGAGCTTGATTTTCGCACATTAAAAGCCGACCTTGTGTCTAACTCTGCCATCGTCATGAGGCAGATGAATAGGAAAATGCCTTTTAGTTTTTTTTTAATATCTTATTTAGAACTTAAAAATTGAAAATCAAAGACATTTAAAGAAAAGTACATATACAGTGGTCCACACATCCCTCCCCAGGCAATGTCAGGTGTTTCTTCTAGCATGAAATTCAATAACTACATATCCTGCGTTTCATCACATTTGCACGAGTTGTTAATTCTAACTGACAAGTATTTCCTTATCTTTTCAGATACCAAATAAACGCCCGCACAGTGCTTGCTATTCGTTATAATGACATATCTCCATTAGAGAACCACCACTGCGCAGTAGCATTCCAAATTCTTTCCAACCCTGAATGCAATATATTTTCGAATTGTGACCAAGAAAAATTCAAGCGTATACGAGCGGTACGTATGATGCGAACGGATTTTGGAATACATCACTGTTTCATATTATATTCTCATATTAACGAATAATATATATATATATACAGGGTGGGCAAAAATAAGGGTCCTATTTTTAAAAATTCATAACTTTTTATTTATTGATTTTTTTTTTTTTTTAAGAATAAGTAAAGGACCCCTTCCGAAGCAAGCATGAGCCGTATTAGCCCTAAGGAACGTACCCTCATTTAGAAAACATTATTTTTGCTTAAAAAACTCAAAACAGTGTAAAAAACAATACTTTAGTTTTTGTAAGTTTTAAGAAGTGTTTTTCGGCTAAAATTTGTTTTGTTTATTTCAAAAAATCTCGGAAGGGTCAGTCTACACACACATAAGGTTTGGTGAGTTTAACTTTTATTTTGTGGAAGTTATTCAAATTCAAGTTATTCAAATTTAAAGATAGGACCCTTATTTTGGCCCACCCTGTATATATATATATATATATATATATATATATATATATATATATATATATATATATATATATATATATATATATATTACGGAAGTTCAGAACAACATCAATAACGTCGGTTTAAAATTCAAGAGTAGTCAGACCACAACGGAAGCTGAGGAAAGTACCGTTCCCCTTTGTTGGATTTGAAACCGACGGTACCGATATTGTTCTTAATGTCTGTAATATATATAAATGCATATCACGCTTTTATTGTTGAATTCTTCTGTATTATCAAGCAATACATTCCCGTATTTGTCGGCATAGAACTTCACCTTATGCAGGATATCTTCTTTATCATAGTCGTCAAATAACTTTGAGCTCCGTGGGTTTGTAGCAATGATGAGAACTGAACTATCTATGATTATGGTATTTCCTTCTAGTATTCTTTCTGGAAGAATCAGTTCGGATTGGAGAATTTCAGTCAGCTGTGACTTTTGGCATGTATGGAACTTGCCGTTGCCACATAGTGACGCAGGAGCTGCTTGGTTCTCATGCTTGAAGAAGTCATCCAAATTAAACTGTCTGACCTGGCAGGAGATTAACAGTTTGGAAAAAGCTGGCATTCCTGTTTCATGACATTTTTTGGAACTACTGGCGACCTTATCATATTTGAAGAGGACAATGTGTTCTTCTTTATAGAGTGGTAGAATGAGCGTGTGTCATCACTCCCCAGGCCATCCATGACTTGAATTGTTGTTTTTCTCTTTCTTAGTGTGTACCAACAATCCCCGCTAGCGTTTGATCTGAAATGGTCTTTGTGTCGAGAACCAATAGATCTGCAAATGGTGTCTCCCAGTTTTCGGAATGCCTGTAAAATTGTGTTTCGTTCTTAGTTCTCGTAAAACACTTGTACTGTGAGAGCTGTGATGTTGCAAGGCCAGATTTTGATAATTCTTATTACAGTTGCGACTTGATATCGGCCCCATCTTTAATCATGTCTACACATTGAAGAAGTTATCGAAAAAGAGTATCTTCAGGACATCCACCATGGAATATGCCATTGAATGGTCTCTTATGTTTCAGCATGATTCCGTATTATCCGAGCAGCCTTGGCCAGGTGGATTGCTTCACCGTATTGGCGATTAGTTTCTAGTTCGGAGATATCAAACAGTAGTTGCCTTTTCAGGCGGGTAGCATACGTCTTAGGATATTTGATACCTAGCTGCTCAAGGTTTTCGTTGCACAGGTAACACAAGTTTCCAAGGCGGAAAACGGGTGGGTCTGAACCCTCACTAGAATATTTCGTCTCAGTATTATACGTAATTAGTTCCGAAAATGCTATCGGATAAATGTTCTTCCCTTCAAGAGTATCTTCAGCATTTTTCTGCTGTCGAGCATTCAGAAATGGCCTTTCTCTGTTGTACAGCGCTACCAAGCACGCGGGGTGATATTTCAGTTCTTGTGCGATGACATCTCCGGAACTCAGTTTTGTCAGGAGCTTACCATCATTTAGAGCCTTGGCACACTTTTACCGGTTTACCGGTTTACACGGAGGGAAATAAAACGACAAAAATTCCTTCCTAACTGGCTGTACCGTCATCCTGCCATGTTGAAGGATTTGAAAGCGGAATTTGTGCGCCACAATCTTTCACTTGAATCCATTGTTATTTTCTGATGCTCAGAAGCGAGGGTGCCTGAAAAAGCGAGAAAACGACCAAATTAATGTAATGAATGGTCAATTAATTAATTAATTAAAAATATAATGACTTAATAATGGGCAAATATACACAGTAATCGTGAACATATAATAAACACTAACATCGGCGTGGTGACTGCATAAGGTATACTAAACAATTATGACATTTATTAATTTAGTATGTCATATGTCGTTAATAATATGTGTTTTGATGTTGTAAGTTTTGCTTTATAAATGGCATACGAATGCTTTCTCGTGTCATAAATTAATGCAGCGTGCTCCAAAACATACAATTTGACACCAAAATCACTACATTCGGTTTGATAGATATCAATTTAAAAATAATATCGTAATCGCGAGCCCATGATGGCTGCCATTTTTCAAAATGGCCGTCATCTGTGATTGTTAGGTTGCTAGTTGGACAGATATGTTTAGTATAAATTATGGAAGTCATCATCGGTGCTTGTATCATCATTCGCACGATTATAGTGCATTTTTGCATTTATCCGGCCTACTATAAAGACGGGTAAAATTAATTGTCTCATACGTACTTTATTAGACGAAACTCTAGTTTAGGATGCTAACTCCTATAAACAGTAGTAGTAGTATATTTCGTATTATTAGCCTGATCCAATCCTCTCCCTGTACCTCTAAATGGTAGTGCTCATCTCAAACTGACAATCTAATTAACCCTTATCCTCGAGTGGCCTTCAGGCTTTGATAAGCGTCGACTCATTAGTATAAACAAGATCTTAATGCTGTATTGCGGACAAAGCAATGGTGGATTTTTAAAATTCATTTTCTTATAGTGTCGTCTTACTAACAACGAGGAAAACTGAAACGAAAGTCACCACTATGGAAATCAAAATGTTACGCTGGATGTCTGGAATTACACTGCTCGAGCATGTTGACCATGAGGACATCCGAAGGCGCTACAGCATTGCACGTATTGAGGGCAAGATGAGTTAATTCGAAGAAAGAAGCTAATAGAGTTGAAAGATTTCCGGTATCTGGGGAGTTCTACAATAAAGGGGTGGGATTTTGCTTATTGTCGAGTTGTGTCGGGGTATTTACGTCGAAGGATCACAAGTGCAACAAGTTTGTGGGATCCATTTAAGTACTGGTACAAAAGCATAAGGATGCTTGATTGCGGAGATGGAACATGGACTGAACCTTGATAGACAATGTGGGGCCTATTAGAATGCAAACAAAAAAAATCTTTTCCTGGATGTGTGTACCGATAAGCGACTGAAACACATAAGAAGATGAATTCTATACAAGCAGCTTTTCTTTACGGACTAGGAAAAATCTGATTTTTATTTATACATAAGATTTCTTGTGATTTATAGAACATATTCTTGATTTTGTATAACATGTATTGAAAAACTGATTTCTTAGATTTACTCTATTTGTTTCTGGAGAAATTAAATTGATTTGCTTCAAGCAAAATATGCGATCACATTCCTGGTTTTGAACATAGAAATAACTGCAATGTTGTTGCAACGTGCAGAGGTTTTATGATTTTGTGCCCATCATAATTAACATATAATTAAAACGTTGAGCAATGGTTTCTTCCACACAATGCGCAACACAAATAATGTATTTTTGTACATAAGAGATTACGGCTATCGAACGTCGAACAACCGATACTCGTATGATCACAAAAGTTAAGCAACGTTATTCTTGGTTAAAAGTTACTGTTGTATCAAATCATGACCCTGTGTTAATTTATTTTTATATTAGTTTCCCTTTTTGCATTATACTCGATTTTAAAGATTGGTACACACACATCCAATATAAATAAATATATACATATAATTATATATATATATATATATATATATACAAACACACACACACACACACATATATATATATATATATATATATATATATATACATATATATCAGCCACAATAACAAGTGCAAGTTCTGCCACACAGAAGTAGAGAGTGTGAGCCACCTGACATCCAGTTGTAAGGTTCTCCTGGGGAATGGCTAATATACAATGCGACAGAACGGAGTGTGCAAATATCTTCACTGGACTATTTGTAAAATGTTGAATATCCAGTGTAGCAGCAAGTTCTGGAAGAATATACCAGAAAGAACAGTTGAAAATAAGTTATACACCATCCACTATGACTATGAACTCCCTACAGCTACATATCTAGAAAACAGAGCTGTTAAACCTGATATTGCAATATGGGACAAAAGGGAGAAAGATGCAACCCTAGGTGAAGTCAGTTTCCCTAACGATTTAGGATTACACAGAGCTGAATGTGAAAAGATTACGAAATACCAAGGTCTTATGTACGACATGAAAAAAACTGGAATCTTAAAGAAAATCTCCATCATACCAGTAATTATAGAAGCAACAGGACTAATGAAAAAGAATTTCAAAAACTATCTGGCGAGTATGCCCGGTGAACCGAGTGCAAGAGAAATACAAACAATTGCATTTAAGGGGATGATTAGAATCTTAAAAAAAGATCTAGAGTTTCTGAAATAGCCGGTGAATGTCTGGCATCCAGTAGGATGCCTCATCTCCAGCAAAAACGGAAAGATAAGAAAAATAAAAAATAAGTGATATATATATATATATATATATATATACATATATATATACATATTTATATATATACACATATTTATATATCTATATACACACACACACATATATATATATATATATATAGAGAGAGAGAGAGAGAGCAAGAGAGAGAGAGAGAGAGGAAGAGAGAGTGAGATTAATAGTGAGAAAGACATACTAAAAGAATACAGCACCTTTATATCAGTTTACGAAGGTTGAAATCAAGTTACAATGCTACTAAACTTTATGCTAAGAATCCTTATTAATATTTTGATCAACATTCTTTAAAAGACCTTGATTCTCGAAAATAACTTAAGCTTAAAGAGTCTAAAAAATTGAAATTTAGAGAATTGGTCTTAATTTGTACATAATTAATGTGCATCAAATTTAATGCACATCTGAAATATTTGAAGTTTCAAATTTGATGTTGTCCTATATTATGCCTACAAAAATTCCTTCAACACATTCTAAAATTTAAATTTGGTGGATATTTATTAATCGAAGGTATTTGAATTTTCCCGAAGTGATTCCATCCCTTCTCGCCCTCCTTTGAATAAAAGTGAATTAAAATAAATATAAACCATGTTATCCCCCCATACGTCTAGCCACTGCGGCCCAAAATTGATCATGATCTTGTAATCAGTGTAAGAGTGAATCTTGTCGATTAAAATATTTTACCAATATAACTATCTATCTATCTATCTATCTATCTATCTATCTATCTATCTATCTATCTATCTATCTCTCTCTCTCTCTCTCTCTCTCTCTCTCTCTCTCTCTCTAAATATATATATATATATATATATATATATATATATATATACGCACGCACACACACATATATACACACACACACACACACATATATATATATAGTAATTTATGAACATATATGTATGGTAATTAAGCTACGCAAAGACATCCGCGTTTAATCCCCGTAGGGAATCATCAGGCAAAAATGCATGTTAGCCTGATGATTTCCTACGGAGATTAAACGCGGAATCCTGTGTGTAGCTTATTTGCCATAAAAATATTTTCATAACTTACTACGAAGCTCTACTCACGTATTGAGCACTGTTAAAATAAATACTGAAAATCGACACATAATATATTATATCTACTTCTAACATTTTATGTGGATAAATGAAATAATAAAAAATATGTATATATATATATATATATATATATATATATATATATATATGTATATGGGAAATGAAAGAGGAAAAACCAAATAGGATGTATTTTTTATGTGTTCATTAACGCTTCGCCTTTATTTGTAAGACTTCTTCAGAATGATGATATTAAGAAAAATGTCATGCAAGTACATGAACATATTAGTTTACATGATGGAAGCAGTGGGAACGGCGTCCGGGCTTGTTGAAGTCAGTGACTAGTACTTCTTCCCATCAACCCATCATGTCAATCCAATATGTTCACGTACTTGCATGACATTTTTCTTAATATTATCATCCTGAAGAAGTCTTACAAATAAAGGCGAAAAGTTGATGAACACATAAAAAGTACATCCTTTTTAGTCGTTCCTCTTTCATTTCCCATTACGTCGGATTACCTTCATCCTTTTCTTTCCCATATATATATATATATAATAAATATTTGTTATTGTTTATTATCTATGTACGTATACGTTTCGTCCTTTTTCAATCGGGACTCATCAGCATAGAGATATAACTATTCACTACCGGTCACGCGACTCGAAACCCGGACATCAAGTATTTTTCAACTCCAGTCCGACGTCGCTAATCGCTGGGCCAATTGTAAACAGCGAATAATCTATGATAATTTTAACACTTTAACGGCGGCTTTGACGTCGAGGCATTCTACTTCTATTAAGGGAAGGAATGATGCATTATAAGCAAGTGACGTCATGCTGTGTTAATACTACCAATTACAGTGCTCTACTTTCAAGGAGCGACAAATAATAAATAATTGTTATTGTTTATATATATATATATATATATATATATATATTTCTTTGCCAGGAGGTCAGACACAAGGTTGGTGTGTCTTTCAACCGCCAGCAGACTAGGATAATCGCAATCTGACCGACAAAAAATGTTTAGGTAGCCCCGTCGGCATATCCCGGTAGGGGCGTCTAAAGCTATTAAAAATGAGCGAACCCTTTTTCTCAGAGTTAATGCACGGACAGGGTGGCTTTCTCAGAGTGAACAGAACGATGCCTCAGTCCGCCAGCAACAAAGCCACCATCGGACTGATTTGTCTCATAATTATTTAATATGACATTATATATATATATATATATATATATATATATATATATATATAACAAGCTAGAAGGTAGGGAAAAATTACGTTACAAACTAATATGAACAAAAAACAATGAAATTGTTTTTCTTTCAATATGCGATCACATTGCTTTTGTGAAATGGAAGGAATGCAATGATGTTGCAAGGTGCGTAGGTTTTAAGATTGTCTGTCTACAGTAATTACCTCTTATCTCATCATTGAGCAGCTTTCTGGAAATGTCAACATGTCTATATGTTAGCCGTAATCCCAGTTGAAGAGTGACCATTTTTTAAAATTATTACCTCTATCTGACATATGTGTTCCATTGTTCGATATTTTAATGTTTTATGTGTATTTTGTTCTGGAGAGAACCGGTCTTTGTGTATGGAACGGTATAGACAATCTGCGAATACATTTAATCTTTCGCTTCTTTACATTTGTCGGTGGAATTAATAAAGACTTTCAAGACGTGTGTAAAAAAATCTAAATTATTTGAATTTTTAAATGGGTGATTGTGCACAGATAAGGCCCCTAAAACCCTTTTAAAGTACTCCAAAGAAACTGAATGTCGTGGAATATTAATTAATTGATGTCTAATACTTATTGATAACATTTTTAAAAAAATCGAAGATATTTCAATTTTAAGAAATAGCTTCCACCGCCCTTTTACCATTTTGCATGACACAAAATTAAACTTAATATAGCTCACATTACGACCCCTTTCGCCTCGAAGTTTTTTTTCCAAAAATCAGAATGATCGGTTAATTTAGTTTAGGAGTACCTCCTATAGATTAAAAGTTATTAACATATACATATACTCAACTTTATACATACATGTGTGTATGTGATAGGGTGTGCTTTATTTACGTACTATATAGTGGCACCCGGGTTTATTATTTGATGGATATTAAGCTGAAACTTATTTTTACGGTAAGAAAAGGAATAAAAAGAAATCATTTCCGTTGTTACAAAGAGTAAAAAAAAAATAAAACGTTTAAACAGAAATAAATAGAAATATTTAGTTGGAAAGTAATTTTTACGATAAGAAGAAAGGGAAGACGTGTACTTTGTACATTGCCCAGCAAGTATAATACTAGACTGGAATCGGGTTATGAATCCTAATTACGTTAAATCAAAGAAATGCGTGGGTGACCATTGCCCATTTGAACAAAGTCACGCGATGTAAGACCGACGCCAGTCATGAAGTATTAGTTTGACTCGCCTACTGGCATCTGGTGCTAACATTTTCTCGGCGCTAATTTCTCTGTATAAAACTAAGTTCTTCTGACGGCGAAATCGATAATAATTAACGAAAATACGTAATGCAGACAAACAATGAAATGCATGCTTTTGTTTTAAGTAGACACTTACTATGAAATAAAGCGACCCGGACAATTACAGTGTTGCCCGTAAAACCTGGTTTGACATGCTCCTAGGAATGATTTTCACTCAAAACATGGAGTGGAAGACTTACATAAAATCCATTTCTAAAATTGATGGAAAAGTTGTTGGATCATTCCATTGTTCTGGAAGGTATCTAACTCCTGATGCAATTCTCTTTTCTTCCCTGGTCTTTACTTTATTAGTATTTCCATGATTGGTACTTTGCTGAGCTTCAAGCTCTGTCCCTAGCTGAAAGAGCTTTGCAACAAAAAACTCGTTTTTACTCCCAAATTGCAAATCGTTCTTTTTTCCTCTGCCGATGAGTGCCTGAGATCCAATTCCACAGTGTACGAAACCGCCGGTTCAACCGTCGTGGTAGTTTCTGGTTTAATAAATAAATAAACAAATACACACATATATATGTGTTTACACAGAAATAAATTTACCTTAGGATGATATATAATAAATAAAATAAATAAATAAATAAAAATAAATAAATAAAAAACTGAATTAGTTAAAATTAAAAACCTAAAATAGAAATACAAGAAACCACGTGTTAAAATAAATTCGCCCACAGTATTGACAAAACAAAGGAAACAGGATATAGGAAAATCCATTGTTAACAAAAATAGGAGCGTCACCAACAATGCCTTTGTTCGAGGGAAGCCCAACGATTGGCTGAGGGAACAACAAAGAATCTGATTGGTTAACTAGCAAGCCATGTATATAAAAACACCTGACAAAAATAACTCCATGCATTTAGCCTGACGATTCCCCCCGGGGATGAAACACGGGAGCCTCTGTGTAGCTTGATTGCCATATATATTTTCATTGCTTACTACCTAGCTCTACTTACGTATCGAGCACTGTTGAAGTAAATACTGAAAACTGACACATAAAAAATTATATCTCCTTATAATATTTTACGTGGATATATGAAGTACTTATATATATATATATATATATATATATATATATATATATATATATATATATATATATATATACATATATATATATATATATATATATATATATATATATATATATACACTTAAACCAAAATTTTTAGCTATTTGCAGAATAATTTTAATTTGTTTCGTCCCGGAAAAAGGGACTCTTCAGGTACATATGCGATGGTATACCACTCGTTTATACCGTTTTAGAAACTTCAGGGGTGGAATGGGAAGAGAAAAGGGATGAATGAAGATGAGTTTACCGTCTCCATAGGGAAAGAATAACTATTAGCAGGCAGCAGTAGCCGAATTAGTCTTGAGATTTACTATATACCCGTTGCATTTTTGTCACAGAGTCGATCACTTTACACGCCTGGAAAGATGGCCTGATATACTTCTTATATTTGCGCGTTGATAACAGAAACTACCATGCAACATTTCAACGTTCAAAGTTTGATGCATGCATATTATGCGCTTTGATAACAGAACTTACCATGCAACATTTCAACGTTCAAGGTTTGATGCATGCATCTTATGCGCTTTGATAACATAACTTACCATGCAACATTTCAACGTTCAAAGTTTGATGCATGCATCTTATGCGCTTTGATAACATAACTTACCATGCGTCTCCATAGGGAAAGAATAACTATTAGCAGGCAGCAGTAGCCGAATTAGTCCTGAGATTTACTATATACCCGTTGCATTTTTGTCACAGAGTCGATCACTTTACACGCCTGGAAAGATGGCCTGATATACTTCTTATATTTGCGCGTTGATAACAGAAACTACCATGCAACATTTCAACGTTCAAAGTTTGATGCATGCATATTATGCGCTTTGATAACAGAACTTACCATGCAACATTTCAACGTTCAAGGTTTGATGCATGCATCTTATGCGCTTTGATAACATAACTTACCATGCAACATTTCAACGTTCAAAGTTTGATGCATGCATCTTATGCGCTTTGATAACATAACTTACCATGCAACATCTCAACGTTCAAAGTTTGATGCATGCATTTTATGCGCTTTGACAACAGAACTTACCATGCAACATTTCAACGTTCAAAGTTTGATGCATGCATCTTATGCGCTTCGATAACAGAAATTACCATGCAACATTTCAACGGTCAAAGTTTGATGCATGCATCTTATGCGCTTTGATAACAAAACTTACCATGCAACATTTCAACGTTCAAAGTTTGATGCATGCATCTTATGCGCTTTGATAACATAACTTACCATGCAACATTTCAACGGTCAAAGTTTGATGCATGCATCTTAAGCGCTTCAATAACAGAACTTACCATGAAACATTTCAACGTTCAAAGTTTGATGCATGCATCTTATGCGCTTTGATAACAGAACTTACCATGCAACATTTCAACGTTCAAAGTGTGATGCATGCATCTTATGCGCTTTGATAACAGAACTTACCATGCAACATTTCAACGTTCAAAGTTTGATGCATACATCTTATGCGCTTTGATAACAGAACTTACCATGCAACTTGTAAACGTTCAACATTTTATGCATGCATCTTATGCTATTTGATAAAAGAAATTACCATGCAACATTTAAACGTTCAAAGTTTGATGCATGCATCTTATGCCCTTTGATAACATAACTCACCATGCAACATTTCAACGTTCAAAGTTTGATGCATGCATCTTATACGCTTTGATAACATAACTTACCATGTAACATTTCAACGTTCAAAGTTTGATGCATGCATCTTATGCTCTTTGATAACAAAACTTACCATGCAACATTTCAACGTTCAAAGTTTGATGCATGCATCTTATGCGCTTTGACAACAGAACTTACCATGCAACATTTCAACGGTCAAAGTTTGATGCATGAATCTTATGCGCTTTGATAACAGAAACTACCATGCAACATTTCAACGTTCCAAGTTTGATGCATGCATCTTATGCGCTTTGATAACATAACTTACCATGCAACATTTCAACGTTCCAAGTTTGATGCATGCATCTTATGCGCTTTGATAACAGAACTTACCATGCAACATTTCAACGGTCAAAGTTTGATGCATACATCTTATGCGCTTTGATAACAGAACTTACCATGTAACTTGTAAACGTTCAACATTTTATGCATGCATCTTATGCTCTTTGATAACAGAAATTACCATGCAACATTTCAACGTTCAAAGTTTGATGCATGCATCTTATGCGCTTTGATAACAGAACTTACCATGCAACTTGTAAACGTTCAACATTTTATGCATGCATCTTATGCTCTTTGATAAAAGAAATTACCATGCAACATTTAAACGTTCAAAGTTTGATGCATGCATCTTATGCTCTTTGATAACAGAAATTACTATGCAACTTTTAAACATCTAGCATTTTATGCATGCATCTTATGCTCTTTGATTACCATGCAATATTTTTACTTAATCAGATCAATAATATTTGAGCTGTCAAGGTTTCCATAGCATAACTTCAGGAATAGTCTATACAATATACAGAAGTAAGGCCTAAAAAAGACATTGGCCGATCCTTACGTTGTCAGGCGTAGGTATATAATCTCACGACTTACTTACGCTTTTATTATTTGAGGTAATTCTTTTGACTAAGGAGCTAGGTTTTTGACATTGCTAAACGCTGCATTGTTTTTTTGTTTGGATATTCTGTTTATCCGGGTTGTAATTGTTGATTGATGCAGCCACAAGCGGAATGACTAATCTAATTCATCGAGTGTGATAAGTTAAGTGTTTTCGCTTCTTAGTCCTGTTTTTTTTTCACTAAGATCTTGTCGTTTCCCATGAATTGTATAACTGCATTAATTTTCTAAAACCCTAGGTACAAGACGGTCTATGTATAAGACGCGGAAGCGATCTATGCGGTTGGTCAGATGTCGTTTATTTTAAGTTTTTTTTATATGTTTAGCAAAATGCTTTCCGTTTCTAATTCATCAAGGAGGTATAATTTTGAAATTTACACCACCCAGACACCCCCCTCCACACACACACACACACACACACACACATATGTATATATATATATATATATAAAAGCCTTGGAATCCGCTTAACTGAAGACATGAATAATATTGTTTTCTTAATATGGCCAATCTTATTTGATCCCCCCTCCAAGGACAACAGACCTGAGTGGAATCGTCGTCGTTGGATTTTTATACAGATTCTTCTGGATTTACCAATATTTCTGAGCCCCACGCTATTTGGATTTCGTTATTGGTGACTTTCATACCCGTTTGAACTTTAAATTTTTTTTTAAACTCTTTCAAATTTAGAACTTTGACAGTCCTCTTCTGTCAACTTATCAATCATTAATTTCCTCTGATGATAAGATTTTAATCTTTGAAAAACCTGGTTTAAGGAATGAAAGAGAAGAAAAATAAATGGATTTATTAACTAAACTGCTCCTTGTTTTGAACAACTGAATATATTGATTTGCTTCCATTTGCAGGTCTAATCAATTTTCATTGACTTACCATATTTTTGCTCTATCCAGTATATTGAGCTTTCCTTATTTCACAATAGGTCCAACTCTCTAAAAGTTTACCTTTTAGTTATAATTTTCATATATATATATATATATATATATATATATATATATATATATATATATATATGTGTACAGAATATGAATGATGAAAATAAAAGATCTCCGAGTTCGACAAAGTACGCCTGCAGAAGGTCGGAGGTTACATCGGCTGAAACGTTGTGATAAAAACACCCAAGATGTAAACACTAGTCCGAATATACCAAATCTTACGAAAATTTGTACACTTACAATATTTATTAAATCATAAGAAGTTCAAAAACAAGGAAGGGTCTCATTATCCTTAATCCATGAATTTTCAAAGATGAAACGAATGTTTCTTTGAAAATGCATGGATTAAGGATAATAAGATCCCTCCTTGTTTTTGAACTTCTGATGATCTAATAAATATTATAATTGTACAGTTTTTATTTTCATCACTCATTTTCTGAATTTATTGCTCTATCCAATATATTGAGGTTTGAAGGATACACCACGTAAATCGTGTTTACAAAAAAGATCAATATGCTCCTGATACTCACTGTGTTGCCTAGAATATGTATTCTATAATTTATAAGTATAAGTACTTATGTATTTAAGGAGTTTATCCGGCACATACATATTAATGACGCCCATGTACGTGTGCACAGATCTGCTTAAAATTCAGTATCAAAAATCTAAATTTTTATGTAGAACAATTCATCTTTAATGATTTTTTTTGTATCTTGATTATTTAAAAAGATTGGTTGGGAATATTACTGAATCATGAGGTTTACAAAAGAAAAATAATTTGCACACGTTACTCACCGTGTTATCTAGAATATATATTCCATAATTTATAATGATTGGTTTCTTTATTTAATAATGCATCCTCTACATAGAAATATATAAACGTATATAAACATATACACATACAAAACAATATTTATACTAAAATAATATCCATTTCAGAACAGGTTAAATTAATTTCCATAATAAAAATATTGCATACTTTTATATCCTCTGATGAAGATTAAAATCAAGATATAATGATGCTAAACCTTATGTCTAGAATTATTATTCCGATGTTTGTCAAAATCCATTACATGATTTTGATTCTATAATATATCTAAAATTTAAGCCTAAGCTTAAGGGGTCTGAAGAAGAAATTGAAATTTAACGAATCTTGCTTAATCAATGTCTAATAATTATAGTTAAAATTTAATGCAAATCTGAAATATTTGACTTTTGAAATGGGAGGTTTTGTCCATATTATACCCCTTAAAAACCCTCTAACACATTCCATAAAAGTGAAATTTGGGGAATATTAATCAATTGATGTCTGATACCTATTGTTAAAATTATACAAATCAGAGGTAGCGGAATTTTCATTAAGGGCTCCCAACTAAATATAGCCAAAATCACTCATCCATACACTTAGAAGCTGTGTTCTGAAAATCATAATAATCGGTTTATTAGTTTAGGAGTGTATCTTATTCGTAGAATTATATATATACATGTTCACATACTTTATTGTATACGTAGCGGTGTATGTGTGCGTGTGTATGGCGATGTTGGTTGCGTTTAGTTTTAGGTTCACACACCCAAACACCGAAAATGAACGAAAGAACAAAAGTATTCATTAATTAACCAAGCCGAAACCCATTTCATTCTAAATAATTTCGGTGACTGGAATAAATACCACCTCCAATGTTTGGGTTTGGAAAATATCCCATGCTAGTGTACACGCCCCTCCGTCAAAAGTGACGGATAAAAAAGCACTAATTTTCATATTCATATAAAATAATATCTGGATCGTTAAAGTTGCAAAAAATGAATACGAAAGACAGAAACAAAACGTCTCAAACTGGAAAGTTCAAAACAGAAAAAAAAGAAAGAAAAATACGTATGAATTGGTATAGGAAGCATGAAAGACAGAAAGACAGAAATAAAACGTCTCAAACTGGAAAGTTCAAAACGTCTCAAACTGGAAAATTCAAAACGTCTCAAACTGGAAAGTCCAAAACAGAAAAAAAAAGAAAAATACTTATAAATTGGTATAAGAATCATCAAAAGAATACAGAAAACATTTCATTATGTAAATAGATTGAAGACTATGGTTGTCGTACTTGCTATTTGCTTTCTCAATTCCCCTAACTACTTATTTTGCGCTTTCGATTACCGAACGTGTATAAAACCTTTATACACCCGTATCGTAGTCGAACAACTCGCGCACCAATGTTCAGTTTTTACATTTTTTTAATTTACAATAGAGAATAGTCACATAATTATTGTCGTATGGGTGTGTGTGAGAGAAAGAGAGAAAGAGAAAGAGAGAGAGAAAGAAAGAGAGAAAGACAAACAAAACGATAGATGGACAGCTAGCCTCACCGTGTGGCTGCTCATCCCCCATAAGAGACAGCAGTCTGACGCGCGCGTCCTTTCTCCTAGAAATCTCGCCAGCTAAGAGAGAAAAAATTTACCACCGGAAATCACGTGGTTTCGTAAATTCCGTTTTGTGCCACTTCGGGTCCTACTTTAAATTGATTTGTCCGACAGTTTTTTACTCGCTAACTTTTATGTGACAGGCCGGATATATATATATATATATATATATATATATATATATATATATATATATATATATATATATATATGATGGACTTCCCCGTCGATTTCGACGTATGAGTGCCCCGCAAAGGGGTTGCCCGCCGCGCGTGTAATTGTGAAGCAATGGTTGCGCAACATTCTTCCTGAGTCGGTACTGCTTGATTCCAATGGCAAGCAGTTAAAGACGCCTGGGAACAATGCCCATATATATATATATATATATATATATATATATATATATATATATATATATATATAAATACACATTTCATTATATCATAGAGTGGACGATACTGTTTTCCTGTTAACTATCAAGATCTTATTTAAATATTTCTTTCATCTTCTCTGTGATTAAATCGGACCAAAAATGCCGGTACCTTAGCATATCGATGAAATTGTAATACTTATTTTTATATTTTATATTTTAAATCTTTTATTTTTTTCTTCAAAGGGCATGACTATGTTAATACTAGCAACCGACATGGCGAGACATACCGAAATAATGGACAAGTTCGGCAGTGTATTGCATGTGTTTGATTTTAAGAACAAAGAGCACGTTGACACCGTAAGTAAACCGGTTTATTTTATTTATTTTATTCTTTTATTACTATCAAGGTCACTGCTTATCAAGGACAAGAATCACTCGAGGATAAGAGTTAATAAGATGAGAATAAATGCCAGGCAGAAGATGAGGAATTATTGGAATACACACATTAATCTATAGTATTAACTGCGTTAGGTTACTTCTGGGACGGTCCATGACATAAATTTGTTAACATAGCTTAGTCCAGGGAAATTCTACCTGTGCTAGGAACATGGATGGAGAAAGGAAAGTTATTTTTCATTGCGCTAACACGTTCGTGTTGTGAATGTCTCATGAGAGGGGATACAGACTAGAGCATGTTCCATCGGAATAACGAGAAACTAGAGAGACTAGCAACATCGCTTTTGTGAGAAAGGGGTTGTAGGGAAGAGAAGAGATAATCTTCAACGAGATTCTGAAGTATTTTGTACATAATTAGTGATTTGTGCGGCACTGTTCGTTGGTAAGTTTATGTGTGACTGTGACACTATGGATGCCGCAAAGGTCGGGGCCCGGTCAGGAATAGGAAATGACTCATGAACGCACACAAAAGACAATACGGGAGTGGTCAATTTTTATTGTTCAAGGCCGAGGTTTGTCGGTGACTAAGACAAAGGAAATAATATATTTAGAAGTGGCATTGTTTTACGACATCTTTGACGACAGCGGGGTTGGTTTTACGACAGGGGCGGTTTTACGGCAAAAAGTTGACGAGGTTGGAACTCTCAAGGAAGAGATTCAGTTTAGTGTCGACTTCAAGGGAATGTAGATCTAGCCAAGCAAACGATGAGATGGACTGATCAACCTAGTGGCGGTGGTGGCCTCGACAGACGAATTATTAGAGCTTGAAGTCAGCTTCTTCCGAGAGCAGGTCGCAAACAAAGCTCGGCGAAGGTTTAGTAAGTGATGAGATGAGCTGACGACTTGAATAACGACAATAGGGGTCTCGACAGTCCACGACGGTGTCACACACACCTATAGTTCCAACCTACTTATACATAACGTATATGTGTTTGTGTGGTTTCCCGAGAGTTGTGTTTATTTTATTTAACTTGTGGATAAGTGCTGTGCCCTCGACGATTCGTCAGTAGATAGACGACTCGGCTAGACGATGAAGACAAGAAGCAGGCCACGGGCACACAACGTTGGGGTTGACGGTCGTCGGGTGGAGCAACTCATGTTCACAGTGACACACACACGCAAATGCTATTTTCAATTCATGTAGGACAGCCTGACTGACTTCCTTGGCCTTCTGACTCTGTAGACCGGTACCGTCTTGGCCGTCGGGTCTTGATTCCATCGGTCTGAGGTATTGTCCTGTACATTTCTAGGAGGTCCACCCTCCCAGGCTTTACATTCTCTTGGAAAAGGGATAAGTTTATTGCTAATAGCCTGAGGCGCCCTTACAGGGAAATTCCGACGGAGCTGCTCAGGCATTTTTGTAGGCCAGAGCGCGCTAATCCTCGTGCGCTAACTACCAACACTTGACCTTATGTCTAGCCTCCTGGAGAAGAAGGTAAGTAAATATACTTTGACCTTGTGTCTAACCTCCTGGAGGTAAATGACCTGGCCTTCTGGATAGGATAAAAGTGTAGTATCTGTTCTGATACTACATTTTCTCTTTTCTATCCACGGTCAGTGAATGAACAACTCTTCTAGACCTAGGGAATTCTTATTTTTGTCCCTTTTCAGAGTGCTTCATTTTGCGGAACTGGGTTTTCCCCACATTAAAAACCGATCTTGTGGATAACTTTGACTTCGTGAGCGGGCAAGTTAATAGCGGCCTAAGGGCGGACAGCGCCTCTTAAAGAGTTGCTTTGACGAATATAAAAAAGGTTTTTCGTGACTGTGACGTCACGTTCGAGAAGTTAGACTAGTTCTTATCCTCTCTTTAGGCTTAGAATTCTGTATCAGCAGACACGTTTATTAGCTGCTGAAAAAAGTACTACCATCACCCTTAAACGGCCTGAGTTGTGTTTCGGTGCATACACCATGGACAATTCAGACCACGGTCCATGCGCAATGTTTTTTTGAATTAAGGAAAATAATAATAATAAATTGAACGGTGGAATTTGTTTTTGTGGCTATTAAAATGTCGGCCAAGTGCAACACAAAAGATATATCTTCGGCTGCTTCATCAGAAAGTGGCAAGAATTGAACATTAACTACACAATGAACAAATGTAATTTTGTCATCCTTCTAGTGGTGCTTCGTCCTTTGATACAATAGTTCTGAGGATATTATCAAAAAAAAGAATGACAAATTCTATTCATAAATGATAATACATTTTTATTGAAAACTTTGTTGAGATAATGAAGGATAAAGAATTTGTGATGAATGACAGTACAAAGTGTCCAAGAACGTTCTGGGAGGAAGTACAGAGAGATTGAGTACAGCTACTCATTTCGGCTGGCGCCGCATGCGTTTGCGTGTGTGTAAATGAGATCGGCATGAAGATATGTGCCTGGTTTGCTAGTGAGACGTTGTATATGCATTCGGTGAGCGGTATATGTATGCAGTTACTAAGTTTAGTAGTTCGTGAACGTCTCTCGTTATGTGTATACATTTAGCCGTGTGGCCCTTAGCCTCAAATTGGCTATGCAGAATTATGTCATGTTGTCTCCGGAAGAAAAGAGCAAAAAGAGAAAGAAATCTTGTGTTTAGGGGTTTTGAGTTCATGTGGGAGATTCCGGCAGTGGATATTTCTTGCACTGTGATTGGTTGAAAAAAACTGCTAGTGTGAGCTTTTGCTTAATCAAGTGTCAATACGTATTAGCAACATTCGCTGCTGCTTCGAACAATATTGGTAAGTTAAGCTACACATATGTTTACAACTTGGGCTTTGACCAGGACTCAACCATGGATTGCATAACTACATCGATGGGATCACCGCCATGACATGATCACAGCTACACTCTTGTTGAAATTATTGTCAAGTTCGATAATAAATTTTCATATACTTCGATTAATTTCTTTTCAGTTTTATCTCCTAAGAGTAAATTAGTTTATTTCTCATGATCTTCATAGTTTATTTTCGATAAATCGTAAAATACATAATATAGATTGTCAGAGGTCCGCCATCAATGATAAATCATCAAACCCATTCCACCAGCAACCCAATCATTTCTTTAAAAAAAATGTCTCATCCTCGAATGCGACGTAATTCTATACGCATCAAATTAGTTTTGCAGACAAACGGTATTTGGATACTTCCTACATAAGTCTGATGTAAGACAAGGCCGGGAGGTGGGGAGAATAAGCCAGTGCTTCTTTAAAAAGCGCAGTCTGACCTCTTAAAAATTGCCTGGGAAGCACCGTCGGCCTTTCCCGGTCGCGCCGCTTCAAGAAGTCAGCAATAAACTAAATTTTCCCCAAAGAGAAAACGCAAGACCTCGTAGGGTAGACCTCCTCGGATTACTCAGGAGTAATACCTCATCCCGAGAGATAAAAGGCAACCGAGTTGGCTTAGCCAGTGTCAGATTGATTATCGATAACAGATCCTCGACTGGTATGTAGCGTGTCAACAAGTAGCACTATCTGCTCACTCGTATACATATTATCGATATAGGTAGAAAACATTATTTTAGATCAGAACAAACACATTTCGTCTTCATCATTGTTGAATTGATGGAGCTGAAAAATAACTACGTCTACGGACTTTATTTTTCGCCGAAAAATAACGAAAGTACTTTCACTGACTAAATATAAAGGCAGCAAAAAGAAACATAACTGAGCCTCACCGTGATAACTTCACAGGGCTCGTTGGAGCCGTTTTATAAACATATACGCACCTAACTTTTTTTCGATAAAGAAACGATCAATATTAAATTAAAATAGATCGCATACATTTTAGAAATGATCAAACAAAGTAAAATTAGTTTTGTTTTTTAAAAAAATCTACCGAAAATCAAAGAATTAGCTGATCTTAATACAATTTTCAGTATTTATTAATAAATAAAAGAATGTAAATCCTCTGAACGCTGAATTTTTTTTGTAAAAAAAATATTTTTTAAATGACTCTGTAAGCTTAACCTTTTATTGTATGCACAGGCAATGCATGTGACATTTGTAGCATATAAGTAGGACTATCAACATTAATTTAAAATTTGACGGATTTGCATATTGTGATGGCGGCCATCTTGAATTTATTATGGTGCTGACCATCCGCTCATGGAAATGTTCATTTTCTCATGCACGTAGTAGTTAATTTCTGAATTTATTATATATATATTTGCTGTTGTGTTTAATATTGGAAATAACACCAGTTTTGTATGTTGCATCGTCTGCTACTAAAGGTGGAAATATACACTATATATTTCATTAAAAAAAAATATATATCTAATGAACTCTAATAACTTTATTCCCCAGCATTTTATTTCAAGGATGAAGTACGTCTTACCCATAGTTAAAACTTATTGACCATCTTTACAAAGAGATAATACCCGAAGGCGCTTATAAAATATGTTTTCCTCGTAGATTGAATAAGCGTATTTAAAGACTATTCTTTCTTGTTTGTATGTATATTATAAAAAAAGTTTACCTAAGTTTACAGTTGTCAGCTGCTACCAGGTTATGTCGCCCATTGGATATCGATGTTGTTTCAAGATCACTTTTAACCCTGCCTTCATTGCATACACTTTTATCTATTCATTTCATTGTTATATTGGGTTGACAAAATAAGTTCCCGCTGTTTATTTTATTTAAATTTGAATTTAAACGGTTTAATAAAAACTAACAACTAAATAATGTATTTAAAACATCTTCCCAACGTTTATTAATATTTTCAATACTTTGTTGGTACAAATTAAAAAGCAAAATTCAATAAAATGAAAGCAAAAAGAAGAGATGTCGAAAATGTTCATTTTTTAAATATTTTCAATACTTTGTTGGTACAAATTAAAAAGCAAAATTAAATAAAATGAAAGCAAAAAGAAGAGATGTCGAAAATGTTCATTTTTTAAATATTTTCAATACTTTGTTGGTACAAATTAAAAAGCAAAATTCAATAAAATGAAAGCAAAAAGAAGAGATGTCGAAAATGTTCATTTTTTAAATATTTTCAATACTTCGTTGGTACAAATTAAAAAGCAAAATTTAATAAAATGAAAGCAAAAAGAAGAGATGTCGAAAATGTTCATTTTTTAAATATTTTCAATACTTTGTTGGTACAAATTAAAAAGCAAAATTCAATAAAATGAAAGCAAAAAGAAGAGATGTCGAAAATGTTCATTTTTTAAATATTTTCAATACTTTGTTGGTACAAATTAAAAAGCAAAATTAAATAAAATGAAAGCAAAAAGAAGAGATGTCGAAAATGTTCATTTTTTAAATATTTTCAATACTTCGTTGGTACAAATTAAAAAGCAAAATTTTAAAAATGAAAGCAAAAAGAAGAGATGTTCGAACATTTTCATTTTTTTTTACTTGGGATTCCAGTTCGATGATCAAAACATAAATAGAAATAACATTAACTCGAATAAACAAAATGGATTTCAAAGTGATTCCAAATTAGAATTCTCGAAAAATAGATTCTCAAAATAAAAAAAAAACAACAAAAAACCCCAGGGGAACTCAGTTGGCAACCCGATATATTAACTAGAAAACTACCCGCCACAGGACGGGAAAATTAAATTCCTCCGAACAGAACAGTTTTGCACCACTTTTATGTATCCTTACAAATATTAAATTCAAGATTTAATGAGTTGCCAACTTAATATATTACCCTAGATAAATACCTGTCCCATGACTGTTAACATTAATTCTCCGAAGACATCAGTTTTGTACTACATTTATGTCTTCTTTGGAAGATGAAATGAGTAGCCACACCAATAGCAATGCCTCAATGAACCTCTCGGTTAAAACATTATGTAAATAAAAAAATTCAAAAACAATTGTATAATCTTCTGTTTACCATCTGTTAAAGTAAATACAGATGCCACCCATGGAATCATACAAAAATCACAATCTTTTCTGTAATCCATTCATATTTGCTACAAATAAACTCCTGTCAATTCCTGATTTGCCCACCAATCTTCAATTATAGATGTCAAATAGTCTAGCTTTTATCGCAGTTTAATAATATAGGGGAGACTTTAGTGATGGTCTCATTAGTAGGACATGTAATCCTGAATGTACTCTACACTCACCGGAGTATAACCTCCCGTTTTTTATTTTTTTTATCTCAAAGATAATGCAAATCAAAACATTTCTCCTTCATATGCTAGAAGATCGAATGCAAAAGAAACAGCATAAGTGCTGTTTTTCAGTTTCTCTTGTATACCTGGCGTCATGCCGAATAACAAGCCGGTCTCCTCCATGAAAATAAAGGCTACATGACACATAACCAGAAGTGGCAACGTCACGCATCACCATTTAGAGTATATTACAGACATTCATATTTTGAACCCACGCGTAAAAATTTGAATCGACATAATACCACAAAGTGACGTTACAAACTTATGCGGAACCCCTTAAGGAATATTTATTTACCGCCTCTCCAGGAGATTAGGCACAAGGCCAGTTTTATCTTACTCCCACAAGTAAGATGTGACGCAAGGTCGGGTCGGGAAAGTGGGGGTTGAAAACCCAGCGCCCGAGAAAGTAGGCACTCTGGCCATTAAAAATTGGGCAGCCCAATCGGCATTCCCCGGTAGAGGCGCCTCAGGCAGTAAGCAATAAACTTACTCCTCCCCAAAGAGGGGAGGCAAAGCCTGGTAGGATGGACCTCCTAGAACTGCACAGGACAGACCCATAGACCGGCGTAAATCAAGCCCCAAAGGCCAATACGATACCATTCTTAAACTACACCGATAGCGCATTCCTTTAATAAATCTCCCTCTCTCTCTCTCTCTCTTTCTCTCTCTCTCTCTTTCTTTCTCTCACACACTCTCTCTCTCTTTTTGTGCATCTCTCTCTGTCGAAAAACATACCCCGATGTTACAATACACGTTACAAATCTGTTGCGTTACAACGTTAGATAAAGTACTTCTATTGGTAACGGCTCAGATGGTCCCCAAATGCAAAGTCAGGCACAAGGTCGTTTGTAAATGTGGATAAGGGCTTTGTTTTTTATCTTTGAGGCTGTTTAAAGACATTTAATGTTCTAACATTGTTTACATGAATTAACTATATTTCATTATAACATCACATAAACTATTTCTATCGTTAACCGTGCTGATATCTCTCCACGTGGGCAAAGTCAAGCATTAAATCGGTTATTAATTTAAAGAGGGCTTTGTTTTTTTTTTATTTGAGCCTGTTTAAATTAGTTTAACGTTCCAACACTATTTACACAACTTAACGTTGGCTGTTCTTTTTTTCTTTCTTTATTTCTTTCATATCATGATTCTTTTTTAAATATAGAAATAATTGCCCATTCATGTTATGTTCAATTAACATTTAAAATGATTCAATTAAATCCCAACGCCTTGCATATTTCAAAGATTTTCAAATAACCAACGTTTCAATCTCTATTCATAACCTCATGTAAATCTTTAATAATCAGTGTGCACTTTTTCTGTACCGCTTCTATACCCGGGATAATATTGCAGTTAAACTCTCACAAGATTGAATCTGGAACTGGCCGTGTGATAAAATAAATATGGTCATATATTTCAGTTGAAAATGGTCCTGATAAAATGCTGCGATATATCGAATGAAGTACGCCCGATGGAGGTATCGGAGCCGTGGGTGGATTGCCTTCTCGAAGAGTATTTCAACCAGGCTGACCGAGAAAAACTGGAAGGGCTTCCCGTGGCCCCATTCATGGACCGAGAAAAAGTTACAAAACCTTCGGCGCAAATAGGATTTATAAAGTTCGTCTTACTGCCCATGTTTGAAAATGTCGCTAAAGTAAGTGTTTTCTTTTACTTGCCAAACTTTTCTTTTAGAATCGATTTTTTTAACCAATTAATTGCCTACATATTTATTATTATTAATTTGAACTTGTAATGTTTTAGACATCTTTTCTTTTGGAATCGATTTCTGTAACTATAATTAATCAATTAATTGCCTACATATTTGTTATCATAAATTTGAACTAGCAATGTTTTAGACATCTTTTCTTTTGGAATGGATTTCTTTTACTATATTTAATCAATTAATTGCCTACATATTTAGTATTATTAATTTGAACTTGTAATGTTTTAGATATCTTTTCTTTTAGAATCGATTTCTTTTACTATACTTAATCAATTAATTACTAACATATTTATTATTATTAATTTAGAACTTGTAATGTTTTAGACACATTTTCTTTTAGAATCGATTTCTTTAACTATATATAATCAATTAATTTCCTACATATTTAGTATTATTAATTTGAACTTGTAATGTTTTAGACACATTTTCTTTTAGAATCGATTTCTTTAACTATATATAATCAATTAATTTCCTACATATTTATTATTATTAATTTGAACTTGTAATGTTTTAGACACATTTTCTTTTAGAATCGATTTCTTTAACTATATATAATCAATTAATTTCCTACATATTTATTATTATTAATTGAAACTTGTAATGTTTTAGACACATTTTCTTTTAGAATCGATTTCTTTAACTATATATAATCAATTAATTTCCTACATATTTATTATTATTAATTTGAACTTGTAATGTTTTAGACACATTTTCTTTTAGAATCGATTTCTTTAACTATATATAATCAATTAATTTCCTACATATTTATTATTATTAATTTGAACTTGTAATGTTTTAGACACATTTTCTTTTAGAATCGATTTCTTTAACTATATATAATCAATTAATTTCCTACATATTTATTATTATTTATTTGAACTTGTAATGTTTTAGACACATTTTCTTTTAGAATCGATTTCTTTAACTATACTTAATCAATTAATTTCTTACATATTTATTATTATTAATTTGAACTTGTAATGTTTTAAACACATCTTCTTTTAGAATCGATTTCTTTAACTATATATAATCAATTAATTTCCTACATATTTATTATTATTAATTTGAACTTGTAATGTTTTAGACTTCTTTTATTTTTTGCCACCAGCAAAGTAGAATCACTGGGGCACTAAGACCAACCCCACTGCCAGCGTTGTAAAGAGTAGTTGGAATAACACCTCCCTATATCTATGTGAGAATAACAAAAAACCGAACCAAGAACCGATAGAAAACACCCCTATCTTCTCAGAGACATGCAAGTATCATGTCCAAGGAGAGTATTGACACAGCACAGTCACGGAACTATCGTATTGAAAGATGGAATGATTCGAATAACTACTTTAACGGAGCTTTCCAAGAACCCAGAAAAATCTTCCACATGGAACGGATCTCCCAAGAAAGAACTGGATGACCCTGAACCGAGTAAGAGCGAAGGTTGAAAGAACAGCCAGCAATCACCACGTGTATGGACCACTAACAAAAAGTAACTGCCCATGTTGCTGTACTAGACAGACACTCGGACACATTCTCAGTGAATCCAGTAGAGGATTAACTTGTACTGACCAAGATTTGATGGACTGTAATCTTGATTCCCAACGATGGATCCAGTATTATCATGATCATATATAATGATTATTAATCTAAACTAAAAACCGTATTCTGATAAATGCCGAAATTCCACACCAGGATATACATGAATCTGTAACAGCCATCACGGGGGTCCGGAGGAAAAGAAAGTGAGGGTTGCATTATGCAAATCAGGTGCGGCAAAAAAGGTTAAATGAAAGGCGGTGTCTGTTGGGGTTGCATTATGCAAATCAGGTGCGGCATGAACGCTAAATAAAAGGCGGTGTCTTTTGGGTTGACGGCAGTTGTAGAGAGAAGGTCTCGAAGTTCACATGCGGTTGGATAATACGGTTAAAAGAAGGAAAAACGTGTTGCCCGGGAGAAAAAGGAACACAAGTCATTGTTTCAAGCTATCTCGGCTTTTGTGTGCTGTTTATTTGTGACATAATGGCGGATGTTAAGTTCGACCTTTAACTCATCCCTGAGTTTGACGGATCTACGTCTGTGGTGGATTGGGTTGAGAGAGTGGAGCTAACCTTGGTCATTCCCTCCGACTAACGGGAGGCGCCCTAGATGTTTACCAGCAGCTAAGCGAGAATAATAAAGCCAATGTTGAGCAGACGAAGGCTGCGCTCTACAAAGCTTTTCCGATAGACCCCTGCGCAGCATACGAACGCTTTACTACCCGGAAACTATTGGCAGACGAAACAGTTGATGTCTTGTTTGCTGCATTAAAAAAGCTGGCCGTTTTTTTTGGACGGTTACCTGAACAGACTTTCGTGTACGCATTTGTGGCCGGACTCCCTGTTCGAGTAAAGCAACTTTTGAAGGCATCCGTAAGCATAGAAGCGACACCGATAGAACAGCGACTTGAGCGTGCCCGTGCTATCATCAGGGATGAAACGTAACTTGATGAACATGTCGTAATGGCCACGCAGTCGGCACAGAGAGTGCTTAAAAATTCGCAGAGAATGGATTCACATGCTAATTTAAATTGTTTCTGTTGTGGGCGAAGTGGTCACATTGCAAGGAATTGCATAGATAGAAGACTGGGGCGCATACGATGCTTCCAGTGTGGCGGGATCGGACACATGGCCTCAAGCTGTTCGGGAAACGAGTCAGGGGATAAAATGTCAGCGCCGCTTTGCTCCCCAGACAAGATGTAAACGAGGTGCAACCAATCAGAGTACGGGTCAACCAAACGCCTTGCTCAGCGCTTCTTGATTCAGGCTGCTCCCGTACCATAGTGAGTGCAAGGTTATGCCGCAACTGGAGCAAGAAGAGCATTAAAATAACCACAATAAATGGCGAGACACAGACATGCTGTGGAGTAGCATTGGTAAAGATTTGCACAGACTCTAGTGTATCCGCTGAGGTAAATGTCCTAGTTACACAGAAAGACAGACTGGGCTTCGACCTACTGCTCGGATATGACGCTATTAAGGCACTGGTGGTGTGCTCATTACACCAGCTGGGACTGTGAAATTCCCTAAGGCACCGGTGTGTGCCGCACTTTGTATTAATCGACCAGACTTCAAGCAACGCCAAAAGATCTGGACTGCGTCGTGGAAATGGACGGACGATAAAGTACCAATCAAGTTACGGAATGGCGTCACATAATACCCCGTGGCTGCGAACGGTAGAGCCGAATATGAACAAGAGCTTGACGCCTGGATCAAAGATGGCTTGTTGATCCCGTACCCCAACCAAGAGCTTGGACCTCCAAAGGGTCTTATCCCTTTAATGGCAGTGGTACAACATAACAAGTCAAACGTGTGACCAGTCATGGACTACCGTGAGCTTAATCAATATATTGAGGCTTACACGGCTGATGCCGATGTATGTGCAAGCAAGTTACGGGGATGGCGTAAAGAAGGATCGAATGTATCATTGCTCGATCTAAGGAAGGCCTATCTGCAGGTGAGGGTCGACAAAACTTTATGGCCATTCCAGACAGTGGTATTTCGCGGCAAAAGATACTGCTTAACCAGACTTGGTTTTGGGTTGAATGTGTCACCGCAGATCATGAAGACCATCGTTAGTGCTGCGTTATCCCAGGAAGAGACCGTCGAAAAGGCAACATCGACGTACCTTGACGACATTTACATCAATGAAGATGTCAAGTCGGCAATGCACGTCCGCGACAAATTATCAGAGTTTGGCCTAACGTGCAAAGACCCAGAGCGGCTTAGAGACGGAGCATGCGTACTTGGCCTAGAAGTCAGAGGGGATGATGGCACCCTGCGATGGAGACGAGGAAATGTGATTTCCGGTATCCCTGAAGTTCTCACAAGAAGGACCATTTTTTCCTTGTGCGGAAAACTTGTGGGGCACCTGCCAGTGTGTGGTTGGCTGCGTGTGGCAGTGGGTGTAATAAAACGCAGGGCGAATGCGGTAACCAAAGGGTGGGATGATCAAACGAACGATGCCCTCCTCACCCGAATGATTGCAGAAAGTGTTGAGAGAACGACGCACGAGGATCCGGCTCAAGGACAGTGGTGTGTCAATGGAGAAGAAATGAATGTATGGGTTGACGCTAGTTCACAAGCATTGGGAATCCTGTTAGAGAAGGATGGAGCCATGTTGGAGGATGTCTGCTGGTTACGGCCTGAAAACACCGCCCAGGACATCAATCTTGCTGAGTTAGATGCTGTGATGAAGGGCGTTAACCTAGCACTACAGTGGCAAGCAAAGAGGTTGTACTTACATACTGACTCCCTTTGCGTCTATCACTGAGTGTCCGACACGTTGACTGGGAAAGCAAGAATACGCACTAAGGCAGCAAGTGAGATGTTGATAAGACGAAGGTTAGACACGTTAAAGAGTCTGGTCTGCGAGTATGACCTGGTAGTCAGCGTAACATTGGTCCCGTCATACTGCAACCTTGCTGACCAACTGACACGAGTGCCTCGCAAATGGTACGATGCAATAAAGGTGCGTGCCGAGCCCGTTCAGCAAACATGCGCTGCTACAGTGAGCACGATGAGCAAGCAGCAGATAGAAAACATCCACAGACAGAGCGGACATCCAGGCGTCAAGGGGACTCTATATTTCGTGAGGCGCGTAAATCCAGCTGTGGCAAAATCAGAGGTGAAACAAGTAATCAAGCACTGTGAAATGTGTCAGTCAATTGACCCAGCACCAGTGCAGTGGCAAAAAAACGACTGGAACCAAGTGACGAATGGCAAAGGGTGGGAATGGATATCACCCATTATAATGGAAACCACTTTCTTACTCTCATCGACTGTGGACAAACCCGTTTGGCGACCAATTGCACGCCAATATTCGGCAAGCGTTATTCGACAACTATTGTCCGTCTTTTATGAAAGGGGTGTACCACATGAGATTTTGGCCGATAACGACCCAGCATTTTGCAGCCAGCGAGTAAGAAAATTTTTATTTGAATGGGGAGTTCAATTGCGGTTGCGATGCGCTTACGTATCATCAGGCAATGGCATCGCGAGAAGAAGCCATCGCAGCATAAAGAGGATTGCTGCCAGGAAGAAGTGTTCTGTTGCGGAAGCAACATACTGGTACAATGTTACGCCGAAGGATGGCATGTCCCCGACAACCGCACCCGCGAATGCCATCTACACGTACCGGACTCGGGTAAAAGGTATCGACATTGTGCAGTCACTTGACAATGAGGAGATGGACGGGCCATATAATGTGGGAGATCATGTCTGGGTGAAACCGCCAGGCTGTCGATGTACCACCAAATTCAAACGTGGACGAGTGACAGACATAGTCAGTCAGCAATCAGTTTTGGTTGATGGAATTCCACGACACATACGCGATCTCCGCCCTGCTTTGGGGGCTGACCATTCAACTACTGGGGAAAGTAATAGGTCGTCTGGCGATGTACTATTAATGGGCAGCGCCAGTGATCTCCACGAGAATGAAGCCGCAAGTTCAGAAGTAGAAACTTTGTCAGTAGATTTAGGAGCGGAAACTTCATCGGACGATTCAGAAGCAGAAACTGAGATACATGTCCCACTTCGGAAAAGCTCACCACCACCCCGCATCATGTGTGATCAAGAGATCAGGGGGGAGTGTAGCAGCCATCACGCGGGTCCGGAGGAAATGAAAGTGAGGGCTGCATTATGCAAATTAGGTGCGGCAAAAAAGGTTAAATGAAAGGCGGTGTCGTTTGGGGTTGCATTATGCAAATCAGGTGCGGCATGAACGCTAAATAAAAGGAGGTGTCTTTTGGATCTCGAAGTTCACATGCGGTTGGATAATACGGTTAAGAGAAGGAAAAACGTGTTGCCCGGGAGAAAAAGGAACACAAGTCATTGTTTCAGAATCATCAGGGTTTCACAGAAGCTATACGCGTGCCCATAAAAAAATGCACTTGGAGGGGGAGGAGGCTATTATCATTTACATGATACAATAATAATTTTCTTTTTCCATTAAAGAAGGGAGATAAGAAACTTTAGCTTTTGAACATAAGTTGTCGCCCTTGCATTTGTTTTGATGGTCGTTTTTCGTGGTTACTCGAAAGCAATACTCTTGGATTTATGAACACGAGACCCTTAAAATAGATGCAATAAATATTTCTAAATAATAGTGATTCAATTTTATCACCTAATTGTAAACAAAGTGCAATCTTATGAGCATGATAGCTAAGTTGTATTAATAACCCAGAACAATGTAAAGGTTTTGTAGTACATCTTACACCGGTTATGGATGGTAAATTTTATATTTAGTTTCTCATTTGCTCATTGTATATTATTTTTCTGTGAAGAAAAAACATAAGGTATCATACTAAAGATATTAGAATGTTGGTTTCGTAATTTGTATAATTTTCCATTTAGTTTTATTCATATACTCGAATTAGCTGTAATTGTACCGCTTAAAATTCGTTGTCGTTCATGATATTTAGTGCCATGTAGTTTCGTACATCTATAATTTTAAATAAGGTTCTCCTAACTAAAATTACATATCTTATATAATGATTATTATTTATAGAATTAATTAAAGTATTTCTATTAATTATTTTATCAACCTTCAACTGAGTTAACTATTAACTCTCATAGACGTTTTTATTGGGCACTATTATGCGTATTTTGCATAGCTCAACTTCATAAAACATAATGGCTGCTCTTCTGGGCAGTGACTTCTAAATCTCTCTCTCAATGGAGTTGAATTCGATATGAGTTATTTGTTTTTGGAGTAATTGTTTATAGCATCACTATGTATATTTTCCGAAGGATAACTTTTTGTTTTTCTGATGAGTCCATGGAAGAAGGATCCGGGATTAACATACACACACAATTCTATGAACGAAACGAAGCAGTAATGTTACCGAAGATTTTTGCTTTGAAAAAAAAGAAGATTAGTGAGGTTAATAAAATCTTTGTCATTGCAATGAAGTAAAATGTTGTTTATTTATATATGCACTGTTTTTATATGTTAACAATCATCGAGTATTCACTTTGAAAAGGTTAGTATATATTAAGAAAAGAAAGAATATGCAAAAACGTATATTTTCTCACACCTATATATATATATATATATATATATATATATATATATATATATATAGTGTGTGTGTGTGATTATTATTTCACGTATCCACATCAAATGTTATAAGGAGATATAATGTATTATTTATCGATTTTCAGTATTTACTACAACAGTGTTCAGTACGTGGGTAGAGCTGTGTAGCTTCACTACTATATATATATATATATATATATATATATATATATATATATATATATATATATATATATAGTAGCTTCACAACTATATATATATATATATACATATATATATAGTAGCTTCACTACTATATATATATATATATATATATTTATATATATATATATATATATATATATATATATATATATATATATATATATATAAATATAAATATATATATATATTAGGGTTGAAACCATTTTACCGGCAGGGATTGTCCCCTATTATACTTATGATTGCAGGTTTGGCATGAAACACATGTGTATTTGGGTAATTTAAAGATATTATTTATAAATAGATATTTAAAGCTCTCGCTAGAACAAGAACTTTAAGAAAGTTAACAACCAGTTGTTATTTATCGAGTAATGCGATAATCTCGGGCCCGCATATTGACGACTTGCTAGATGACACCCGAATCAGCCATTTAGACGTTAATTCATTCTCCCATTTCCAGGCAGTGAGTGGTAACACATAGGTACGCGCCTCGAGTAATAAGTAAAATATTACTTTCGTATTGGGGTTCGAACCGTTTGCCCGGTAGTGATTGTCTCCTCCCAAACTGATAATTGAAGGTTTGGCATGAAACACATGTGTATATGGGTCCATTTGAAAAAAAATGTCATAAATAATTGTGTATATATATATATATATATATATATATATATATATATATATATATATATATATATATATGTGTGTGTGTGTGTGTATGGGAAAGTATTGTGCTGTACGCTAATACCTTTGGGAAAGAATCAATGCATCGTAAATAGTAGGATAGACTAGTCTCGCAAGCCTTAGTAGGGCAACTAGCCCAAGAGAAGGGAAACTAGGAAATAACGCCAGCCCCTTTATCTCGGCGTTGTTTTGGGGCGTCTTTATTACTAATTGACTTGCGTAGTGCCAGATCAGTGGAAGTACTATATTAATTTCGCAACCCTGTGCTTCACTATATACTTTTTGTGGAGACATCCTAAAAAACATATATATATATATATATATATATATATATATATATATATATATATATATAAAGAAGGAAAGATGAAGATGAAAAATTGCATAAAATTACATCAAATTGATACAAATTTTATTACATCGAAAGTTCAGATGCAAGGAGTTACACTAATCCTTAAACCATGGTTTTTCAAAGATAAAACTCTATCTGCACCATAGCGCCCCCTTTTGTCTTCGGCAATGGCCACTCAATACTGCTACCATTCTCCCTCTCGGCCATTTATTTCTTTATCCCCAACCTTTTCTGTTATTTCTTCTTCAATTTTCAAAGTGAAATGGAACAGGTAATATTTATTTATTTATTATAAATACCACATTACCGAATTGTATCCTCTGACGAGAAGAGTTTTATCTTTGAAAAACCATGGTGTAAGGATTAGTGTAACTCCTTGCATCTGAATTTTCGATATTATAACATTTGTATTTATCTTATGTAATTTTATGTAATTTTATGCAATTTTTTATCTTTATCTTTCCTTCTTTAAAATTGATTGCTCTACTCAACGTATTGAGTTTTACTTTATCACGATAGATCACTTTACGATACTTCACTTATCGTTAATTCTATTATATATATATATATATATATATATATATATATATATATATATATATATATATATATATGAAGAAGAATGGAAAGGAATTAGAGAAGCAAAAGCCAAATCAAAATTCAATTCAATTGCTCAGAGCAAGGTATATTCCGCAAAAAGGCAATTTATTCAAGTTAAATTTTCCTTAAGCCAGGCTTTTCAAAGATCAAAATCTTATCATCAGAGGAAGTCGCTGGGATAGATAAGTTGGCAATGGCCAAGATTTAAAATTTGAAAAAAAGAAATAAAAGTTCTAGGGCAAAACTCTGCCCGACATTTGCTTGCATTCGGGCAGAGTTTTGCCCTGCGTTTCTTTCCCTACAACTTTTATTTCATTTTTTCAAATTTTAAATCTTGGCCATTGCCAACTTATCTATCCCAGCGATTTCCTCTGATGATAAGATTTTGATCTTTGAAAAGCCTGGCTTAAGGAAAATTTAACTTGAATAAATTGCCTTTTTGCGGAATATACCTTGCTCTGAGCAATTGAATTGAATTTTGATTTGGCTTTTGCTTCTCTAATTCCTTTCCATTCTTCTTCATATCTACCTGCTCTATCCTGGATATTGAGCTGTATACTCTTCACAATAGGTTTTACCTTTCCTAAAAGTTCGCTTTTAGTACACCTCTTTATATATATATATATATATATATATATATATATATATATATATATATATATATATATATTGTGTGTGTGAGAGTATTTGGGCAACATTCTTTCATTTAAACAAACATGGTAAAACCTAACATAATTCTTCTGATTCATTATACCTTTTTATTTTTTGCACATTTTTTTAACTTGAAGTAGATAGTTTTTGTTATATCCTTAAATAAAAAATAATTCACAAACCTTGGTGATTTTTCTGTTATGTGATTATTTAAACATATTTCATATTAGCAGTCGTCTTGGATTGACAAAGTAATTTTTCAGATAGATTTTAGCGAATATCGTTATCATATTGCCAATAACATTGTACAACAATAATAAATGAAGATTGTCTAGTCAGAAGTAAAGTTTGACTTGTCAGCTTTAATGTTATTTTGGTTTAACTTAAAAACCGATACAAGATAACTTCATATGTTTGATGGATAAGATGATTTTTTTAATATAAATAATGATGTTCATATTGATCTTTAAAACTAAAACACTACAGGTTTATTCTTATTTCAGTAACCAACTTTTTTAGAGTTGGTTTCGGCTTGGTTGATTAGTGAATACATTTCTTTGGCTCAGTTTGAGAATGTCTGGTCGGGTGACTACAATACAAACGATCATCATTATCACATTTTTTATTAAACATACGGGTACTGATATCGATCCTGAACCAGTTTCCGTGAGGTTCGACTCGGAAGCGTTCGGCTGTCCTACGCAAACGCCAGAGTGTTGACGAGCCGAATGGTACCTGAGGACAATTTTCATACGGTGCTGCGTCCTGTGATTTTAAGTTATATTTTTAAGAAATTTTCTAAAACTAACAACAAAAAAATCAAGCAAAATATAGCGAAGTTACTGTTATCAAATAAACAGTTTTTTTTTAAATTTTGATACGTTGCTGCGTCCTATAATTTTTAGTTATAGTTGCAAGAAATTTTTTAAACAACAAAACAAATAAAACAAACAAAACAGAGCGAAATTACTGTTATCAAATAAATATTGTTCACCCTAATCCTAAACCCTAACCATAATCCTAACCCTAAACCCTAACCCTAACAACAACAAAAAAAAACAAAACAAGCAAAATATTATTATCAAAGGACGCAGCACGGTATCAAAATTGTCGTCTGGTACAAATCGGCTCGTCAACTCTCGGGCGTTTGCGTAGGACAGCCGAACGCTTCCGAGTCGAACCTCACGAAAACTGGTTCAGGATCGATATCAGCACCAACATACGTGTTTAACAAATTTGCCGCGAATAGTGAAATTAAAGTTTTAAAAAAATTGATTTGATTATAGTATTAATTGGAGGGAAATAACTTTTTAAATATTACGGTAGCGTTTGGTTAATTTGGTAATAAAAAATCTTTTTTTAAATAAAGGCGAATGAAAAAATTAACAAATTTCGTGTAACTCCGTGTCTGCAGAGCAAGTATATTATAATTGTTTTTGTTAAACTTACTTTCCCCTTTTTTCTGGCCACCTCCATGGAGTACATCGTTACAGAAGTAGCTAGTAAAAGGTGACGTCACTCGAGCGCTGGCTTTTCAAACCCCACTTTCTCGACCCGATCTTGGGTCACATCTTACTTGTGGGAGTAAGATAAAACTGGCCTTGTGCCTAACTCCTGGTGAGGAGTAAATAAAACCAAACGAAACTTCTTAGCCTTTTGGCTAAGATCAAAGTGTAGTATCTGTTCCGATGGATACTGCACGCCTGTCCTGTGCAGTTCTAGGAGGTCCACCCTCCCAGGCTTTGCCTCCCCTCTTTGGGGAGGAGTAAGTTTATTGCTTACTGTCTGAGGCGCCCCTACCGGGGAATGCCGACGGGGCTGCCCAGGCAATTTTTAAATGGCCAGAGTGCTCACCTCTCGAGTGCTGGCTTTTCAAACCCCACTTTCTCGACCCGATCTTGGGTCACATCTTACTTGTGGGAGTAAGATAAAACTGGCCTTGTGCCTAACTCCTGGGGAGGAGTAAATAAAAACCAAACGAAAGCAGCCGAGTTGGCAACGCACGGTGATCCTCATAATCGACTGTGACACGCTCCACGCATTTGTCACACAGGTGGACTCATTATTGTAACTTTTTGTATAAATTATAAAGAAGAACCATCGCCTTTTTTTACGAGTGCTTGATATTCATGTTTATTTTTTTGAGTTTCAGCTTTTCCCAAAGATCGAATCCAACATGGTTGTTCAGCTACACGGGGCATTGGAAAGATACAAGGAGATGAAACTCCACGAAGACGCTATGAAATCAAACGTAAGTTGATTACTAAAAGGTTTCCGGGAGAAACGGCGAAAATTATCAGTCTCATACTTTCATTTGAAAACAAGAAAACCAGAAGTCAGCAGCAAACGGTGTTCGGTCAGATTAAGTTCCTGATATTAATGACTTCCTGTGTTGGGTCGCTTACTCTGCTGGTTTGCAAGTTTTGGACTAATTTTTATTGATTCATTTATTCATTACATTTTTATGTCAAAGTACAGAATAGTTAACACATCCCCCCGTCTTCATGTTAAGAATGGCTTTCTAAATAATATTTTGCAGTTTAAATAATAACGTTATTACTTAGAAAGCCATTCTAAACATGGGGAGGGGACTGTGTGTACTATTCTGAACTTTCACCTAACAATTTAATAAATAAATTGATATATTTGGGAGAATGAAACTCTCGCTTGAAGTTATATAACGGATGAAATTTAATATCAGGAACTAAATCTGACCAAACACCGTTGGCTGCTGACTTTGATCTGGCTACTCTTTTGTATGTTCGGAAACGCTTGGTTTCTGAATTATAGGTTGTTAAAACAAATACTGATTAACATTCTTTAATGTAAACATCTAACACGTATAATTTCACGCTAGGAACAATGTATGGTATCTGTTCTAATGCTACACTTAATGTGTTTTGTCCTCGGTCAGAGAAGGAGTAGTTTTTCGAGACTCAGAATTTTTTTCATTTTGTCTCAATCCAGAAAGTCTCTTTTTGGAGAGCTGGGTTTTCCATACATTAGCGGTCTTGTGATAAACAATATCATAGGTAAAATAAGCCTGAACCTGGTGTTGCTACATACACCCACAAAACCATGGAAAAATTTAATCTAACAAACATAAGAGTGGTATGGATCATAATAAAGATCTAAAACTCAGCATCGGCTTCGGCTCCTTTGATAGCCAACATAGAGACACAGTCAACATCAAGACATTGTTGTCCCTTTTGATTTCAGGTAGCAGAATAAAGAAGACACAGCACATGTAAATAAATATAATCATCACTAAAGAAACAAAACGCAGAGGAAGAAATGTACCACGAAATCAAATTTGACGAGTAATGGAATGCTAATAGCAACACCCACACAAATAGGCTCTTTTACACACATACAACTTACTCCTGAAGTTAATCTGATTTTCCAAATATCATGTATATATATATATATATATATATATATATATATATATATATATATATATATATATATATATATATATATAAGTTGTCCCTAAATAACTATTCGATTTTAGGCTGTATTAAACGATAAAAACAATATCAGAGTTACATAAACTTCAAAAGTATTCACAATTCATTTCTCTGACATATCTCCATCTGTCAATATGTTTCACCACAGAGCCCTGAACCCTGCTAGTAGCAGTGGTAGAGATGTATCGCACCATAAATGTTGCCATTTATTTATCTTATATTTTTTACTCACGATACTAGTTATTGAAAGTATTCAATTAGTTTTAAAGAAAAAGCATTTCCTTAGTCCTGCGTTTTCCGTCGTATCTACGACTCATCAGTATGGTTAGTCTAGGAGAGATTTAAAATCGGGACCCCAGTGACTAACGTTCAGCGCTCTACCACAGATCCCTGGAACCATACTAGTAGAAGTGAATGGGATGTATCGCATAAATCAATGTTGCCTTTTATTTACACTTTTCGTTTACGATACTGATAATTGAATATGCTCCATTACTTTAGACTCCGCAAACCATTCCCTCACAAATTTCCCACTGCGTATTGAAACTACACCTGATGACCTTGCCATCGCCCCTATCTCATGTTCGGGACATCATTGAAAAATCTTGACAGTTACAAAGCACGTGGGCTGATCTTATACCAGTAATAGTTAATAAAGAAATGTTCTGCTGAACTGCCCCCTGTCCTCTTCTTACTCTACAACAAATGCATTGCTGAAAGTTGCTTCCCTGATAGCTGGAAAATTGTCTCTCTCGTACCAGTTTTCAAGAATTCTGGAGATAGAACTGACCCTCATAATTATAGTGCCATTAGTCTAATACCGCTCTTCACTAAACTCTGTGAATCCTTAATCAATCTAGCGATAGCCCGGCACCTCGTTAATGCTAAACTTCTTACTAACCATCAATATGGGTTGAGGAAAGCAAGGTTATTGCGGATATATTAACGGTCATCTCCGAACGCATAACCCACACACTTGACAAGGTAAGTGAAGAGAGGGCGGTAGCGCTTGATATATCTGAACCCTCTCACAAGGTCTGGCACGAAGGTATTTTCATAAAAAATAATTTATATGGTATTACTGGACGAATATTTAATATAATTAGATCCTTCCTATCCAAAAGAAAGATCCAGGTTGTCCTCGATGACCGTTACTCCAAAACAACATGACATAAATGCAGGTGTACCCCAGGGATCGATCCTTGGACCTTTATTTTTCCTGATTTTTATAAACGACCTTCCTGATAACTGTGTCTGAGATGGGTATATTTGCTGACGACACTACGCTCTACTCTCGTCATGTGGGTAAAACGGGCGTGCACATATCCGAAGCAATGACTAAATCCTTTGTAAGTGACCTCTAGTCTGTAGTGGAATGGTATCATAAACAAATAGTAGCATTGAATGCGGCTAAGACAAAGCTCATTTCTTTCAACAACTACAAAACACCTCTTCCACCACCGATTGCCATGGCAAATAACACCCTACCAGAGTTCAACGTTCAAACTCCTCAGCTTAACATTCACAGGTTACATGAATTTAAACAAATACATATAAGACATTGCCAAAGCTGCTGCAAAGAAAGTGGGATCCCTCTACCGTGCTAGAAAACCTCTCACCACTGACAGTATCCTATATCTCTACAAAGCCATCATCCGCCCATGCATTTAGTATAGTTGTCACATCGAGGCTGGTGCACCATCCACTAGTCTCTCCTTCTGTGAAAAAAATCCAAGAAAGAGTCGCTAATCTAATAGGTCATCCACTATTAAACACACTCTAGCCCCTATTCCATCCCCACAATGTTGCATCCCTGTGCTGTTCTACAAGTACTTCAATGGAATGTCCCTCGATGAACTGGCTGCTCTTGTGCCCCCTCGACGTAAATACACTAGACCAATCCGACAATAAGCTAAATACCATCCATTCACTGTGGAGGACCCCAGATGCCGGACACTTTTCTACTTCAATGCGTTTTTTCCTCGAGCTACCGGATTTTGGAACTCCCTCCTTGATCCCTGTTTCCCCGACTGTTCCGAAATGCAGAAATTTAAAACTAATGTTAACACGCATCTCGTTGCCCATCTCTCAATTTGAGATGCCCCCAAACTTTCGGCCTAATTCTCAGTAGCCCCCCTTACGTCTGCAGTGGCAACTTGCTTTGTTGGGAGTGAACTATGTTAAAAAACAACAAAACATTCTACGTGTGACCCTTCAGAAGTGCAAAAGCCGTGATTACACACACACACATATATATATATATATATATATATATATATATATATATATATAGAGAGAGAGAGAGAGAGAGAGAGAGAGAGAGGAAGAAGTAATTGATAATAAGACAAATGTAAAGTTACATACTTTACAAGTTTATTATATCAAAATATTACAGCAAAGAATAGTTTATAAGAAAGTCCTATACACCATTGTATTTCAAAGAAGTAAGTCCTATCATCAGAACGTAACAAGAATATGTTATTAAGCATTACTTTTAACTCTATTAATTTGAAACAAAAATACAATCATTTATGAGTTTTGAAGGAAACCAAAAATGTTATCTATGGATTACCAAAAGTTGTTGTAATAATGAATGTCTAGATGCATTATGAGGTGTTAAAATATCATATATTGGAATAAAATAAAAGGTATTGGATTCCAGAAAAATAGGAACACATATTCAACATTCAATATAATTGAAGAGCAATATATTTAAATGCATTATCTCACAAAGCGTCTGCATTAGCATTATTGGTGCTTCTGCATTAAAGGTCCTAGAAATGTTTGATCTTTAATTTTGAAGAGTAAATGACAGGGGCAGATAATTCAAAGTGTTCCCCAACCGCAGGATTTATCTTCAAATGGATTTTACCGTTATACATTTTAATTAACTTGGGGTAAAACAAAATAATATATACGTAAATAAATTATTTAAGAATCAAACAATCTCAAATATTTTTGGTATTCGACACCAATAAAAATTAAAAAGATAGATTGAAATAAATTTAGCATCACAGAGTGTAAAAAATGGAAACCTCCCTAAATGAAAGGAAACATTTATTACAATCAATCGTTTTAATTTGTATTAGTTCCGAATACCATAAAGCGTTGGGATTGTTTGATTCCTAAATGACCCTTTTACGTATATATATATATATATATATATATATATATATATATATATATATATATATATATATATATATATATATGAGAAAGGAAAGATGAAGCTAATCCGACGTAATGGGAAATGAAAAAGGAAAAACCAAAAAGGATGTTTTTTTATATATTCATCAACGTTTCGTCTTTATTTGTAAGACTTCTTCAGGATGATAATATTGAGAAGAATGTCATGCAAGTACGTGAAAATATTGGGTTGACATGATGGGTTGATGGGAAGAAGTAGTAGCCACTGCTGGGCGCAGTAGGACCGACTACTGACTTCACTAAGCCCGGACCTCGGTCCTACTGCTATATATTATATATATCATATATATACATAAATATATATATATATATAAATAAATATATAGATACACATATTTCTATATATATAATATATATAATATATATATATATATACATATATATGTATATATATATATATATATATATATATATATATATATATATATATATATATATATATATATATGTATTGTTAATCATTTGATATTTCGTCATGATAATCCATTCTTCCGCACATAAAATATCAGATTAGAAACTATTGGCGACCTCGGCTGGGGAAAATCCCACATATTTCTTATCCCACGGAACATTCCCCTTAATTGGCATTCCTTACGCAGTTTATAAAATTCAATGTCATGTTGCGTAAAATAATTCACAAACCGCAATATTGCATCTATTTATTTCCGTAGGTCCTGGTAAAAGTTGCCTGGTTTTCTTCTCAACCTGGGAATATTTAAATACGTTCTGACATAAGGCCAAAAAACTATAAAATAGAGATGAGACCGTTTACATACAACGATAGACACATTGATAAGCAAATGAAAAATAAACAAGGCAAGCTGTTTTTATCATTTCTTTTTGTGCAATTAAACTTTGGTGCAGGTACAAACAAAACTATCAGTGAAAAAATGCATAGAAGGTTCCGCCTCTACACGATCGTTTAAAGGGTAATTTCATTTCTAAACTTATTGCTAAGCGTACGTTCGATAGGACTAGGAATATGTGCCATGATTAATAGGTCGAGAGATAGGATTTGGGTTCACGTATATTGTGTTAGCCTTATCTTTTAATTAGCTTTTGTACATATTTTTTCATTAAAGTTAAAAAGGAACGTATTAAAAGTTTGTTCATTTTAATATTCTCTATTACGTTGAATCTTAGTCCTAATTTTATCATTTCCATATGTATTTCTTTTTAAGTTTTCACCTTTGACCTTGTTTCAATCCTTTATTATAACAACTCAATCATCTCTATAAAAGCTGATGAAAGTAGTATCAAATATATTTGTGAGGGTATATGAAATATGAGACACCACAAGACCTGATTCCTCTGCAGAGGTCAGAGCACCTATCACTAAATCAAATAGGTTTTTATCAATTGATCCTCATTATTGATAAACGCTGATCTCCAGTTCTAATAAAGAGGATTTCAATCCTACGATATGTTGCTATACAACTTTGCGAGCAATTTAGAAGATGTTAATAAGTGCTTACTATATATATATATATATATATATATATATATATATATATATATATATATATATATATATATATATATATATATATATAATAATGGTAATAATCCAGGTGAAAAATATCCACAGGGTGGTAATCCAGAGAATTTTAACCGGGTTTATAAAAAGTGCTCAATATCAAAATAGAGCTTTATATATGATAATTTTATTTACACAGACATGTACAAAATCTGCGACACTGGCATGTCGATGTTATCGATCAACAGTTACTATAAACTGAGATCTCATTATTTGCCCTGTCTGTTTCAGATTCTAGATTTTAGATTTTTGTTTTCTGTTTGTTGTTTTTTGTTTTTTGTTTCTTAAATTTTTAGATTTTTTGATTTTTTAATTTTTAATTTTAATTTTTTAACGGCTTTAATTTTTGAAATGTTAAATTTCTTTCCTTCTTCTTCTCTTTCTCTATCCCTCCACTTCATTCTCTCCAAATATGATCTGAGGTTAAGATCGGATTCTAACTCTGCCTGATGAGATCTCAGTTTATAGTAACTGTTGATCGATAACATCGACATGCCAGTGTCGCAGATTTTTTACATGTCTGTGTAAATAAAATTATCATATATATATATATATATATATATATATATATATATATATATATATATATATATATATATATATATATATATATACATAGAACTCTGCGATGGTAAATTGTAGGAAGGTATATTTATTGTTATGCTCGATATTATAAAACTAGGCGATATCGTTTGCAGTATTAATCCATTAATTTAATTGAAGATCTTTTTTATCTGCTTGTTAATTCAAGAGATACTTCATTTCTTTACCGTTCCTTATTTCCAGTGTGGGCGGATTAATTAAGCGAGTGCTGGGATTATTGTTAACTTCGCTTGTGTGGTTTTTTTTAGCAATATATATGTTTTTACATGCACCGATTGTCACATTAATGGGCAAATAAAAAAAATACACGAGGCATAATTTCTGTTTGTGCAATTAAACGTTTGTCTATGAGCAAACAAAAATATCAGTGAAAGATTTCATAGAAAGTTCCAGCTACACACGATTTTTTTAAGAGCAATGGCGGCCGTCGCTAAAATCAGACACATTTATCACGTTGTAATTACTTGGATTATTCGAACTACTTTTCTCACTTTGGATATTATTCGCACAAAATTTCGGTCGATATAACTCTTTTGGTTTGTTTAGAGAATGTTGTGGATGACTCACGAATCCTTTTGTTGAGCTCTACATCAAATGTCTGAAGCAGTGGAACTAAAGTACTGGAAGTGTTGAACGACCTCTAGTGGTGTGTCTCTGATTGAAATGCTGGGTAGGCAGGCGGTTGCTCGCCCAATAACTTGGGTTTTCTCTGACTGATAGTGAAGCACTGGCAAACGTGTCCATCAGTCTTTGGAGATCATCTTCCCGATGCGATGTTATGGCTGCATCATCGACAAAACGCATGTCCCTAATTTGGACTGACCTGGTCTAAGTCTTGGAGCGTAGCCTGGCTATGTTAAATAGACTACAGTCAGATCTGAAGTGCAGATAGATACCCTCTGCTGTGTTTCTAAAGGCATGCTGCAGGAGTAGGGCAAAGAAGATCCTGAGGAATGTCGGGGTCAACACGCACCTCGAACCCATCAGACATGTCGCCGTGAAACTGCACAGTACTCATTATGCTATCGTGAAAAATCTTGTGATACTAAGGATGTTTGGTGGGCATCCGATTAGTGAGAGAATCTTTAATAAACCGTCCCTGCTCACGAGATCGAACACCTTTGTCAAGTCTATAAAGGTGAGCTAGAAATGCTGGTTTTGCTCTCAGCACTTCTCTTGCAGCTGGCGTAGGGAGAAGATCATATCGATGGTTGATCTCTCTGAACGATAGCCGCATTGTGATTCCGCATGAATTTGGTCGCCAAAAAACTTTCAGTCGCAGTAGTACTATGCTTGCAAATAGATTTCCAACGAAACTCAACAGTGAGATACCGCGGTAGTTGTTGCTGTCACTGTGGTCTCTTTGTGTTTGTAGAATGTTACGATGTGTGACGCACATTAACGAAAATTTACTCCAGGGAAGACGTGGTACAAGTCCTGAGACACTGAGCTTTCTCTTTAGCACTATATTAAAAAGTTGCTAAGGGGCTCAAGCTGGCTAGACTTTCTACTTTTTAAGAGCGCTGCTGGAATATAGTCCTTTCTGAGGCTTTGCCATATGGCAAACTTTCTATTGCCCTGGATAGTTCTTCCATGAGAGGCTGCTCGTCGAGATCATGCATCAGGAGGAGACGATCGATGACATCCCGAGCAGATTGATGTACCCCGTTTTCCCTGGAGTAAATTTAATGCTCTAAAATCGAAAATCACAAACAAAAAATTGAGGCTTGTACAGGATTCGAAACTGTGCTTACGAAACAGGGCCCACCAGTCCCATGTATAGTCTTAACCACTTTGCTAATAAACCCAACAGACGATAAAGTATGAATATCTTTAATTGTATAACCATTATAACAGAAATGATATATTAGAATCTAAGTTATATTATTTAACAGCCAATGTATTAAACATATATTCAAAACATATCTATATTTATTAGAACAACTAGACAAAGCTAAAACCCCGAACAATAAACACATTTATTTACAGTTGACATATATGAAGAATAGCAACGTACATTATGAAAATATATTAAATACATAAGCTTTTGCTCTACCTTTAACATAGGAGCATAGCTAACCGATGTATCACGATGCTCGTTCCCCTACAGATCCAAACATCGGACAGTAGTGATACAAATTAGCACATAGAATCACATATAGCCATACTAATTATATTACTAACATTAACAAAACAAAAATAGTGGTCATACGTTGGATTTTCGTATTTTTTATTAGAAAAAGAT
>OY744543.1:27315566-27358066 GCA_963556195.1 Sepiola atlantica
GTTTTGTAGAAATATAGGATACTGTCAGGGTTGAGACGTTTTTAAGGAAAAAAAGCTTTGTCTTATCAGCATTAAATGCTTCTATCCATTCATGATCCCATTCCACTACAGACTGGAGGTCACTATTTCAAGTTTTAGCCATTGCCTCGGATATCTGCGCGTCAGTTTTGCCCACATAACGAGTGTATAGCGTAGTGTCAGCAAATATACCTCAGACACAGTACGCAGGGAGGTCGTTTATAAAAATCACGAACAATAAAGGTCAAAGGATCGATCCTTAGAGTACACCTGCATTCATGTCATGTTGTTTGGTTAAACGGCCATCGAGGGCACCTAGATCTTTCTTTTTGTTAGGAAGAATTCGACAAAAGGGTACAATAAAACAGAAGATTTTTGGAACAAAAAAGAAGCTGAAGAAAAACTACTGGAACAAAACAAAAAATCGAATCATTATTACAAAAAATGTCGAACAAGGGTGAAAGTTACAAAAACGATAATACTTTTTTGAAGACTGTAGTTTGGAGTGCAATAGACAATTTTACAAATTTCGTAGACGAAGATAAACCTTTGTTTCATATTTCAGAAGATATGAGTGTATATAAAATAGATTGTGAAAATTGGGCAGACTCTAAAAAAGTTCGCCTACTGCTTCGAAAATTCGGCAGTACCGAACATAAAAATTCGTAGACTTTATCGAAATACGAGTGACTTGACTTTTTCTGAAGCTGTTTATCTTTGAACATAATTATTTAGCCCTCATACTATTTTGTTCCACAAACGGTGGAAGTGTTTGAATCTAGTCAAAAAATACTACGCAACGTTCGTGTCAATCGGTAATACGCACTGTAACGATTTCAAATTAGCGGAACATAGCGCGTATAACTTTAAATGTTTAATTATTTTTACAAAGACTCGTATCAGGAAAATACGAAAAAATAAGATGTAGGGTTCTAAACAAGTTTTAAAATGAACCAAATTGAACATTACAGAAATTAGTTGTCGACTGCCAGAGATTTATAAGCGTTAACAAAGATTCGAAAGACATTAAAGAGTCGGGCATTGCGCGCATAAGAACGGTACGTCAAAAACATATTTAACTCTCTTTCAAAAACTCAAAACAAAATGAGGGATTATTCTTACGCTTCTACAAAATTGAGCCTAATAAAAAAACAGGATATTCTATGAAATTATGCTGTCATGAAAAATTGGTAAAAAATTCAGATTTCGATTCGGCAAAACTGTTTTAAATCCGCTGCATTTCCATAAGAAATTGGTATGAAAAATGTATTATTAGGATTATTTAGACTACTGTCCTCACCATGGATGTTATTCTCGGAACATTTCGGCTGATGAAACATGATGCATCTTGTCGAACTTTGGAATCTTCATGTCGAACCCGGGAATCTGTACAGAATTCTGAACTGAATCCACCATGTAATCTATGGGGGTATGTTGTTCTTGTTCTATCAATCATGACCGGGTAGAAGTCTTATCTAATTCGTAATTACATTCTTAGTATCGACTGTAGTGACAATTGAACTTCAAACCCCCAGAAGATTGTCACTTTGAACTGGAACTATGGGCCCGGTGCAGAACGGATAATGTGTTACGTAAAAATCAGTTCTAATTACTTCGAAGAGCACTGTAGATCAAAATCTTGTTGATTCTTTCTCTTCAAAGCTGGAACATGCAGCGTTATGGAAAAACGTTGCTTGTTACTTGTAACATCTCGAAAATCAACATTTTCTCATTTGACCACTGAAGCTTGTATTGTTGTTTGCCGCGATCGTAATGAAACGTTCTCTCTTTGAGGAATGTCCTTGTTTTGATAAGCACCTAAAACTGATATTTACTAGTTGAAATGTAAGAAGTCTATTCAGTCTGTAGTTTAGGTTTATGAAAACATGGTTTAATTATTCTACCGCTCCGGAAAGTACCTGCCTCCTGATGAAATCCTATACTGATATAAGCGTCAGATACGGCCTAATATGCAGTTCTACTGTCACATCTTGGGAGGTGTCGTGCAGAAAACTAACTCTTTCCTACCTTGACAGAATAAATCGACTGTTAAATTTATTTGGGGATAATCTCTCACACGAGAAACGTTGCTATTTTCTCTCTGATTTATCGTTATTTTCATGGAAGGTGACCGACTGAACTCCAATCTATGATTCCTCCTTATAAGACCTCTACGGTAAGCACTCCTTTACTATTACAACGGGGAAAACAGCTTTCCTAATTTCAACTGTGACTTGCGTCAAGAGGAATTTCCATTAACAGGGCTTCTTTGCCAGGACTTCTCGGCTATGGAACATATTACCGCGGAACTTCTACTGTGCGATTTCAACATAGTCGTTTTCTAATCCAATGTCAAAAAAATACGTGTCATCAACTGTCTGCTAAAGGAATCGAACTCACTTCATTTTATTAAACATTTTTAATACTCCCGTGATAGTCTTCATCATTCAGCTGACAATTATTCTCATTAACCTGTATCCTTGACTGGCTTTTGGCTTTGATAAATTGTGAGCTAAGAAAAAGAGAAAACAATTCCACTAAAAATGCCGGAGGTTACATCGGCTGAAGCGTTGTGAAAATAACAACGAAGATCAGAATAGAAGTCCCAATAATCCAAAAAATAAAAGTAATCATCTATTTTTGAGTGTTATTGAAATGCATCGATATTTCAAAAACTGTATGAATATTTACCTAATCACGCTTGAATATGAATTACTAGGTTGTGGAAAATTCATGTACAATGTTAAAATAATGATTTATTATGTAAGAATCTATTAAAGAATACAAAAATAAAGACTGTAATTGTGGACAAACTTCGGCGAACAATCTGCCAGCGTTTTGATTGAGCCGAGCTACCGATACTTCGGCTTTGAAAAGAAAATTTATTGACAAGCTTCTTCAACTCCATCGAATGACTACAAATCAACAACTCTTCATTCGATTGAAGAATTTAACGATGTGGAAGTTCAACCACAGCCACCCTATGCTCCAGATGTCGTTCCATCTGATTACCGTCTACTGCGATTAATTTATGAAGCGTCGCTGATTTGATTCTTCTGGTGATGTTGGAAAAGCCTGCCAAAAATTGTTAGATTCAAAGCTTAAGTATTAGTAATTTAATCAAAGTGGAAAGCTTGCAGATCGTGTGTATAGGTGCATATTGGTCGGTACGTTTGGAATAATCGTAAGAGTGTTCGCTAATAAGCCAGGAGACAAGGGTTCAATCCTCGGTCAAGTAATATTGACACCCCCTCATAAGGTGATTGTCAATGGTAAGTGAAGTAATCTTAAGAAAAGAGTGGCGCTCTCCCCTACACCGCGGTGTAACAACTAATGAAAAAAGAGCCTTCCGATCGCCCTTGACTATGCTTGACAACTTTACTTTGTAATTGATGCCAGACTGCAAGACACGTCTCTGGTCTGCTTTCTGTCTGGAGTCCTGTTTCGTTGACACGTCATAAATTACTCTGTGGTTATTTCGTCCCTCAGCTTTTTCTTCTTTCCCTCTGATAGTTGTAATAATGGGTGGAATTTAAGACAACAAATAAACCATTATCTGCTTTTAGGGTTTAGTTTATTTTTTGACAGAAATTTACAGTCATCTATATCTTGGTGGGCTGTAATTTCCCGCCTCGTGAAGTACGTTTGCTCACTATGACGTCGTAAACCCAAAAGCCAGAATTGATCTCGCTTCCCCGTTACATACTTTTCCTTATGACGTACTATCTTGTGACGTAATAATAATTATAGTCTGTTAATTTTTAAAGGAATTTTCCACTCGTTAAACTTCATGCTTACTCTAGCCTCGTGGAGAAAACTACCGTTATTAAGATTATGTTAAGACGTCTGTCTATTATCTTGTAACGTTTATTTTGAAGATTTTGTTATTGTTTTGTTATGAATAAATTCTTACATTTTTTTTCTTAATTTATATGTAAAATTATAATGAACTATGACTATGGCTGTGAACATTTTGTTTTAAAAATAACAAACAAATATATTTCGCATAATATTGCTTGGTTGTGACAATAACTACGTACAATACGTAGTTAAAGCAAAATAAATTATTTTGGACTATCAAATTATAAATTATTTTGGACTATCAAATTATAAATTATTTTGGACTATCAAATTATAAATTATTTTGGACTATCAAAATATAAATTATTTTGGACTATCAAAATATAAATTATTTTGGACTATCAAATTATAAATTATTTTGAACTATCAAATTATAAATAATTTTGGACTATCAAATTATAAATTATTTTGGACTATCAAATTATAAATTATTTTGGACTATCAAATTATAAATTATTTTGGACTATCAAATTATAAATTATTTTGGACTATCAAATTATAAATTATTTTGGACGATCAAATTATAAATTATTTTGGACTATCAAATTATAAATTATTTTGGACTATCAAATTATAAATTATTTTGGACTATCAAATTATAAATTATTTTGGACTATCAAATTATAAATTATTTTGGACTATCAAATTATAAATTATTTTGGACTATCAAAATACTGTTTACCCATGTATTTATTTATTTTTCATGATCGCTTACGTTTGAATACATATTTTGAAACATAAATCTATGACGTAATGCCAAAGCTATAATTATTTTGTTATGGTAATGTTTTAAGATTCATTCATAAGAACATCTAAATAGGTCAGTTGCTATAACCTGATGCAGTCATAGCATCCGGTTTATTTGTTAGAAATTTATTATTAACTATTATTGCAATATTTTCTATTTTTAAAACTAGTTAACATCTCAGATATTGATTAATGAGACAAATTCCGCAACGTATTTATTACGTTTAAAAAATTGTGAGAGACGGACAGACAGACAGACAAACAGACAGACAGACAGACAGACAGACAGACAGACAGACAGACACACTCTCTATTTATCGAATATATTATTATAGCGATTACATCTTGATGAATTATTCTCTTTGTTTTCTATTGCAGCAGACGATATCGAAATCGTAGTGGGTCTGAATAAGCCAGCATCCTGGAATTAGACGCTGGATCGGACTATACAAGGATACACGCTAAAAATAAAACTAAAAAATAAAACGCACCAGACAGAATTCCACCCAAATATTCTTTATGGTGAATCACCTCGGAAAAATATATCAAGACTAATAAAAAGTTATTTGTCGAATATTCGGAGTTTCTCATGATTTTCCAGTGTTTGATTTCTTTTTTGTTTTTCTTTTTTTTTGTTTGTTTGTTTTTACTTATATTCACCATGAATAAGGCATATTGTCACCGAGACGTAAGCCCCTTAAGTCTCGGTGACAATATGCCTTATTGAATTAGGAATCATATTTATAGGAGCAACCTAAGTGGGGAGTTGTGCATATATATATATATATATATATATATATATATATATATATATATATATATATATATATATATATATATATATATATATATATATACCGTTTTCATTAACTTATCTTTTGCAAATATGTGTGTATATGTGTGTATGTGTGTGTGTATGTATATATATATATACACATATATATATATATATATGTGTGTGTGTATATGTGTATGTATGTGTATATAATTCAACCTTTATCCCCCTTTATGTCACTATAACCACACGCCTGTGTGTGTGCGCGCATGGGTGTGTGTGTGCGTATTTATGTGTGTGTGTGTATGTATCGCTCACCTATTCACAAGACTCAAGATTAGACCACACGCATACGGGCGTACACACGCACGCACGCAGACACGACTTCATTCTTGGAGACGACAAAAAGCAATAAAAAGTATTAAATTTCAAAAGAAATTATCCGCACCCAAGGAGGCTTGGATGACCGATGGGTCATGGATGGGTAACACGCACTTGACCAAGAGAAGCAGGAAAAATGGCAAATAAAAAAAAATAAAAAATAAAAGATACCCACACACCCGCAAACCCACGCATGCGCAAAAACAATAACAAATTCCTCAAATGAAACAACATTTGCTCAAATCGAAAGACATTTCTTCAAATGGATTTTCATATCTGATGAAAGCGGACCACCGCTTGAAACGCGTTATATAAAATTATAAAATAGTAAAACAACAAAATAATAAATAAATGTTGAAAAAAAACAACAAAATAATAAATAAATGTTGAAAAAAACATTCTACAAATGTTGGTAGCCTTACTCCTTTACATATATATATATATATATATATATATATATATATATATATATATATATATATATATATATATATATATATATGTATATATATATATATATATATATATATATATAATTATAATATAAAATGAAGTAATAAAATAAGGTGTCAGTCAAATTTTATTAGAATTAAAGTTCAAGCAAAGTATTGCTTCATATATATATATATATATATATATATATATATATATATATATATATATATGTATGTATATATTTAAATGTTGAATTAAATTAAAGATAATTGAATTATCGTTTAATAAAAATCAATCGTGATAAGATAAAGCTCAATATATTGAATATAGCAATCACTTCTATGAATGAAAGATGAGAATAAAATATTGTAAAGATACAATATTTATTAGAACATCAGAAGTTAAAATCTTTACTTTCTTTTATTCTCATCTTTGATCTCTAGAAATATATATATATATATATATATATATATATATATATATATATATATATATTAAAAATGTCTACATCTTATGAAGCATCATACATCTATTCATATTGATAAGAGAACATTGAAACCAAAATAATGCTCCAATCAAAAATTAATAAAATCATTTTTATTAATTTTTTTTATCATCCGACACGTAAAAAATTTATCGTCAGAGTAAGACTTTTTTTCTTTTCCTCATATTTGTTGGTATTAATTCCGGGGTGTGGCAAGCCTCCCGCTATTATAAATATTTAACGACAGGAAGAAGTGATATAAAACAAAGAACATGTTAATGTGTTATGAGCAAAGTGAAAAAGTTCATAATAGTGATCCTCATTCAATCCTGAGCGACGTCGGGTCTTCCTGTTTGTCCCCAAATGAATTCTATTTAGAGCTCTGGTGTTTAATCCCAGGTAGAGAACTACAGAACTGAAATAGATCAAAACCAAAACGTATTCACTAGTAATGGCATATTTTAAGACTTCAAACGCAGAAGTGAAAACAGTCTACATGTGCTGATTAGATAAAATACCCAGGTATAATAAAAAAAAGAATATACGATAGTTTACCCTAAATAAGGCATATTTCCTCTGAAGCGTAACAGGCTACTGTGATAAGAACCAGATTTATAGGGAGACAACCTGAATGAAGATTTGGGACGCAAGACGCTTTACGTTACATCCAAATTGTTGCATGTTAACAATGTCGTGGAAACAGGGGCCAGGAAACAAATTCCAAACGCAAGCGACCCGAGGAAAAGTTATTAGACTAGAAACGTTTACAGCATCTTCACGGTGACAAGTGGGCTTTTGCTGCTAGTTGGAGGTATTTTTGTTTAGGGGTTACAAATCCTATCAGTTAATCAGAGCAGATTCCTTAGGGATGGAGCAAACTGAGTAGGGATTGGGCAGCAATATGTTTGTTCATATTACCTTTAAATTTCTGCTGTTGGTACAGTCTGGGAAACACGGAGTAGGGAGGGAATTCCAGAAGCAAGCGCACTGAATATAAACAAACATCGATTAGAGTAGGAAATCTTCCGGCATCTAGGACCTCTACAACAGATGGAGATTACACTACTACGTGAAAAGGCATCTGCAGAAAGTATGCTGTACAATAGGTAAAATGTTTTGAGTATACGTTAAGCATGGCGAGTAACGGATTTAGATATAGCATGCTCGGGGCAATCTTTTGTTCACGCTACTCAGGCAACACGCGGAGACATGTGGAAATAAGAATGAACGTTTATTTTCCCTCGAGCTTAAGAAAGGACAATGACTCTTATTAGATTTTGCATTCAACAAGTGTTGGTCGTTTCGTTGGAAAACAAAACTAATTGGAGACAGATGCGTGGTTGAAATAATAAAGTGCCATCTACGACTGACAATAATAACAATACGAGAATATATTTGTAAAAAATCAGAGGTTTATAGTTACGGATGACTAGAATAGTGTATAATTTGCCTCCGTCTTTCCTGGAAACAAGCCCAGTCTAATAATACAAACCTGTTACGTTCTAAACCTTGTGTCATACATGAAGCAACGAAGAAACATGAAATTTAACAATGATTTTTAATACGTTGATTGCCGGTTACTCTTTTTGTATTCACTTCTGCAGTGATCCTTCAAGGCTGATGGAATGCCCCTCCTGTAAGTAACGCTTCTTATTCATACTTTTAAAAAGATCAACTCAGCACGAAACTGATGGAAGACAGAGATCATTTATTTTACGTGATCTTCGTTCCAAATCAATGACAACTGAGGAGAGATAAAGTGGGATCACAATCACTGATTAGTTTTATTTTGTCAGCCTCTGCTATTACACATCTGAAGCTCAGGCGTGCTTCCGAACTGACTCCCTTGCTATCACTTTTAGCACCTGCGCCATTTGACGTCATATTTATTTTTTATATATTCCCACAGCCCAACTAATTTTTAACCCGGGTACAGTGAGTTGACCTCTATCAACATGTCGGTGGAACCATTTCTTGTTATTCTAAATTAACAAAATTATATACTAGCCGATGTAGTCATTGACTATCTAAGAACATCAGCAGTGACAATAGAGGTATAAGCGTAGACTATAACATATAGATTTTGAATTTAATATGTATTGTACTTTTCCTTTGAAACCAAAATTAATTGGCGACAGATGCGTGGTTAAAACACTATAATGCTATATACGACTGACAATTGTCCATGCGAGCAAATCATCATAAAAATCAGAATGTTTATATCTATGGATGACTAAAATAATGCATCAATTGTCTCTGTCCTCTCTAGAGACTAGCCAAGTCAAATACTACAAAATTGTAGTGACAATGCGATTATAGGCGTAGACAGGCGTTTTTAAATTTATTATATAGTAAACGGAAATATAAAAAAATGTCTGTGTGTCGAGAAAAGCGAGCAATGGAAAAAAAAAACTTGTATATTCTAGAAGAAGGGATTTGAAAGGTTCCCGGGCAAGCTTAGTAAGTTGCTCTCTCTCAAGGTCAGAAGTTCAGGTTTGCCAAGCGCGTGAACGGTGGAAGTAGAAGTACACATTTTGTGAAGAGTGATGTCATCGACGTAGTTAGGGATGATTTTTGGTAGTGCGTAATCGACTGGAGAGCGGGTTTAAAGCGATGTAATAATTGGGGTCGTTAGATTAGTTGTCAAAGCAAACAGAGGCTGTATCTCTGCTTCCTCCCACTGTCCCATGACATCGACTGATATAAAAGAAAGAAAACATTTTGGGGTAATACCTAATTAAAATTTAACAGAAAAAAATTACAGCAACTGTGGAAATTTTCTTTCAGCGCCAACTTGTTCCTGGCAGGATAATCATCATCATCATCATCATTATATATATATATATATATATATATATATATATATATATATATATAGAGAGAGAGAGAGAGAGAGAGAGAGAGAGAGAAAGAGAGAGAGAGAGAGAGAGAGAGACAGACAGACAGACAGACAGACAGACAGATAGATAGATAAATAGATAGTTAGAAAAAATAATATCAGGCTACTATTTTTGTGCAGGTTTGATTGTAATAACCCGTTTTAATTCAGGAATAGGCTGGGAACATTTTGATAGAGATTATCTTTGAGATAACCTCACAAATAAAATACTGAGTCCAAAGTTCGATGAGCGTGAAGCCTATTCTGAATCACACCTCATGAGACGATGACAAAAGTGTCTCCTAATATTATTGAACGCTGATTAAACAAAAACAGTTAAACGTTTATGAGTGAATCTTAGTAGACAATTCAGGCATAGCCTGACATTAATTTGTACCCAATATGGGTTGATTGCAGGAGAGATTGTGGATTTGATTAACGATTCAGTAAGTAGTGTTATTGGGTGTTTATTTATCAATAGCCACTGGAGAAGATTTCTTTCAGCTCCAGCAAGTCTGATCGTCATGATGATCCTAATAATGATCATCATAATCATACTCACTTTTGCGCCGAGACAGAGCCACTAAATTATCAGTATGGAATACAACTGAACAAATTAAGACAACAACACTATAAGAAGGAACTACAGAAAAATACCCAGATATTTAAGAGTATTGATTTACTCCTCTCCAGGAGTTAGGCACAAGGCCAGTTTTTATCTTACTCTCACAAGTAAGATGCGACCCAAGGTCGGGTCGGGAAAGTGGGGTTTAAAAATTGGCTGGGCAGCCCCGTCGGCATTCCGCGGTAGAGGCGCCTCAGACAGTAAGCAATAAACTTACTCCTCCCCAAAGAGGGGAGGCAAAGCCTGGGAAGGTGGACCTCCCAGAACTGTACAGGACAGACCCATTGACCGGCGCAAATCAAGACCCGAAGACCAAGACAACATCAGTATGGGGTGCAGTATCCATCGGAACAGATACTACACTTTGATCTTAGCCAAAAGGCCAAGTGAGTAGAATTGAAGAGTAACTCACTAAACAAAGCTCCTTCCTTTTGTTATATAATGGGACGCATGTAGTGATGGACGTATGAGAGATTGCTTAGCTTGCGCGATTTGTAATGAAGTCATCTCGTGCAAGTTTAGTGCAATGTTGTTTCTCACGGTCGTAGTGACGGGTGATTAGACCTTAGTTCAAAGGTTAGGTCACACCTGCGTTTTGAGCACAAGATTTTGTGACGACACAGTTATCCCGGTGGGAAAACTGAGGTTGAGATTACAGTTTTGACTTGGAAGCCGACTAGTCAAGTCGCCTTAGCCATGTAGCGATTGCATACGCTAGGGGATTTCGGATCCAAAAAAATGCGAGCCAGGCGATGTGCCCTCTCTTCCTTTACAAGTAATTAGGAAATTAACTAGCGTAAGCTTCTCTCTCTACTACGACGTAAGCTGCTTCAGTATCGACAAGCTAATAGAAAATAAATGGCTCAAGCTAAAAAGAAAGGCTTGTTATCTTTTATCGTGTACGGGGAGATTCGATTTCAGCTTACGGAGAAACCGCCAGGGACATGAGCCGATGGAGATTGTGACCACGGACAATGTGGCCGAAAGAAGACGGATAGCAGCCCGACACAAGCCGCAGGCGACAACAACAGAGCCGACATATGAACGTGTTATAAACCTGTAATTCAACACTTTAACAACTACCAAGAAACAGCTCCTTCCTTTAACAACTATAAGGAACCTCTCCAATCACCGATTGCCGTGGCCGATATAACACTTATCGGGAGTCCAATGTTCAAACTCCTCGCCCTGATATTCTCAAGCAACATGACATGGAATAATTACATAGATAATATTATCAAATCTGCTGCAAGACGGTAGGATTCTTTACTGAGCTAGAACACTTTTAACCTCTGCATTCTGCATACCTATAATGACGCCATTTGACCGTGCATGTAGTGTTGCTGCCAGACCTGAACGTGTATACCAACCTCTCGATCTTGGACAGGGTGCCAAAAGTTATGCCTAACCTAATTATGATTGCACTGTTTATCAAGCTACAGTTCATGCCACATCACTACAGTGTTGCACACCTCTGTTTGTTTTACATGTACTTTCACGTAATATGCTCCGATGAACTAACTACACTTGTACTCCCTCAACAAATATATTGCCGATCCACCCGACTACCAGCAAAATCTCACCACAGTCACAGTAGAGGTTCCTACATGCTGAACAATTTTCTACTATAATAGGTTATTTCAATCTATATATTATTAAAGAGTTATGGTAGTTACAGAGTTTTTCTGTTCCTACGCAAATGGAAACATTTGATCGGCTGAAAAAGAGGAATAGTCACAGTACACATTTCTAAGCCAGTAGTTTTTACGATGCGAATAACCGCGTTCGAATCACATGTAAATCTAAATGTTTTTTTTAACAATATGTGTTTATAAATTTAAAGAAATTAATATAACAAAAAAACGTTACACAAATATTTTTTTAAAAAAACTAAGTAACTTTTTTTGATAGACAACAAAAAGTAATCATACACTGTGTAGAGTAACTGGTGGGATGAGATGCTTGCTGGAGATTTGAGATATCAATATTGTAGTAACTTCTTTATTCATCTAGCTAAGCTGGTTTGAAATGAAGAAGAGATCACCAAAACCCATACACAAATACTAACATCTTCTCTACAATTAAATCAACTTTATGTAAGACAAGTTGGTTCGGCAGGCAGGCATTAGCTTTAGCAAGAGAATTGAGTTCCAGAGTTTCAGAGTTCCATCTCGTCATGCCAAACCATGGCATGGGTTGAGAAGAGTTTTTAGCGTCTTACCTCCACGGCGTCTGTCAAGGAACTGTTTGTATTTTAACTATCGCTGAGCGTAAATGAAAGAAAATGTGAGCATATGCAGAAGTGTTTGAATTGCGCGATGTATTTCTACGCGAGTTGTAACAGGCCTGTTTCAGCCAACCGAACATTAACTAATCACGACGAAAGAAATTGTGTGAAAATACAAAACAAAATGGATCTCAGTCATGTAACTGCTTTTCTTTTGCTTACAAATACAACAATTTCAAATGTTTTTTTTTCAATAAAAACAATACGTAAATGCATTTATTATAGTTACTTAGTCTCTTACAAAAATTTCGTGACAAAAATATACGTTACTTCGTAAAGTAACGTATATTTTTGTCACGAAATTTCACAAATATTTTTCTTTGTACTGGCTATAAAGCAGTAAAAGCTAAGTAAAAATTGAAATTGACACACTCAGCACTGTCAACCAAGCTCCAGCCCCTGTCCCATCGCCGCAATGTTGCATTATTGTGCTTGTTTTACAAATACATCAATGGATTGTGCTCTGATAAGATGACTACTCTGGTGCCCCCTCGACGTAAATTAACTAGACCAACTCGACAATCAGCTAAATCCCATCCATTCACTGTGGAGGTCCCCAGATGCCGGAGAGCCTTCTACTTCAATAGCTTATTTCCTCGTGCACTAACTGCTACGTTAAGAGACCCGATAATTAACTAATTGTCATTTCAATACCACTTCAACAACACTTTAACATACCTTCACCCCCCTCTCATAACGAGCGTGGTTGATATTAGGTTTATTTTCTTGAATAAACAACGCTTCCATTATGGGGAGACGAATACTGAAATATGAGATCCCAAGAATGGCTGTGTTCTTGGTTAAAATATTTGTGAATTCATGAGGGGGGGGGGGGCGAAGGTATGTTGAAGTGTTGTTGACGTGGTATAGAAATGTTTCTTAAACACGTCTTCTTAATAAATTCACCAATAATTTATTTTGCATACTCATTCATCCGCCTGAAGATAACCGACGTCGGTCGAAAACGTTCGCCAAAATATGGCGATTTTTTATACAACATGGACGACAATACCAAATCGGTCGTGCGACGAATCGAAAAAACGAATAAAAAAATAAATAAACAGAAGCTGTCGCTACTGTTTAACCAAACAGGCATATATATATATATATATATATATATATATATATATATATGTGTGTGTGTGTGTGTGTGTGTGTGTGGGTGTGTGTGTGTGTCTGTGTGTATGCGTATGTGTGTGTGTGTGTGTGTGTGTGAACCGGGTTCGCGCCTCCCGACCGTCTACAATTCTTACTTTCTTGCACTTATGAGAGCTATAAGCTTGAAACGCTAGCGACTCTAGGTAAACAATTAATATTTATAGAACATTATTAAAATCCTATTTAAGACATAGAAGTCGAGCATTCTCGGAGATGTTAAAAATAGTCTATCAAACGGCTCTAAACCCAAGTTCCGACTACGTTCGCCGAACATTCTCGATTAGTCTTCTGTATGCTACCCGCTTTTAGGTACATATAGATCTTTATTTCCCTTAGTTACGTGACAGTTTTCGGTGGCCGCGAGTATAAGGAAACTGCTTGTAGATTCTAGTCTTACTCTGTGAACCAGGTGTGTGTCTCCCGACCCTCTTAAATTATTACTTTCTGTCACTGATGAAAGCCATAAGCTTAGAAGGCTAGTGTCCATAGAACAAAATAGTTCAATATTTATTTATACAATATTATATATATATATATATATATATATATATATATATATATATATATATATATATATATATATATATATGGGGGTTACTTTTCACATACACCGTATATTGAAGAATAAAAAAGTCACAGCGATTAATTTATATAGATTAAACACGTCACCGTTCGAATGTGCGTCAATACATACTTTAACCCGATGACCAAGCAGTTTTTTAAAGCTTGTGAATTGAAACTCTACAAAAGTGTAGATATGTCGTAGGACAGATATGTCATAACACTTACCGCCAACTTTGGTTAAATTATAATTTTTTAAAAAATGAGTGGTTGATGTAGTTTGCTTGAAGCATTGTGTGTAATACATATAGAGAGATATAATTTATAGAGAGCAATTACAATGCGGGGAAGTATCATGTAGAAGTGTGATCAAACACAAGACAAGGTGAATGCAAAAGTTAAATAAGTTTTGATCATCATCATCATCATCATCATCATTATTATTTGTATTCACTAGGAGTTCTCACACAGATCATCGTCAGTGATTGCTCAACCAGTGGTATGTCTTGGAGTCTGGGTGACAACAAGTCTTCCCAGATTTCCAGTATTCTTCACCTCTTTTCGATAACGATGCGGTATAGCAACAGCCTCTTACAATTGATTTCTCGCTGGTAAGAACAATTGGTCTTTTCTGGGATTTAGGTGGCAATAAGCCTCCCCAAGGTCCCAACATTCTCTGCACTTTTCCAGTGGAGGTCTGGTTTGTGCTGTCCCTCCTCTGTCTTCTCATCCTCCTCGACTTTCTACAAATATTTTGTCTGGTGTCAGCCTAGGCCGGCACCAGTTAAAAAAATGTTTGTTAAATAAATAAAAAAAAAAATAAATAAATATATATAAGTAAATAAATAAAATAATATATTTTTTTAAATTAAAAAAAAAGAAGTTTAATTCTTTTTTAATTTTTAAATTTTTTTCCTTTCAATTCATTAATTTTTTCCTTTTATCTTTCCTTATTGGCAAAAGAAAACGAATTTTAAATTCTTTTTATTAAATAAAAAAAATGGGGGTGGGGGTGGGGGTGGGGAGAGAGGGAAGGAGCTTATAGTGTTTATTGTAATTTCTGTTTCTTTGGTTCATTTCTGTGTAGTGATAGCTGAGGCCGGTGTAATTATTTTTTTTTGGGGGGGGGGATTATGAATTGCTGTTTCTTGCAGTTTCTGTTTCATTGGCTCATGTTGTGGTGTTCTTCGTGTGGTTTTGTTTTTTCCGTTGTAAATTCCTTGTGACTGGTTAGCTTGTGTAGCTTATACGTGTTGGTTTCCACATTCGAGGATTTTCCTTAAGATTGCAGCTGTTTTGATCATTGCCGTCCTTTGTATGGTTTCGATAGTCCCTTTGATTCCAATTTCTCCCAGTCTTTTCTCCAAGTTTTTGGGGATTGTTCCTAGTGCTCCTACGATTATTGGTATTATACTAACTTTCTTCATGCCTCATATTCCTTTCAGTTCTCTGGCTAGTTCTGTGTATGTACTTCGTTTTTCCGTGTCTTTGATCTTCACTCTGTGGTCTGCTGGAACAGCGAAGTCTACGATTTTACAAGATTTTTCCTTTTTGTCTATTATAATAACATCAGGTCTCCTTGCTTGTATGAGTTTATCTGTTTGTATATCCATATCCCAGAGGATTTTGTGTTTTTCGTTTTCCAGTACTGTTTCTGGTTTATGTTTGTACCATTTGTCTGCATATTCGAAATTCAATTGTATGCACAGTTCCCTGTGTATTACTTTCCCAACACAATCATGTCTGTTCTTGTATTCTTTTTGAGCAAGTTTGCTACATTCACTTATTATATGATCTATTGTTTCGTCTCTTTGTCCACACAGTCTGCATTTATTGTTTCCTTAGTTTTATCTATTTTAGCTTTAATGAAGTTTGTCCTAATCGAATTGTTCTGTGCAGCCATCAGTAAAGATTCCGTTTCTCTGTTCAAGTTTCCTTTTCTTAGCCACGTCCAGCAATTTGCGATGGTTTCTTCTCTTGTGAGTCTTATGAAGCGTCCATGTAGTTGTTTTTCTTCCCATTTTTCTTTTCTTGTCTGTTTGTGTCCAGTTTCGATGCCTCCTGCGTTGTTCGTTGGGACGGTATCTCTTGCTGCGGTGATCAGCCTTTCTGTGTTCTGGTTTATGTATTTCTCCAGCTCTTTTTTAGTGCCGTCCACACAGTCTTCTAGACCTACCAGTCCTCTTCCCCCTTCGTTATTATTATTATTATTATTATTATTATTATTATTATTATTATTATTATTATTATTATTATTATTATTATTATTATAAATGAAATAAACAATAAAATCTTATTAATATTAAACTACAAGCCTATCATCTAAGTATTATGTTTGTAGTTTAATATTAATAAGATTTTATTGTTTATTTGCGTTTCTTTGCTTTTAGTGTCATTGTTTTTTATGTTTATTTATTTTCTACACTAATTTTATTTATTTTATATATTTATGTATTTTTAATTTAATTTAATTATGTAGTTAATTAAATTCCGTGCAAGATCATATTTCTCTTTATTTTTTGTAAAAGTTATGGTAGAAAAGAATGTTCGTTAAGATCAGATGTGGCTATAATGGTTATTGCCATGCTTGAAATTAAAAACCAATAACATTGTTATGTCGTTAAACAAGGCCAAACAAAACGCTGTTTGCTTTCAAATCGGCATCGTTTACAATAATGAATTCCTTTAAAATACGATCATTTTGGAGTTTACTACTGATTACAGAGCATTGAAAGAATATACGAATAATCTTAAAACGCTGATACCTTTTCATTCTTCGATATAAAGAAACGAAAACTGTTTTAATTAATTATATTCTTGAAAATACAATTATAATGTCCAATTCATGTATTTCTATTTCATTAATTGAATTTAAATAGTTTTATTTATTTATTCTTCTTTAGTTAACATTGCTCTTAAAAATTTCAAATATATACACTAAGTAGAAGTATCCTCTTCCAAGGACAGGTAAACTTAATTTCGAAAACAGAACAGTTTTGCACCACTTTTATTTTAATTTTTTAATTAAACATTTTTTTTTTGGAGGGGGGGATTTATCTTACTCCCACAGCGGTAAGATGTGACACAATGTCGGGAAAGTGGGATTTGAAAAGCCAGCGCCCGAGAAGGTGAGCACTCTGGCCTACAAAAAATACGTGGGCAGCCCCGTCGGCATTCCCCGGTAGGGGAGCCTCCGGCAGTAAGCGATAAACTTACTCCTCCCGAAAGAGGGGAGCCAACGCCTGGGAGGGGTGACTTCATAGAACTGCACAGGACAAACCCACAGACCGGCACAATCAAGCCCCGAAGGCCAAGACGATACCGGTCTATAGGGTGTAGTATCTATCGGAACAGATACTACACTTTCATCTTAGCTAAAAGACAACTTTTATGTTTACTTAAAAATATTAAAATCAAGATATTATGCTAATAAACGTCATGTTTAGAATCCTTGTTCTGATTTGGAACAAACACCGGTGTAGGATTTTAATTCTAGATATTTCTAAAATTAAAGTCTTAAATTTATGGGTCTTAAGATGAGTTGACATTCAGGGAATCTTGTTTAATGTGTGTCTAATTACAATGGATCAAATTTAATGCAAATCTGAAATATTTGAATTTTGGAATGAAAGAATATGCCCATATTTTGCCCCATATAACTCTTTAAATATTTATTAATTAATGTATAATATCTATTGCAAGAATTTCATAAAAAACGAAGGTATTTGAACTTTGACGGATTGCTTCCACGCCCTTTTTACCCCCTTTTGCATGAAGCTAAATCAAACTAAATGTAGCCCACATTTCAACCATAACGCCTAGCGTCTCTGTTCAAAAATTCAATATACCCGGTTGATTAGTTTAGGAGTGAATCCTTTGCGTACAAATATATAAACGTATAGAACATAGCTAATTTTATAAAGATAGAGATATTACATATTGTTTCCATCTACCCGTGGGCGAGAGAGGATCTTTGAAAAACACGTTAGTCCTGGTCAACAGACAAGAGAAATATTCGATTAGCTGATTTCGCCATGTCGACTTTCAGTGTGTCACGTCATATCCTGTAAACACGTTAACTTAATTTATAATCGAAGCTACGAGCGCCTTTCAGCATTTTCTTTCCGTGTTAGATGCGTACACGTATGCATATCGGAAGCTTAGTCCGTTGCTACATGGTAGTTCGGTATATCGGTTTGTCACGTTACAGGTTAGAATAGCTTTTGAATTGCTTAAAGTGTAAATTGAATTGAAACATCTGATTTAAGATACGACCAATTCTCTTTATAGGAATATATCTCATTAGGTCGGTATGTAACGTTTAATGTTGAAATAGTATTTCAATCACCGAAAGCCCACATTAATTGCATGCATCTAATTTTAGATACGTCAAGTATTTATTTTTTTACCAGTGGGTCACCGCTTATCAAGGCCAGTGTACCACTCGAGGATAAGGGTTAAATAGATTGTCAGTTAGACAATCACAAAAAATGATTAAAAGCAATCGGTTGAATGCGGAGAAGATTACTTAAAAAGAATTGATTATCCAAGATGGCGGCTAAACAAATATGTGTTTACATTATACTTGAAGAAGACCATGTCGTCGTCGGTTGGGAAGCAGGCTCGTTGTATTTTGTTCCACAGACGGAGCGCTCTAGGAAAGATTTTCTTATTTGTTAGAGAGAGAGAGAGAGAGAAAGAGAGAGAGGGGGGAAAGAGAGAGAGAGAGAGAGAGAGAGAGAGGGAAGCTTTTTCCTGTGGTTTTAGCGGGGCGAGTTCTGTTTTACGGGGGCAGGGATTAAAGATCATTTGAACACCTACCATGAATATAACGACACAGTAGCACCGTATCAAAATTGTCGTCTGGTACAAATCGGCTAGTCATCTCTCCGGCGTTTGCGTAGGATAGCCGAATGCTTCCGACAGGAAACTCGCGAAAACTGGGTCAAGATCGATATAAGTACCCATTTTTTAAACGTAATAAATACATTGCGTAATTTGTGTTGTTTCGAAATATCAGACAATTTTGCTAATTTTAGAAAGAGAGAATATTTAATTTACTGCGTATTGTATGTAGTTCCGTTATAATTATATAATACTGCAAGCCTAGAAGAATTATGCGACCACAGACCGCATATTTTTGCTTGTAATTAAGTTTGAAATACATCATTTGACATACCTTGCTATATTTCATAGCACTTAATTCATCCCGCTTAATAAAATGTGTCCAAGTCCGAAATAATTCTTTATCTTTCGGAAAAGAAAAGACATTTACTTTGGGCCATTTTTACAATTCCCCTGTCAATATGGAACAACACAAGCCGAAGACATCTTTATATTTGGGAAATGACAGAAAGAAAAAAAAACGTAATTTTAGCAGGTAAACAGTAAAGTCGGTTTTTACTGTAACCTTTGTAAGGTTACAACCTTCATAACGAAAGTCGTGATTCTTACTAACCACTATATATGACGTCACGAGAAAAACTCGACTTTGAGCAACGGCCTGGGTTATTATTTTACGACGTCTACGATGAATTTTGCATGTTTGCTTGTCTGTCACGCTTAATTTTGAAATAGAATTTTGATCAATAAAGGCGACGAATGACTAGACATATTTTATCCTAGATGAGTCTAAGTATTTAAATAATAATCTCTGACCGTCACTATGTTGCATACCCGTCCCGGAATGGGCCATGGCAGTTCTCGCTTTTTATACCCGTCCCGGAACGGGCCGTGGCAGTTCTCGCTTTTTATACCCGTCCCGGAACGGGCCGTGGCAGTTCTCGCTTTTTATACCCGTCCCGGAATGGCCTGTGGCACTTCTCGCTTACCCTGTGTATCAGCCTCGTCGTTGGCCGGCCGCATGCCGTTCATCGTAGTGGTCGCACGCTGCAGTCATTGTAAAGCGCAACACAACGAAAGACCGCCTTAGAATTTCCAAATATTTATTTAACACAACACAAGTCCTGAGCTGGCTGGCACGGATGGAGTGAGAGAGAATCACCGCAATCCGTACATCAACGTCTTAGCTCCAACTCATGCCAAACGCCCCACTGTCGTCCCAGCCGGAGGTCGCTAACATGCGTCTACACGCACCAAATTTTGGAAACCAAGAGGCCGGATATCGTCACAACGGAAGTGACAACAAGAATTCCGCTTCTCCTTCTATCATCATCATCATCATCATCATCATCATCATCATCATCATCATCATCATCATCATCATCATCATCATCATCATCATCATCATTTAACAACTATTCACTCACGTCAAAGTTTGAAACAGCTATTTTTCTCGGTTCGTCATGCTTACATTTTAAATACAAGTTTTGTCGGGCTGTCACGCTTACTTTTAAACTCTCATTTGCGTTAGTCTGTCATGCTCAATTTGAAATAGCCTTTTCGTGAGTTTGTCATGCTTATTGCAGTTTCGTCGGTCTGTCATTATTACTTTTGGAATCGCTTATTTGTTGGTCTGTCACGCTTCTGTTCGATATTAAATTTGTGTCGGTCTGTCATGATTACTTTTGGAATCGCTTATTTGTTGGTCTGTCACGCTTCTGTTTGATATTTAATTTTCGTCGGTCTGTCATGATTACTTTTGGAATCGCTTATTTGTTGGTCGGTCACGTTTCTGTTTGATATTAAATTTTCGTCCGTCTGTCACGCTTGTGTTTGATATTAAATTTTCGTCCGTCTGTCACGATTCTGTTTGATATAAAATTTTCGTCCGTCTGTCACGCTTCTGTTTGATATAAAATTTTCGTCCGTCTGTCACGCTTCTGTTTGATATAAAATTTTCGTCCGTCTGTCACGCTTCTGTTTGATATTAAATTTTCGTCCGTCTGTCACGCTTCTGTTTGATATAAAATTTTCGTCCGTCTGTCACGCTTCTGTTTGATATAAAATTTTCGTCCGTCTGTCACATTTCTGTTTGATATAAATTTTTCGTCCGTCTGTCACGCTTCTGTTTGATATAAAATTTTCGTCCGTCTGTCACGCTTCTGTTTGATATAAAATTTTCGTCCGTCTGTCACGCTTCTGCTTGATATAAAATTTTCGTCCGTCTGTCACGCTTCTGTTTGATATAAAATTTTCGTCCGTCTGTCACGCTTCTGTTTGATATAAATTTTTCGTCCGTCTGTCACGCTTCTGTTTGATATAAAATTTTCGTCCGTCTGTCACGCTTCTGTTTGATATAAAATTTTCGTCCGTCTGTCACGCTTCTGTTTGATATAAATTTTTCGTCCGTCTGTCACGCTTCTGTTTGATATAAAATTTTCGTCCGTCTGTCACGCTTCTGTTTGATATAAAATTTTCGTCTGTCTGTCACGCTTCTGTTTGATATAAATTTTTCGTCCGTCTGTCACGCTTCTGTTTGATATAAAATTTTCGTCCGTCTGTCACGCTTCTGTTTGATATAAAATTTTCGTCCGTCTGTCACGCTTCTGTTTGATATAAAATTTTCGTCCGTCTGTCACGCTTCTGTTTGATATAAAATTTTCGTCCGTCTGTCACGCTTCTGTTTGATATTAAATTTTCGTCCGTCTGTCACGCTTCTGTTTGATATAAAATTTTCGTCCGTCTGTCACGCTTCTGTTTGATATAAAATTTTCGTCCGTCTGTCACATTTCTGTTTGATATAAATTTTTCGTCCGTCTGTCACGCTTCTGTTTGATATAAAATTTTCGTCCGTCTGTCACGCTTCTGTTTGATATAAAATTTTCGTCCGTCTGTCACGCTTCTGCTTGATATAAAATTTTCGTCCGTCTGTCACGCTTCTGTTTGATATAAAATTTTCGTCCGTCTGTCACGCTTCTGTTTGATATAAATTTTTCGTCCGTCTGTCACGCTTCTGTTTGATATAAAATTTTCGTCCGTCTGTCACGCTTCTGTTTGATATAAAATTTTCGTCCGTCTTGTCACGCTTCTGTTTGATATAAATTTTTCGTCCGTCTGTCACGCTTCTGTTTGATATAAAATTTTCGTCCGTCTGTCACGCTTCTGTTTGATATAAAATTTTCGTCTGTCTGTCACGCTTCTGTTTGATATAAATTTTTCGTCCGTCTGTCACGCTTCTGTTTGATATAAAATTTTCGTCCGTCTGTCACGCTTCTGTTTTATATAAATTTTTCGTCCGTCTGTCACGCTTCTATTTGATATAAATTTTTCGTCCGTCTGTCACGCTTCTGTTTGATATAAAATTTTCGTCCGTCTGTCACGCTTCTGTTTGATATAAATTTTTCGTCCGTCTGTCACGCTTCCGTTTGATATAACATTTTCGTCCGTCTGTCACGCTTCTGTTTGATATAAAATTTTCGTCCGTCTGTCACGCTTCTGTTTGATATAAATTTTTCGTCCGTCTGTCACGCTTCTGTTTGATATAAAATTTTCGTCCGTCTGTCACGCTTTTGTTTTATATAAAATTTTCGTCCGTCTGTCATGCTTATGTTTGACATAGTTTTTCGTCGTTAAACACGAATATTCAATAGACGCGTCTTAAGAAAACTATTCTAGTTTTTTTTTCTTCCGTTGCCGCTTCAAAAATCTGATCAAGCACTTTTTTCTCCTACGAAACCCAAAGTCCATTTTTTAAACTAGAATCACGTTTTCAATCATTTTATAAATAATTGGACTTGTAATAATAATAATAATAATAATAATAACAATAATAATGATAATACTACTACTACTACTACTACTACTACTACTACTAATAATAATAATAATAATACACAGAACTAGCCAGAGAACTGAAAGGAATATGGAGCATGAAGAAAGTTAGTATAATACCAATAATCGTAGGAGCACTAGGAACAATCCCAAAAAACATGGAGAAAAGATTTGGAGAAATTGGAATCAAAGGGACTATCGAAACCATACAAAGGACGGCAATGATCAAAACAGCTGCAATCTTAAGGAAAATCCTCGAATGCGGAAACTAACACATAAGCTACAAAGGCTAACCAGTCACAAGAGATTTACAACGGAGAAAACAAGACCACACGAAGAACACCACAACAAGAGCCAAGGAACAGAAACTGCAAGAAACAGCACTTCATAATCTCCCCCCCCCCCTTTCCAATAAATTACACCGGCCTCAGCTATCACTACACAAAAATGAACCAAGAAACAGAAATTACAAGAAACACTATAAGCTCCTCCCTCTCCCTCGCCCACCCCCCCCCCAAAAAAAAAATTTAAAAGAATTTAAAAAATTCTTTTTTTTTACCATGAGGGAAGAGAGAAAAAAAAAAAAAATGAATTGAAGGGAAAAAATTTAAAAATTAAATTTTTTTTTTTTTTTTGAAGATATATTATTTTATTCCTTTTTTTTTTTTAAACTGGTGCCGGCCTAGGCTGACACCAGACAACATATTTGTAGAGGGTCGAGGAGGATGAGAAGACCGAGGAGGGACAGCACAAACCAGACCTCCACTGGAAAAGTGCAGAGAGTGCTGAGATCTTGGGGAGGCTTGTTGCCACCCAAATCCCAGAGAAGACCAATTGTCCTTACCGGCGAGAAATCAATGGTAAGAGACTGTTGCGATACCACATCGTTATCGAAAAGAGATGAAGAACACTGGAAGTCTGGGGAGACTTGTTGTCACTCAGACTCCAGGAAATACCACTGGTTGTTGTCGGTGAGCAATCACTGACGATGATCTGTGTGAGAGCTCCTAGTGAGTACAAATAATAATAATAATAATAATAATAATAATAATAATAATAATAATAATAATAATAATAATAATAATAATAATAATAATAAAAACATCGCCATTTATACGACTATAAAAAAAAGTATATGCAAATTGATTTACCAAAATTAAGTAAACAAAATCTATACGATTTTCCCATTTTCCCATCAATAAATTCATTTCTGATGATAAAATGCTAAAAGCACTCACCAAGTTGTATTCGTTTTTAAATATCACCTTTGGAAAGAATCCTTATTTTCTCAATGGGAAAAATGACTTGTTATTCTAAGACATATTTCTACATTTTTCTTTTTAATAATTCTGTATAAAAATAATTATTCGTGTTTTAATTAAATACTTCAAATTAAAACAACACGTTTGTTTTGTTTTAAGAAATAAATACATCATTGCGCCATCTTGGAAACCGGCTCTACGTCATTTTTGTTATCATTGTCGTTAGAAAACAATTCTGAACCTTCTTGACGGGAGACCTGGGGGAGCACGTGGCCGAGTTGTTTACCCAGACGTGTCTCGTGTATATCATCTTGTTTTTCTCTCTCTCTCTCTCTCTCTCTCTCTCTCTCTCTCTCTCTCTCTCTCTCTCTCTCCCTCTCTCTCTTCGCAGGATATTCTTCCGTTCGTAACAAATCGTTTTCGCAATGTATGCGGAACAGTGACCTAAATGTGTCACGTGTTTCTGGGGAAATGTTTAAGTTATATAAGAAGATAGCGCCAGGTAAGTTAAATAAAAAAAAAATTGATTACAAAAAAGATATTAACTATTATTTTATTTAGTAATCCTTCAGTATACTTAACAGCGGAGTAGTCGAAATTACTTTGCTTTTACAAAATATTTTAGTAATAATTCATCGTTTTGTTTTATTAAATCACTGTTAAAATAGACACAACTATTGCATATATATATAGAATAAATGCTATTGCATATATATATAAAGAATAAATAGGAGAATAGAATTACAAATGAATAGCACCAAATATTTTTTTATTATAGACTGTTTAAAAAATAGTCATGCAAATTACGCATTCAGGTAGCTATCTTTGGACCTTTTACCTGTACTATGTATACAGTATTCTAAAACATTCTGTTGTATTATTAATCTAAAAAAACAATAATCCGTTCCGATATATAAATATAGGGGTGATCAATGTACAAAACTCGCATTTATTAATTTAAAAGGTTGGCAACAATTTTTTTTTTTTTTGCGTTTTAATTACTTTTGGTGTATAACTCAATACTCTAACACAAAAATCACATACTAATTTGTAAGTTAATTGAATGAATAAAAATAAATGATGATTTTACCTAAAATAATGACGGATGTCTTTGTCAAAGTTTATTTTTACTAATGAGTCACCATTTCTCTAGGCTCAGATGTTATTCAACGAAATAGGTTAATGAGATTGCTTGTTGGAGGTAAATAATACGTTCTGTTGCGATCAGGTAAAATTATATGCAACAATTATGGAAAAAAGTGAAAAGTTTTTGAAATCTGAGAATACATGTCACTCACTCTCCAGGGAAGACCACTTATGAGTGATACATTAGCGATAAAAATATGTGTGAGAAGTAATGAGTTTATAATATTAATCATGGAGTTTGAACATTATGTTAACAGGAAAAACGGTGTCCAGATCACGGGATTATAATCAGGAAGGAAGAAAGAGCTAAACAAATACATTAAACTGAAGAGTATAAATAACATGACGAAAACTACTCCCAAACCAATAATTATACGAACACTAAAAGCAATACCAAAAACCCTAGAAAAAAAGTAGGAGAAATTGAAATTAAAGGAAGGGTTAGCATCATACAAGGCAATGTACTGATGTAAACGGCTGAAATATTAAGAGAAATGGTTGCGTGTGAAAGGTATCCACATAACCAGGTAACACCAACTGACCAACTACAAAAAAGGTGGAATAGAATATATGCTAGCAGGACTTGTGAAAAATACGGAACCAAATAAACTCCTGCTCCAACCCTTAACTCCTTATTAATATTTTTATTCAGATTTATTTTTACTTTCTATAATTATATATTATAAGGAAAACGAGACTCGGAGAAAAATGCAGAACCAAATAATATCCCGCTCCAAGCCTTAACCCACTATTAATATTTTTATTCTGATTTATTTTTACTTTCTATAATTATATATTATTAGGAAAACGAGACTCGGGAAAAATGCGGAACCAAATAATATCCCGCTCCAAGCCTTAACCCCCTATTAATATTTTTATTCTGATTTATTTTTACTTTCTATAATAATATATTATTAGGAAAACGAGACTCGAGAAAAATGCGGAACCAAATAATATCCCGCTCCAAGCCTTAACCCCCTATTAATATTTTTATTCTGATTTATTTTTACTTTCTATAATTATATATTATTAGGAAAACGAGACTCGGGGAAAATGCGGAACCAAATAATATCCCGCTCCAAGCCTTAACCCCCTATTAATATTTTTATTCTGATTTATTTTTACTTTCTATAATTATATATTATTAGGAAAACGACACTCGGGAAAATGCGGAACCAAATAATATCCCGCTCCAAGCCTTAACCCCCTATTAATATTTTTATTCTGATTTATTTTTACTTTCTATAATTATATATTATTAGGAAAACGAGACTCGGGAAAAATATGGAACCAAATAATATCCCGCTCCAAGCCTTAACCCCCTATTAATATTTTTATTCTGATTTATTTTTACTTTCTATAATTATATATTATTAGGAAAACGACACCCGGGAAAATGCGGAACCAAATAATATCCCGCTCCAAGCCTTAACCCCCTATTAATATTTTTATTCTGATTTATTTTTACTTTCTATAATTATATATTATTAGGAAAACGAGACTCGGGAAAAATATGGAACCAAATAATATCCCGCTCCAAGCCTTAACCCCCTATTAATATTTTTATTCTGATTTATTTTTACTTTCTATAATTATATATTATTAGAAAAACGAGACTCGGGAAAAATGAGGAACCAAATAATATCCCGCTCCAAGCCTTAACCCCCTATTAATATTTTTATTCTGATTTATTTTTACTTTCTATAATTATATATTATTATGAAAACGACACTCGGGAAAATGCGGAACCAAATAATATCCCGCTCCAAGCCTTAACCCCCTATTAATATATTTATTCTGATTTATTTGTACTTTCTATAATTATATATTATTAGGAAAACGAGACTCGGGAAAAATATGGAACCAAATAATATCCCGCTCCAAGCCTTAACCCCCTATTAATATTTTTATTCTGATTTATTTTTACTTTCTATAATTATATATTATTAGAAAAACGAGACTCGGGAAAAATGAGGAACCAAATAATATTCCGCTCCAAGTCTTAACCCCCTATTAATATTTTTATTCTGATTTATTTTTACTTTTTATAATTAAATATTATTAGGAAAACGAGACTCGGGAAAACTGAGGAACCAAATAATATCCCGCTCCAAGCCTTAACCCCCTATTAATATTTTTATTCTGATTTATTTTTACTTTTTATAATTAAATATTATTAGGAAAACGAGACTCGGGAAAAATGAGGAACCAAATAATATCCCGCTCCAAGCCTGAACCCCATATTAATATTTTTATTCTGATTTATTTTTACTTTTTATAATTATATATTATCAGGAAAACGAGACTCGGGAAAAATGCGGAACCAAATAATATCCCGCTCCAAGCCTTAACCCCCTATTAATATTTTTATTCTGATTTATTTTTACTTTCTATAATTATATATTATTAGGAAAACGAGACTCGGGAAAATGCGGAACCAAATAATATCCCACTCCAAGCCTTAACCCCCCTATTAATATATTTATTCTGATTTATTTGTACTTTCTATAATTATATATTATTAGGAAAACGAGACTCGGGAAAAATATGGAACCAAATAATATCCCGCTCCAAGCCTTAACCCCCTATTAATATTTTTATTCTGATTTATTTGTACTTTCTATAATGTATATTATTAGGAAAACGAGACTCGGGAAAAATGTGGAACCAAATAATATCCCGCTCCAAGCCTTAACCCCCTATTAATTTATTTATTCTGATTTATTTGTACTTTCTATAATTTGGCATGGTGGTTACTGTTATTAAATAGCATCAGATCTATACATAATATTTTGAGAAATCGAAAGTTGAAATTCCGTAAACATTTTGCCACTGACGGAACTGACCAAAGTTAAATGTAATAGTAACGGTTACGTAAGATGAGGCACAAACTCTTAGCCTTTTGGCTAAGATCAAAGTGTAGTATCTGTTCCGATAAATACTGCACGCCTGTCCTGTGCAGTTCTAGGAGGTCCACCCTCCCAGGCTTTGCCTCCCCTCTTTGGGGAGGAGTAAGTTTATTGCTTACTGTCTGAGGCGCCCCTACCGGGGAATGCCGACGGGGCTGCCCAGGCAATTTTTAAATGGCTAGAGGGCTCACCTCTCGAGCGCTGGCTTTTCAAACCCCACTTTCTCGACCCGATCTTGGGTCACATCTTACTTACCATAGAACGGCGTAAATCAAGGCCCTGAAGGCCAACACAATACCGATATATGAAGTGCAGTATCCAACGGAACAGATACTACACTTTGATCTTAGCCAAAAGGCCCAGAAGCCCAATATTGATTTACTCCTCTCCAGGAGTTAGGCACAAGGCCAGTTTTTATCTTACTCCCACAAGTAAGATGTGACCCAAGGTCGGGTCGGGAAAGTGGGGTTTAAAAATTGCCTGGACAGCCCCGTCGGCATTCCCCGGTAGGGGCGCCTCAGGCAGTAAGCAATAAACTTACTCCTCCCCAAAGAGGGGAGGCGAAGCCTAGGAGGGTGGACCTCCTAGAACTGCACAGGACAGACCCATAGACCAGCGTAAATCAAGCCCGGAAGGACAAGATAACACCAGTCTATGGAGTGCAGTATCCATCGGAACAGATACTACACTTTGATCTTAGCCAAAAGGCCCAGAAGCCCAATATGTTTATATATTTGTATCTACATATTTCACTCCTAGACTAATTAAGCGATGATTAAAAATTTTGAAATACAGCCGCTAGGCGGAAAGCGTTAAAATGTAGGATATGCTTAGTTTAATTTGGTTTTATGAAAGGCAGTAAAAAGTAGTTGAAAACCTTCGTTAAAATTAAGATACCTCCGATTTTTGTGAAATTATAACAATAGGTATAAAACAAAAAATAATAAGTATTCCCAAAATAACAGTTTTTCTTCTGTTTTTGTTTTACGTTTTCTTGTGGGGGTTTATAATATAGGGACAGCCAGTCATGAGAAGATTCAAATATTTCAGATTTGCATTAAACTTGGTGCATAGTCATTAGACACAATAAAGAAAAATCCCTTCTTAAAGACCGCTTAGGCTTAAGCCTTAAACTTTATACATTTTCTAGAATCAAAATCATGTAATGCATTTTGATCAAAACTCGAATATGAATTCTAGACATTAGGGTTAGTAGTATAATTAAAGTTGGCTGTTAAATTAACTATGTCTGACCCCATAAATGAATAAAATAGGCGTAACAGATATTTTTTAAGGGTAATAAAATACCTTTTATTTGGGTTTTGCTGAAAAGGAATTAAAAGAGCGAAGTGTTAATCTTTACAAAAAAAGCGCCATGCGTCTTAGTAGATTCATCATGTCGATGGTGATTTGGTAAAGCCAACGACATACGTCTTGCTCATATTATCTGTTAACTCCAAGTGCTTCGACGGGAAAACAGCTTGCATAGATGCTGTAAGAAATAATCCACCACATTGCTATATTACTACGCCAAGACCTCTGATTGGCCCACCATCGAATCACTCAAGGGCAAACTTGTTTATTTATAGCAAACGAATATAGTACATCAGGAACCATCTTTTCCGAGACCCCCTTACTTGTCCGAAGAGAATGCTAAGAAACGTCAAATAAAGAAAGTGCCGAGTCATTTCAGGAAGGAATACATTGAAATTACGGTGTTTCTTTACAAATCATGGCTGAAAAACTCGATCTACAGGGCGAAATCTGCTCCATAACCACTTAGTGGTGAAGTTGGAGATTCGGGACCACTTATTATTATCTTCCCCGGGTAATTTTACATGATAATACTATTTTAGATTTTATGTAGTTTCTATAACTTTTCTTTCTATAGGTCACGCGCAAACACACACACAGACATCGATTATTATGTATAGAGATGAAATAATACGTATAAGAATATCTTAGTCATTAATAATTTCTCAAATGCGGCTCGTCGAATTCAGTAGGTTGTATATCAAATTCTGGGATATTACGGGATTTCAGATGGTACCCTTTAATTAATCTACGGGGCTAGCTTGCTCTCGTTCCGTCAGACATAACCGGGTTTAATTATCAAATAATTCATAATTGTTTTCTTAGTATCGCCCATACTGAGAATCGAACCTACGACCACTAGAAGATTCTCACTTTTTTAGACCGTAGATAAAACGAAGTGTTCGGTTTTATATATATACTAGACCACCCGTTGGGTCAGTTTGTTATATTAGCTATGGAATTCATGTATGAGCGTGACACTTGTGGCATAAAGAAAATATGTTTTTTTTACATAACAGAAGCATTTCTATGAAAGTATATTAAAATGAAAAAAGAATATAGATAGATTTCTATGAGTCGTTCTGTTTATTATAATTGTTTTTTTTTTAATTACAGTTACTGAATTATAAGTGGTTGGTTAGGGCGATTTGAGAAAGGAAGGGGGTACAGCAGGCTTTCTCGCGTACGTAACGAAAACAGAGGGAGTAGGAGTGGTGAAATCTATGAGAGGGAAGGTGGGAGGTGGTTTCGTTCACCGACCGCTAGTATGGCTGATATTAATAATGAGTGTTGTTTTTTTGTTTGTTTGTTTTTGTTTTTTAAAAGGGAGGAGTTTTTTTGAAACTGCGACAGACTTTACGAAGTCCTCCCGTTGAATGTTTTTAGCCGTGAAGAAAACAAATAAACTATTTGATGAAATTAAATGAAATTGTTTAAAAATTTCCAGAATGAAAAATTTCATGCGTTCGTTAATCATAATAGAGAATAACGGAATTGGAATAACAGATTGAAGACGATGCTATTTACGCATGCGCAACCGGATGTTGAAAACCGGAAAGCTGAAAGCTGATTGCAAACATACAAGAACAATAGACTTTTAGTATTATATAGATTCATTTTGATCTTCGTGGGGTGGACATAAAAAGTGTTTCAAAACTGTTCTGTTTAGGTAATTAACTTTACCTATCCTGCGATGGGTATTCTTCTAGTTTTTTTTATATTATACTAGCGGAACCCGTCGCCCAGCGTTGCACGGGAGAAAGTACTACCTATTACATGACGTCGAATAAAAAAAAACGGCCTATAGCTCTTTCCCACCCTCTCTCTCTCGTGTTGGCGAATGTTTTAAATTTAAAAAAAAGAAAAAAATGGCAGAGTAGAATGGGATCGAACGCTGAAACTGTCGATCATGAAACCTGACTTCTTAACGACTACGCCACGGTTTCGAGTACATGTGAAAATAGGCCAATTAACCTAAGCTTGTTTATTGACATGCGTGTTATGTTTAGATTTAGCTTCTGCCGACCAAATGGAAAGGTCAACAATGACTCGGCTTAGGTTGGGCAAGTTTTCTATAATATGCGTGTTAAAGGTGTATGATTTTTGCAAATGTAAATGTATCGGGGTCTACGCGTATATTGGCGCTTATTGAATTAAATTGTTACCGCCATGTTGAATGAATAAATGTTGCAGGAACTGTGTTAGTTAATTTAATTCGCTTAATTCCGGAATGAATATAAATGTAGAAGTTATAGGTAGAATTAGGAAGAACGTAATCTGATATGCGCAGAAAATCATCGGAGTGAACGAGAGCGGTCATTAAGTCTGTGCGTATTGCTTTATATTATGTAGTAAATTAATACCAGCCAAGTAATAAATAAGGACGGACTGTTTTGTGAAAATTAAACTGTGTTTATTAGTTCCTGGTGTCGACGAGTTTAGTGACAGTACATAATTGTTAAGGAGAAAAGTTTTTGCTACCACCTATATGGAGTTGGTTTGTCGGAGAGTCGGAGATTGTGGGCCAAATGTAATATTTAGTGTTAGCTGGAAAAAATAATAAAAAATTTACTAAAACACGCTCGAGTGAATAAGTGTAATATAGATGTGAGTTTAGTAGCCTGTGATGCATGTGTTTATTTTCCTATTCCCCGAGAAAGTGCAGGGGAAAATCGTCTCTACTTTATATATTAGAAGAAGATAAGTAAAATATTTTAATGAGTACAATTTTGTTGTTGTTTTGATCGACATTTACGTATGTGCACTAAGAAGTGGACATTTCAGTTCATGTTCCCGCCTATAAAACATGCTCTTACTTGTGCTTTTTATTACTTGCATAAATGACATTAAACTCGCAAGTTAATGTCAATACGTCTGTGCCCATTTTTCCTTCGTCGTAACGCATATAGATTTACATTGACGTCACAAAAGCATTCCATTGTATACACGTGAGAAAAACTTCCAAACATCGACGAGGCGCCGCATAATGTTAAGAATTCGGTAAACAGGTATTATTTCACACAATTTACGATTTGTATATTTTCTGTACGGCAGCAGACACTGCTCATTATATTTGATGTTTTGGGTGCTCTGCTTACCTTATATTTCATTCTTCGTGTATATAAACGTCCAAACATAGTGAGCATTTCGTGCTACCGTAATTTATTAAAGCAATAAACATGGCGAAACACGTGATCGTCGCAAGTAATAAGTAACATTTTAAATAAAAAATAAAACATACACAAAAAACTATGTTTATTACCGAAATTCATCAAGATTCTTAGATTCTATGAGAATTAGAGCATTCACTTCAACCATTCTAATAACTTATAAGACAACTTCACGTGTGTGTTTGTGTGTGTATTTCTTACGGCAACTGACCATTGATAATTACACGGCCGCATGTCTTTGCTGGTATCTGTTCCGATGGATACTACACCCTACAGACCGGTATCGTCTTGGCCTTCGGGGCTTGATGACGCCGGTCTGTGGGGTTGTCCTGTGCAGTTCTAGGAGGTCCACCCTCCCAGACTTTGCCTCCCCTCTTTGGGTAGGAGTTAGTTTATTGTTTACTGCCTGAGGCGCCCCTACCGGGGAATGCCGACGGTGCTGCCCAGGCAATTTTTAATGGCCAGAGTGCTCACCTTCTCGGGCGCTGGCTTTTCCATTCCTACTTTTCTGACCCGACATTGAGTCACATCTTACCTTGTGGGAGTAAAGCACACCTGGCAATGTGCCTAACCTCCTGGTGAGGTAAATAAATAGTATAACACACCACTCAGTAAGTCCCAGGCCTAACTAATAAAACAATATATTGTAGGAAAAATCCCACTTTATTCATCAACATGGTCTCCATCTCAGATGATACACTGATTCCAACGTTTCTTAACATTAATTTGATGCTGTTGTTGTTTTAGTTGAACTATTTGTCTATTTCCTCAAAATACGCTTCAATTTCCGATATCATTTCTTCATTCGAGTTACACTTCTTTCCATGGAGCAATCTTTTGAGGTCTACAAACAGCTAGTAGTCGTTTGGATCCAGATATGGAGAGTTGGGTGGGTGCGGACAAGATTCAAAGTGAAATTCATGTAGTTGTGCCATCATTACGATCGACTTGCGATATCGTGCATTGTGACTTGGTGAACTTGCACTTTTTTCGTCTTCATTTGTGGCCGTTTTTTTTACGATTTCTTCTATCAAACACATCAATAACGCTATATACTATTCGTTATTTATGGTGTTTCTCAATGTACTCGATAGACAAAATACATCTAAAATTCCAAAATACGGAAGCCCAAACTTTTCCTGCTGATGTTTACTACCTTGTGGGTGTCACCTGCTGCTGGTCATTAAACTATCTGCCGATTTGACTACAGAGTGAAGTGGTGGATCAATTTTTTTTTAAAGTAATTAAAAACAACAATTAATTAAAAAACATTTTTTTAAATCATTACGAAATTAACATCGCTTAAAGGCATATCATTTCTTCGTAAGAAAACCAGCCATTTTAACTTTTCATAATATGAATTTGTGACCTTTCTTTGTGGCTTTAACATTCTTAGCAAATCCTCGAGCATAAAAAAGATTAAAAGTATAAGAATCTATTTACATCTAACAATTTTATAAATGGAGATTAAAACCACATTATCTTATCAAAATGCGACATAAATTTATAAAAAAAATTCGAACAATTAATTAATGAAGGACCAATCGCTAACTTAATAATTAAATATAGCTTTTAAAATCTTGTTGTAAAATAGAATAATAAGAAATGAGAATGCGAAACAATAATTAATGTAACTTCAGCGGACGAAACCGGGTAGGTCCACCTATTTCTTTAAGTAATAGACGCGTTTGTCATAGCGGGGTGATAGTAAAGTCCCACTTGATCTTTCTATGAAACAAAATCTTACCTAATATGCGTTGCATTAGTTTATCTTTATTTTGTACTAAATCCAAACATTTTAGAAAACAAAAGCTGCTTTAACATTTAGACAATTATTCGTGTCACGCTGTTCAGACAATTTTGGCGCTAATGATGGAGACAGGAACCGTCGAATAATTGGCATCCTGGGCAGACCAAATTATAAGTTTTACTAGGGTTAACCAATGGGGCAGTTAGCTTCTGTTTAGTATGGATGCGGCTGTGTAAAACACTAAATACAGTGAATCCGTTGGCCATTGTAAATTATTGAGACCCTAACTGGTTTGGAGGCGAGAAAACATAATTAACGAGAATTGGTTTAGAGAATAAACAAAATGATCTTTTTTACTCTAGGAGTCACCACTTATACAGGCCAATTGATGATGAGGGTTATTATACGGTAATAATTTCCAGCAAAAAGATGATTAACACTATGGGAGTACTAAAATTGCTCAATGATATGAACTATAATTAATTGCTTATGGGGGGGGGGGTCTGTGACAAGAATTTGTTATCATTAAGTTGAAAGATGAAAAAGATGTAATAATCAGAGAAGAAGTCTTTTTGTAGAGAATATAAAGAAACACGAAGAATATGAATTTTATTCCGAAAGTCTAAGTTTTAATTTTTTATCTTTGCAAAAGACAGATAACACATATTTCGTTTTGGAAATTGAATTTTATGCATAAAGTCTAAGTCTAAAATATATTTTATCCATTTTACCAACAACAAATAACACATTGTTAATAGTGTTTTGTTCAAATTCCTAAGAATACAATGTTATCATACGAAAGCAATGTTTTCAAAATATGTCTACATCTCTTTTGATACATATTATTATCAATAAATAAATAAATATTTTTATATCCATATACATAAATATATATATGGATTACGTGATCACATCGTCGGTCGAACAATTCGAACCTTGAATCAACTTATTATTGACCTTGGTTTCGTAACCATTAGGCCAGCGACTCGCTCACGCTCATAACACAATATATGATACACCTTGTAGTAATGTAAACACGATACATATATATATATATATATATATATATATATATATATATATATATAATTCCATGAAAAATGCCAGTATACTGAAATCATATGCCCTTAATAGGGTTAAGATGAAAATTCATATCCACTAAATTTACAAAAGCAAGGAAATTCCCAAATTTTAACACTTTTATTGTCACTAAGGGTATGCGAGCACAACAAGGCTAGGTATTTTACTGGTAGGAATTTTTCATCAGCGCCCCTCACACACTTCATCCACTCATGCATAGAGATTTATACTGTAGTGATGTGATAATGAAATGGTTTAGTTGATATGTAGTCATACCCTTAATTAATGACACTAAAAGTGTAAAAAATTGGGAATTTCCTTGCTTTTGTATATTTAGTGTATATGAATTTTCATCTTAACCCTATTAAAGGCATATGATTTCAGTATACTGGCATTTATCATGGAATGTCACTACTTTTGTAAAGGCTATGGTCATTTTAAAGTTTTTTTTGGATTTTCTGGAAAACTAAGGTATATGGTAAACTGAAATTAAAATGCCATCAACTAGACCCTTGAACCAGTATCTCTGCCAAAAATCAGCTGAATTCATTAAATAGTTGATGATATACAGGGTAGCACATACGTACGTACGTACGTACGTACGTACAGATAACATTATTTCATGATTGAACTTTCTGGATATCTGGGTTGCCTTGACTAATGATGCTGAAATTCAACACACTTATAGAACCTATCAAATAAAAAGGTTTTTGAGTTATGATTGATCAAAGAAATGAGATTTCCAGCATAGGCAATTCGTGAGGTCTATTAAGGGATAGAGCGCTCTCGCACCTTCCTTGATTATTCATAAATAATAATACGTTATATTTCAGAAACCATGTTTTTATTCATTATTTAAAAGATCCATTTTTTGACGGACCGTTTTGTCATCACTTAGATGACCAAAATACAATGTTATATACCTTGAATTTTCTATAAGTGTTAACTCATCAGAAAGAAAAGCCAAAATCGTGTCCAAAAACATCAGAAAAGAACAACTTAGATTAGTAAAGCATTTATATATGTAGGTTTATTAGGAATATAATTCTCTGTTTATTGTATTAACGTGATATTGGACACTATTTATACATGCACTGGAGTTTAAAAAATAACAACATCTATTAAGCTTACATCTATAAAGTCTTACTAATAATTATGAATATATATATATGGAAAATGATAAACAGAAAACCAAAAACAGTAGTATACTACTGTTTACACTACTACTGTAGTAGTAGGAGAAAAGCTAAAATCAAGCGCTTGTGAAAATATAAATTATGCGCTATAAATAGATGATAGCAGTGGGAGAAATTGAGTGAACCGTGGAAAGTGTGTGGGGGATTGGTAGCGGTCAGAGTTATTAAAACTATGAGGGAGGATGATTACGTTCCCCTCACTACATCCTATTTTTTCCTCCCTAATTTGTGCGTGATATCTAACCCCCCTTTCTCCTGCTTCGATAACAACTTATAAACAATAAAGCTTCCTCCTGTTACATCATGGTTTAAATAACTCCGACTGCTACCAACATTTTCTACTCTCTCTCTCTCTCTCTCTCTCTCTCTCTCTATATATATATATATATATATATATATATATATATGTTTGTGTGCGTATATATATGTATATATATATATATATATATATATATATATATATATTACTATTTCATGTATCCACATGACATTTTATAAGGAGATATAATTCTTTATATATCAATTTTCAGTATTTACTTCAACAGTGCTCGATACGTTAGTAGAGCTAGGTAGCAAGTCATGGAAATATATTTATGGCAATTAAGCTACACAGAGGCTACCGCGTTTAATCCTCGAAAGGAATCTTAAAGCTAAAATGCATGGAGTTATTTTTGCCGGGTGTTTTTATATATAGGAAGCAATAATAACCACACCTTTGTTCATGGGAAGCCCAACGATTGGCTGAGAGAACAACAAAAAATCTGATTGGTTAACTAGCTAGCCGTGTATATAAAAACACCCGGCAAAAATAAAATGCATTTTAGCCTGAAGAGTCCCCCCACCCGGAGATGAAACGCGGGAGCCTCTGTGTAGCTTAATTGCCATATATATATATATATATATATATATATATATATATATATATATATATATATATACAAAAATACTTTATCTTCTGTTTTTTATGTTGTGTATGAAGTTTTCAAAGTTAATTGTTCCCAATAATGTCTACAATTACATAATAGTTTTTTTTATCCTCTGATGAAAAGAGTTTGTCTTTGAACATCCAAGAATTAAGGATATGAAGCTCGTTCCCTTGAACTTCTGTTGTTTTAATAAATATTGTATCTATAAAAAATTTTATTCTCATCTTTTATCTCTAGAATATATATATATATATATATATATATATATATATATATATATACATATATATATATACATATATATATATATATATACATATATATATATATATGTATGTATATAAACACTGAGAATTCGCTTTCTCACAGCGAGTGACTCATAACTGAATGGATAGGAAAGCAGACTGTCTACGAGACGGTCGAGTTTCGATCACGGCTCGAGGCACTTGTCAGTCTTGTCACATAGAAGAGTTACGATACAGCGAAGCACTCTTTTTTAAGGACAATATATATATATATATATATATATATATATATATATATATATATATATATATATATATATATTCCATGATAAATGCCAGTATACCGATATCATATGCCCTTAATAGGGTTAAGATGAAAATTCATATACACTAAATGTACAAAAGCAAGGAAATTCCCAAATTTTTACACTTTTATTGTCATTAATTATGGGTATGCCTACATATCAACCAAACCATTTCATTATAACATCACTACAGTATAAATATCTATGCATGAGTGGATGAAGTGTGTGAGGTGCGCTGAAGAAAAATTCCTACCAGTAAAATACATAGCCCTGTTGTGCTCGCATAGCCTTTATGACAATAAAAGTGTAAAAAATTGGGAATTTCCTTGCTTTTGTACATTTAGTGTCTATGAATGTTCATCTTACCCCTATTAATGGCATATGATTTCAGTATACTGTCATTTTTCATGGAATGCCACTACTTTTGTTAAGGCTATGCCTCAATACAATGCCTTGTCATAACTGATATAGTTGGTAGTTGACTAATTGGCTGAATCCATAAAATGATCGATAAGATATAGAATAAAGTGTATGAATACTAGTCATTTTAAAGTTTTTTTTTAATTTTCTGGAAAACTAAGGTATATGGTAAACTGAAATTAAAATGCCATCAACTAGACCCTAGATTCTCTATCTCTGCCAAATATCAGCTGAATCCATCAAATAGTTGATGAGATACAGGGTGGCACATACGTACGTACGTACGTACACACAGATAACATGATTTCATGATTGAACTTTCTGGATCTCTGGGTTGCCTTGACTAATGATGCTGAAATTCGACACACTTATAAGCCCTATTAAATAAAAGTGTTGTGCAAAGTTTTAACTAATTTGGTTTATTGGTTTTTGAGTTACGATTGATCAAAGAAATGAGATTTCCAGCATAGGCCATTCGTGAGTCTATTAAGGGATAGAGCGCTCTCGCGCCTCCCTTGATATATATATATATATATATATATATATATATATATATATATATATATATATATATATATATATATATATATATATATATATATACGTGTCGCTCAAATTAGTTCTTAAACCGTCTCCATCATGATGTATTGAACTCCATACCAGAGAAGTAGTGAACTTTTAGACTAATATCCTCACCCGGATGTGTCTCTTCTTCAAATATAACGCAATTATGTCAATGGCACGAGTTCAGAGGAATTGATTTGGAATGCCACCAAGTTTACCGTTTCCCATGGCGCAATTTGTTGACTAAGTCTACAAATTTAACCAACTTGGTTCTATAATATTGCTCACCCTAGATTCGATATTAAACGATTTTACGAACAACATTTATGAAACAAATAAAGGACACGTAGATTACAAGCTTCATTTTAATTCAGTATTTTTATTGACATTGATAAGACGTATATTTTGCGAGTTAATACAGTTAATATACAAATAGTAGTCTAATGTTTTTTACGGTCACCAAATTGAATTTTTAGTGAGTTATAAATTATTATTATTATTATTATTATTATTATTATTATTATTATTATTATTATTATTATTATTACTACTACTAGCAAATATATGCTCCCTCCGGTCGCATATTTTTGCTAGGCTGCAGCATCAGAAATTAACGCTGACGTGTAAACTGATGTAGCCTCAGTCATATTTCTTGGGTGGTTAGACGTTAATATTCTTTACTTATGATCAAGTATATTTGTAGATGTAAGTAAAGAAAAAAGAAATTTCGACCACACACCGATTTTTGTGTTACCCTTCTCCATAAGTAGAAATATTTTTAATAATTTCTAAATAAATATTTATTTTAATCAAATAATTTGATTCAGTAAAATTGTTAAAATCAACAATTTAAAAAAACTGAATACAGCAAACAGTATTTTTTGAATCGGAAGAAAAATGTACATAAAATAAAACCATAAAAAAATCTGTATTTTTTTTACTGTAGGATCTGTGCTGAATTTGACGATGACCCAAACACTAACCCTAACACCCACTTTGACTCTGACCCTAACACTAACGATGGAGTCAAAGTTAGCGTGGTTCCTAAAGTGTGTAAACACCAAAAAATCAAATATAGTGAACATGGTTACTTATGTAAATGGTTTCGGAAAGAAAGTTAACCTATTTAAATTTGTAAGAATGTGTGTGTGGGTTTTTTTAGTAGTAATTTTTAAATCGATTTTTATTTAAATTAAACAATTTGATTCAATAAAATTGTTAAAATCAACAATTAAAAAAAAAACTAAATACAGCGAACAGTATTTTTCGAATCGGAAGAAAAGTGTTTATAAAATGAAACAATGTAAAAATCCGTACTCTTTTGTGTGTGTGTGTGTGTGCGCGCGTGTGTGTTTTTAATGACCTTTTTTAATTAAACAATATGTTTCTAAAATCAGTTATATTATTTTTGTTGTTGACAGAAAAGAACAAAAATCACATCTTTTATTTTAATAAATAAAACATGGAATAATTGTGAATTAAAGCTTAACAGCGTTAGTTAAAGTAACACGGTAATACCAGCGTTTGTTTACAAATTACGCGCTTGTATTGCGGCGCGGGTCCTGTATAATGTGTGTGTGTGTGTGTGTGTGGTTTAATAGTAATTATTTAATCAATTATTATTTTAATTAAACAATTTGATTCAGTGAATTTGTGTTTTAAAACATTAACATAATAATTATTATAACATTAAGAAAATAAACTAACTTAGTACGGTTTAAAAAAAAAAAAGCACGGTGACTGCCAGCGTTAACGCTGGCTGTTTATTCAGTTGCGCCATATTTAATTACCGGAGGGAGGGAGGAAACAACTTATTAAACAGCCAGCGTTGTTAACAACGTAACGCATTACGTGTATGTAAATAAAGAAATCGATTAATAATGAAGTTTATGTATCTGTCTGTCTAAATTATAATTTATAAGTAAGATTATTAGCGTGTAAAATAGCGTAAATACCTGTTAAGATCTGAAGAACAAAACCATGCGTGTATATTTGCGAATAGTAATTTATTAGAAGTTGATAAGCAATTGATTTTGTAAATTACAAAACGCGCATAGTGTTACCGGCGGGTTTTCTAGCAGAATATAACGAAGTTTACGGACTTAGTAAATAACAATGCTACTCTGATGAAGTTTCGGCTTCAGACAGACAGACAGATACATAAACTCCATTATTAATAGATTATTATTATTATGATTATTATTATGATTTTGATGATGATGATGAGGATTATGATTATTATTATTATTATGATTATTATGATGATTAATATGATTATTATTATTATTATGATTATTATGATTATTATGATGATGATGATGATGATTATGATTATTATGATGATTATTATGATTATTATTATTATTATTATTATTATTATTATTATTATTTTTATGATTATTATTATTATTATTATTATGATTATTATGATTATTATGATGATTAATATGATTATTATTATTATTATTATTATTATGATTATTATTATTATTATTATGATTATTATGATGATGATGATGATGATGATGATTATGATTATTATGATGATTATTATGATTATTATTATTATTATTATTATGGTTACGATTATTATTATTATTATGATGATAATGATGATGATTATTATCATTATCATTATTTTTATTATTATTATTATTATTAATATTATTATTTTTATCATATACATATTTTTATCGTCAATTTAACTACAATAGACACTTATTAGAATCGTTCAGATTACTTCATTTTGTATCCCTTTTTATCAGTTTCTGCTACCCTTATGTTACTGTGATCCTTACGACTCAAACAATAAATAGAAAAAGGGAACTGTTGTGGACCTGGGTAAAGCTGAATAAATGGCACAGGAACACATGGTTTAAATGAACAAAGGTATATATTATATAATAGGAAGAAACGTATTACAAGGAGATGTTGCTCTCAACCGCCATTGCCGGTTTGCCTGGGAAGAAGAGAACAAGTGTCACGTGCTTCCCGTATTTATAAGGTGGACGAGTCCATTAGTTCTTTGTAGGTAGGTACGGCACCATAACAGGAACAATTGCGTTTTCTTCTCATTTTTTTTACTCACGCTCGTCGAGAGAAGCACCATGGTCATTATTACTATTTTCTTTTAAAGAACTTACTGTATATTTGCCCATTTCTTTCATGTGTTCACTTTTCTATTGGAACATATTCTTTTGTCCATTTTATTTAATGTAATTTATTTCTTCATTTGTACAGTTTTCACGGTGTTTATTAAATAAAAGTGATAAGTTCAGTATTAAACGTCAATCTGTTCTTCGGTGCTCTTCCAATATGTGGTTCACCGAA
>OY744543.1:27363066-27373066 GCA_963556195.1 Sepiola atlantica
TCCCGCGTTTCACATCCCCTGAAGCAGGTATTCTTCTTGTATATATATATATATATATATATATATATATATATATATATATATATATATATATATATATATATATATATTTCATGGCGTACTTCAATTTTGGAACAATTTTGAGATTGTAATGATATATTCCTACAGATCAAAACATATGAGGGGGTTAAGGTACGGTGAGTGTAAAACCCATCTAGAATCACACCTTCTTTCTGATCATGAAAATGCCTTTCCATATACTTGGATGGCGATAACACAAAGCCAAGTCAGGGAAAGACTTAAATATCATTAGATTACAGACAGGATTGTGAATTTCATGAACAATTCGATGGGTGGCATTTTGGAGGGTCGTCTTGAAGATGCCGCCAACATCAATACGCATTGTCTTTAGGCGGGGGTCATCCTGTAATATTCAAGTAGAATGACCTTCCAAATGTAGACTTGGAAAATCTCGGATTATTTGGAATATGTTACTGTGATTGTTTAGTTTTATAAACAGAATTTGACCCCCAAAGTCATATGACACACACACCTTACAGGACCGGCGGCACAGTTATAAAAGTGTGTGTGTGTGTGTGTGTGGGGCTCTCCTAAAAAGTGGGAGGGGGGCCCGGTTAAACACATGCATATATAACTTCATTATTGATGACCGTAAAGTGGGGGGGGGCAAGTAAAACAGTGGGGGGGGGGCTTGAGCCGCCCCCCCTGCCCCCCCGGTGCCGCCGTCCATGCCTTATACAAGTCTACAACTCTCCTGAACATGAACCTTGTCTACTTTATATTATTATCATTATTTGGACTACTGTTATTATTGGATGATATTCTCACAACTTTTCGGCCGATGTGACCTCCGACTTTCTCCAGGTGCATCCTGTGGAACTCGGGAATCTGTACGGAATTTCGAATGAACCCCTTTATTTAATCCACGGAGGTAGCTTTATCTTGTTATGCCAGCTATGACCGGGTAGAAGTCTTAAGTAATTCGTAATTGATACTACCCCCCCTCCCCAAAGAAATGTAATGCCTGGGAGGATGACGGAGATGAACACCATTCCAAAAGAAGACTTCCAGAGGTGTTTCCGGCAGTAGATGGATCGGTGGGCTAAGTATGTGCAAGCACAAGGGGCCTACTTTTAAAGGTATTAGGGTTCTAACCTCGTCACGTATTTGAAATATTATTTCTGGCCTAAGATCGGATACTTTTTAGAGAAGGGTCGTATATATATAAAGCTTTAGGGAAACAAACGTTGATTTTCTCAGCGTTTATATAATAATAGTCTTTGGACCTTAATTATTCCTGATCTTCATAAATGACCTCCCTGGTACAAATTCTGTAGGTTTCATTTTCTACGTGTTTGTAGATGCGTCCAAGCACCCCTATAAGAGGCTCTGTCCGTCCATCTGTCTGTCACTCTAAAGATTGAAATAGAATTCTCGTCCTTGTGTCACCCCGAAGTTAGAAATAGTTTCCGTTTTTAGCGCTTTTCTATAAGAGAGTTTGTCCGTCCGACAGTTTTAAGTTTGAGGAACTTGGATGTCAGTTCTTACGCAGTCAGTCCCAAATCTTGACGGAAATTCCTGGGTCAGTCCATAGTATTCTCGAATCTGAAGACAGACGCTGCAAAAAAAAAAAAAAAAATCTGGAGTTACATGTTTGCATGAGACAGACAAAAGTTACCAAGTTTTAAAACCGCGAAAAAAAGTAAAATGACAGAAAACACATACGAATGCATACGAATGCTAAACCAGATTAGGTTGGGTTAGGTCAAAATTAGGGTTAGGTAAGGGTTAAAGTAAGGTCATGGTGAGGATTAAAAAATCTCCCCCTCCATCATCCCCTCCAAATAAAGTAAAAATTCACAAACTTCATCAATACTAAAAAAAAAAAAGAAAGTTTATTCACTTACTGATTTGAGTAACATTATTAAACCCATTTTTAACACGCGGCGGGGAAGGGAGTTGACCTTAACTTTAATAAAACCCTTCAAAATATTGACCTCTTCTGGGAAAACAAGGAAAAAGGCAGTTTTCATTCAATAAATTCTGTGCAGAAAAAATAGTTTGTTTTCTATTCGTCGATCTTTTACGCCTTTACTTGCGACTGATTCGGGATTATCCGTCAATACTCGGGACTGATTTCGTAAGTACTAAAATCCTCCTGATACTTATTCAAAAGTATTTCATCGATCAACAAGTAGATCGAATGGGAGCGTATTTAGAACAACCGTTCTGATTTTGTTGCGATTCGCTCTGTACTTGTATCATGATGCGTTTCAGACAAAACGAATTTTCCTCAAAAAGTAGAGTTTAAAAATAATTTTAAACATTTATTTTTTTATACAGGGTGGGCCAAAATAAGGGTCCTATCTTTAAATTTGAATAACTTGAATTTGAATAACTTCCACAAAATAAAAGTTAAACTCACCAAACTTTATGTGTGTGTAGACTGACCCTTCCGAGATTTTTTGAAATAAACAAAACAAATTTTAGCCGAAAAACACTTCTTGAAACTTACAAAAACTAAAGTATTGTTTTTTACACTGTTTTGAGTTTTTTAAGCAAAAATAATGTTTTCTAAATGAGGGTACGTTCCTTAGGGCTAATACGGCTCATGCTTGCTTCGGAAGGGGTCCTTTACTTATTCTAAAAAAAAATTTTTTTTAAATCAATAAATAAAAAAGTTATGAATTTTTAAAAATAGGACCCTTATTTTTGCCCACCCTGTATTTGTTGCAAGGTGTAATAAAAAAAAAATATTTTCGCATCGTAAAAATTTTCAAAGGGAGGCCACCCTGTAGAATATCTGGATGGTTATCCCCCTTGGATTACCGTGTTTATGTAAGACGATGTTAATTTCCCTTTGATTGGATGGAAAATGCGCACGAATGCACACACACACACACACACGCACACAGACACACACAGACACACAGACACACACACAGACACCCCCCACACTCTCCCCCCACACACAACTTTTGTTTCAACGGAAGGTGCGCATATAAACACAACTTACTTTGTTTATATTTTCGCGTGATGATAATCAGATATTTCTTTCATCTACACCCGAGTGAGTCTCTATTTACTTGCCTTCCCACGAGGACAGAGTTAGAAACAATATCGGTTCTTAGTGAAGAGAAAAATCCCCCCCCCCTCCAAAAAAAAATAATGCACTCTGGATTGGAACTAAAATTGTAAAAAAAATGCCTCAGTCTAGAAGGATGCTTTCGTCACTACAGAGGACCGAAAAATATATTATCCGAACAGATACTACATGTTACTCCTAGCCAAAAAGCCAGAGAAGATCAAGTCCCTATTTACTTGCCTCCCCACGAGGGCGGAGTTAGACGCATGGTCAGTGTTTAATGTGGGGAATTATCATTTCTCCCATGAGTGGAACTTTGAATTGGAACAAAAATAAAGATTGCCATAGTCTGGAAGGATTTCTCTATTAACTGAATATTGTAAAGTTCACTTGTAAATATGCAACTCTCTGAACAAAACTTCACCCGAAAACACGCACGACGCTATCTATCTATCTATGTAATTATCTATAAACAAATACTATTTTCAAAATACACCCATATACACATGTGTTTCATGCCACAGCTGCAATTATACGTATAGGAGAAGACAACCCCTGCCGATCACAAAGTTCGAACCCCGATACGAAAGTCATTTTTGACGCATAAGCCTAGGATCGTTCCAATACTCCACTATGCATTGTCTCGAAATGGGAAGTAAATTAACATCTAAATAGCAAACACGGCGGCTATCCAGCAAGCAGTCGAGAGAACTCAACAGGCGGGCCCAGAGTTATTCATTACGCAGAATGACGGCTTGTTGTCAACTAAACTTAATGCGCTCTATCTTGCGAGAGCTTTTGATAATTATCTATAAACAAATACTATTTGAAAAATACACCTCTATACACATGTGTTTCATGCCAAACCTGCAATCTCCAGGATGGGAGAAGACTATTTCTGCCGGTCACACGCATCGAACCCCGATGCTGAAGTCATGTTTGACTCAGCAGCCGAGGCGCGTACGAATGCTCCACCATGAATTGTTTAGCAATTGGAAGTAAATTAACATGTGTGTGAACCCCCCCCCCCCGGAAAATCAAGTTTAAATACCGGAAAAATATCAAGAAACGAGATATTTTACCAGTTTCGTTCGAATCAACGAACGTCTTCAGAAAAGGTTCGCTGATCCGAACGAAACCGGTAAAATCTCTCGCGGTTTGATGATTTTTTTGTATTTTAATTTGTTTTTTCCGTTTGTCTTTTTTCACGCATCTTGTTTTTTACGGCATTTTATTTTCTATGTCAGATCGCGCATTTATATATATATATATATATATATATATATATATATATATATATATATATATATATATATAGAGAGAGAGAGAGAGAGAGAGAGAAACTGAAGATAAAATTGTATCTTTAAAATAATCCCATCTTGAAAAGTCAATGCGCAATATACAATATAAAATAGAAATGAGAGATGAGAATAACAATTCGAAAAAGAACAATACTTATTAAATTATCAAGTAGTTTTATAGGGAAAGATATATGTGGGGATATATAGTCGTGCATGCATATTAAATCTTAATGGAAATGAAATACATATTTGAGGTAATATTAGGATCAGCAGCTAGCAAGTGCTAACTTAACATGAATAAGGTTTTGTAAATGAAAAATGAAGGAAACCATGATTAATCAACAAAACATTTATAGATTATAGACACTCTAACATGAATATACAACTAAGTTTTAGTGAAGAAATGTACACTTGGTAAAGTTTATACAACTCGTGTTCTTTGGTAGAAAATGTTCAGTTACTAAGCACGATGGCTAACGATGTATATGTCCATATTTGTTAGTGTGTGTAAGTGGGTAGCACTTTATTTCTGTTCGCCTGACTTCTTGTCAGTGCATGAGTAGATGTGCGCAAAGTGAGGAAAGCTTGTACGTGCGTTTTGAAGTGTTCTTTTCTTCTCGTATCCCCAGCCAAAGGTTGAAGGTCAGATCGGTTAGGATTAGATTTACATGTAATAAGAGGTACCCAGCAAAAAATTATTTACATTCGACTTGGAAACGACTATGTTGTAGCCAGCTCGGAAGCAGTCTCGCAGTAGTGTGTTCCACAGACTGGTAGTTATAGGAAAGAAACTCCGCTCATGGAAGCTCCGTATAGTTTTAGGTACACAGAGGGATAAGGCGAAATTATTAACAGTGGTTGAAGCTAGATAAGATTTTGTATTTTTTACAGAGAAGGGACCAAAGATTTTTGCTCAATTGAGCATCTACCATTAAAATAACGATAGAGCAGAACGAGACTAGCAAAATCTCTTATGTGACCAAGTGGCTGTAAAGAAGAGAAGAAAACATCCTCCACTAGATTTCGAAAAACAATGATATTTTTGTCAGAATTTTCTTCACAAAACAATAGTTAAAATTTGGGATTTCCATATATCACTTTAACCAATGACTTCCCAGTCATAGATTTGGAGGTGACGGTGGTTAAGTGGATATCGACACGGACTGACGACCTGGGTTCGAATCCAGTCGGTTCCACAGTACTACTTTCACTTAGGGATGCTGGCAACCTTCTCGTGGTCCTTCCCGTAAGTACCCGATGTCTTTTCAGAAAGATTTCTAACTAGAAAAACATCGGGGAAACTAATGCCAACACCAGAATCATCTGATTCACACGAAAGAAGAAGTCATAGATTTTTAAAATTCTTAGAACTTTTCCAAGAAAATAAGTTTAAACTGTCATCAAATCAACAGAAGAATGTTTACAGCCGAAATTGACTCTATATCAGTCTACAAATTCTCATCGTAACTAATTAAGAGCTTTACATTTAAAATCATTCTCGACAACAGAATATCTGGCTTACATGCATCTTCCGGCTGTTTACGTAAACGGCCGGAGGATGCCGAAAAAACAATCGGTGTTGTCTGGTTAAAAATTCCATTGAAGAAAGTTCTTGCTAACAACGATACTTGAACTCTTGAACAATATATATAATTGCTGGCTTTTTTTTCTTTTTAAGTAATATTTAAAAAAAATGTTATTTAACGTAGACACACTTTTTCTAAAGAATGAAAATAGTATCCGCTACGAAGTCTGTTTACATTCTCAAACTGTCACGTGACTCAAATTAATTGTTCACGGCACAACATCGCAGATGTTATATTTTACTTACCTTGGCGGGTATGAACCCGGGTTCCGTCTTGTTCTTCTATGTGTCTCGGGCTCTGAACTATAACATTATACGCTGGTCTAGTTTTAAGAAGTTTTATTTAAACATAAAACAGATGACACAGTTTGCGTGGTTTGTACGTAGAAGACAGAACAGGGGAATTACTCGGGGGCGGATTTATCATCCAACTGTTCACCTGAATCTTCTGCTGCTGGGACCCTCGCTTCGCACGCCCTTCTTTCTTGGTGATCAGGAACAAGAGACTGAAACAAACTCTAACGAACGTGACGTCACTTCCGATTTCCGCTCTTACTCCTACGCCCTTTCAGAACGTTCTCCCACTTTCTGAGCACTTATTATCTAACATAACCAATCAAATGAAGATGCGAATATAAACCATTTGAAACTGGATAAATAGAGATTAGTTTTATAGTTAATAAAATGTAATTTTTCAAAACCAATATACAAACATCAGGAACATTCGTCGGATTTCCTGTCGGCTGTTTTAACATTAAATTCAAAATGTAAAATGGCCGTTTAAAAACATCCTTTCTCGCTCTCTTTAGTCTCTTTATTCTGATTAACTCTTATACTTCGTGCCTTTCTCTGTTATCTTTTTATCCTCTATATCCATTTTCACCTCTTACCCTTCTTTTCTCTCTTTCCTAGGCCAGGATGATTTCCGCAAATGGCATAGTAGATACTACACTTTGATCCTAGCAGAAACAAGTAAATTTTAGTTCAAATTTAATATCGAAATTTCGGCACAACAGCGACAACAGATTAAAATTTAACCTGGTGTCGCTTTTGTGCCCACATTTCCCGTATTATACTTGAATTAAAATTCACTTAAACAAAAATTGTGTTTACTATACCAGCACTGTGTAATTTGAAAATAGTAAAGCATAGCATTCGTTACAATGCAATTCAAAAAAAATAATTGTGTTTACTATCCAGCACTGTGTAATTTGAAAATAGTAAAGCATAGAATTCGTTACAATGCAATTCAAAAAAAAAAAATGTGTTTACTATCCAGCACTGTGTAATTTGAAAATAGTAAAGCATAGAATTCGTTACAATGCAATTCAAAAAAAAATTGTGTTTACTATACCAGCACTGTGTAATTTGAAAATAGTAAAGCATAGAATTCGTTACAATGCAATTCAAAAAAAAAATTGTGTTTACTATACCAGCACTGTGTAATTTAAAAATAGTAAAGCATAGAATTCGTTACAATGCAATTCAAAAAAAATGTGTTTACTATACCAGCACTGTGTAATTTGAAAATAGTAAAGCATAGAATTCGTTACAATGCAATTCAAAAAAAAAATTGTGTTTACTATACCAGCACTGTGTAATTTGAAAATAGTAAAGCATAGAATTCGTTACAATGCAATTCAAAAAAAAAAATTGTGTTTACTATACCAGCACTGTGTAATTTGAAAATAGTAAAGCATAGAATTCGTTACAATGCAATTCAAAAAAAAAATTGTGTTTACTATACCAGCACTGTGTAATTTTAAAATAGTAAAGCATAGAATTCGTTACAATGCAATTCAAAAAAAAAATTCTATATTATTGCGAGGAATCCTATCTTCAGAGATATTAAGAATTGTATTTTCACCAGTCTTATTTTTCTTATGATTTAGGCCGCCAGATCTTGTTGGCGAGTGCGTCTTCTTCTTTCGTGTGAATCAGATGATTCTGGTGTTGGCACTAGTTTCCTCGATGTTTTTCTAGTGGAAAATCTTTCTGGAAAGACATCGGGTACTTACGGGAAGGACCACGAGAAGGTTGCCAACATCCCTAAGCGAAAGTGGTACTGTGGAACCGACTGAATTCGAACTTTGAACACCCAGGTCATCAGTCCGTGTCGTTATCAACGTGATTGGTGATAACGTACGTACGAACACGAAATCGTTTTAGCGTATCATTATATATTATTAGTAATACTTTTATTTGTTAATATTATTTAATATTAAAGAAAATTATTGTCCTTATTTTTATTTTATTTTGTTATAGTTATATTCGGATATCAAATACTGCAATGGTTTCCTGTTCATGTGAACATAACAAAAAGACAAGTAATTGAACATAACAAATTGGATGTACTAATAAGAAATGGATAACATCTACTTGAGGCACCCCCTAATGAATAATGACCAAAAACGACACATTTTGTCTTGACATCGATTTTTAAAACTTTTACTTCCGGTTGAATCACAAATAAAGCAATACGCCCATTTATAATTTTGTCTTCGTAGAATATTTTATGAATATAAAGGATTTTATTCACAAAAAATGTTCACTAAAAGCCTAAAAATGTAGTTTTAACTACAAGTATGTTTTCTTTCACGCAAATTTAAAAATGAAAATGAAGTGTTATTTTAGAATCAATAGAAAGCTACTTGAATCGCCATAAACGTTTAATTAAATTAATTCCAGGTTGTAGAAGATATTACTAAACTTTAAATACAGATTAAAATGTAAAAAAACATAACGTGCCAATGTTACTCACCGTGTTGCCGAAAATATATATTTCAAAATGCATAATGATCCGTTCATTAGTTTAGGAGGTTATCCTATACACACACACACACACACACATATATATATATATATATATATATATATAGGTAATAAATAATTAATATTTATTTATAAATATTATTATAAGCCCCCTTCACTAAAGGCCGGGCACTCTGAGTGAGTTTTATAACAAGGAGTACAAATAGCTTCATGCAGGTCCAAACACAGTTTGTTGATCACTTTCAACTGCTCGTGTAAATTAGCCGCCGACTCGCTATTTACAAAGTTAAAATTCCTCCTTAATTATTAGCTAATTCCCTATGGCCGAGGGGTTAACGCTCTTGACTGCGAATCAGTGGCGATTTGTGATCGGAGTTCGAGCCCGCCGACCGTTGAGAATTAACTTCGATGTCTGTAGGTAATAAATAATTAATATTTATTTATAAATATTATTATATATATATATATATATATATATATCGTATATGCGCATGTGTGTGTGCTAAATGTTTATCACCTACAAATGCAAGGCAATTATGCAAAATGTAGAAAATAAACGCAAACAGAACTATACGTAATAGATAAAAAATTATTATCCTGCAAGTAAACAAAAAAAAAAACGAATACAAATTAATGAACTAAACATGAGTTTCACATTTGTGTGTGTGTGTGTGTGTGTGCATACGTAACCCTTATGCTCCAAATCATGATATCAGTTGAAAGTTCACACTAAAATCTGAATTAAAACATCAAAAAAGTTAAACCTAGTTTTCTTTTGCTTCAAATGTCTGCAAGATTGGTTGGAAATGATGCCCCAAAGATATCCCAAAATTATTTGGCTACTCACCAGACCTCTGAAGACTTCTCTTAGTAATCGATATTGCATTAACTTCAAAGTGTTTACCTTTTGCTAATATATCCAACATTGCTAGATTTATCAAAAAGAAACGAAGTACACCCTGTTCAAAGAGATTATAGAAAACCTTTACCGCATATATAGGTTATGCTCACAAGACGTGCCCTTAGGATGAGACACAACTATATATATATATATATATATATATATATATATATATATATATATATATATATATATATATATACTATTACAAAAGTTTAGATCTACATAATAACTTCGGTTTCGAGTTGTGAGAGCAGACACAGACGACGAACATAAGTGTTTTCTTTAGATGTACTTATACTTATAAACCAGTGACCGGCCCCTCTTCATTGTAT